>SPJY01020047.1:2561382-2706563 GCA_005191435.1 Raddia distichophylla | reverse complement strand
GGGAAGGGGGGGGGGGGGGGGGGGGGGGGGGGGGGGGGGGGGGGGGGGGGGGGGGGGTGGGGGGCGGCGCTTGGAAGCGGAGGACGCGAGAGCCGAGGGAAGAGGGCACAGAGGGGCGACGTGGGGTAAGGAGGCCACGGGGACGACCGCCTGCCGGGAGCCGCCGGATGAGGATCGGATGATCCATACCGATCCGAGCGACGTGGCCGCAGCGAGCAAAAAAAATGGCCACGTGGCAGCGAGGGGAGATGTAAACCCGCTCTTGTACATTTAATAGATATATATACATATATATATATTTAAAGGCAACGTATCCAGTGCAAATGCCCATTGAGTGCTAACATGCTAATAACAGATCTGGACCATCAGATCCATCAGGAGCGGCCCAGATCTAGAGAGGCGGAAGCCACATTTCCCACTTAAAACACTTTCACGAAAACCCCCCTGAGTTTCTAAATGGAAAGGGGCTTGCACCTTTTCAGATCTAAGCCACTCCTCATGGATCTGATGGTTCAGATATGCTGTTAGCATATTAATACCTAATAAACATTTGCACTGGATATGTATATATATATATACACACACACACTAGCAAGGGAAACGGGCCTGTGGCCCATCGACGCCGAGACTATACCACAGAAAATCATTTACGTTACACTAAAGAAAAGTGGGCTTTATATATTTTTTTCCCAGAATAATGTTACAGAAAGAGAAAGGCAAATATGCATCCAATCCGAATATGATTTGCTATACAAAATGTGCTACGTCCATAATATAGATATTAGAGGGAGACAATTGAGAGGAAAAAAAAATGCTGAACCAGTTCAGTAAAAGACATATTATATTTCGTAATATGCATACCGTTAAAAAAAATTCAGTTAACTATGTTCCATAAGGCTGTAGGTACGAAACTGTCGATACGAAGAAATAAATCTTGCAAAGTAAAATCACCGCTTTATAGAATATATTTTCTGTTGTAACCCTTCTTAATGGTTAATGTAGCTAAAAAACATCAGTACCTGGAGAGAAGTAAAAGGTATGTCAGCACTTTAAAAAGACATGTGATTTCCATATGTACAGACACAAAAGAGGTATCCATAATACGTACAAAAATGACTGCGCAGACTACAAAATGAAGAAACCATGTTTGATTGATCGTCCACTGCAAATGAATGATATGACACGCAATGAGCATCAAGGAACAAAATAACATGGAAACTAACAAACCCTAGTGCTAGATTTCTTGTCAGTTTCTCTTGAAGAACAATGCTAATATTCTGTGACAGGTAGTTGATACAATACTCTAGAATTTAATCGGTGGATGAAACTATCTTCAATCCAACAAATTGTCATATGCAGTGGAGCACATATAATTAACATCCAAATCTGTCCTAATTTGTAAGCGCAAATATAAATAAATTGATACATTGGCAATGTTTCGTCTAGAAAATGGGAACGCACATAATTGAAACCATCCTTTATTTAAGGCATCAAACATAGATAAGCAGGACAGCCAAGTATAGAAGTGACTAAAAAATCACCTTGTGCATCGATAAAGAACTGTTTCCAAACATTTCATGGAATGGATCTGCATTTGCACACTGTGAAAAGTTGAGATGAAAAGCCAAAAAAACATTCCTCTTTGTGCTCTAATGAATAATTGTCCCCAATCATTACATGGAATGAACCCTGCATTTGTTGCTTCTAGAAAATAAACCAACAACTCGGGAACAAAACCTTTTTATTTTGGGCAAAATAAAGCTGGAACTAATTTGTAAATTGTCGAACCACGTGCTATGTATTATCTATAATCTTTCAACGTCGTTTGACTCGATCTCAAGTAGCGCCAGTTCTGTGTTGATGAAGCATATTTAAGTTGTACTGTTCGGCTAAAAAACATGCAACCTAAATGCACCAGTTTTTATCAGATGGAAGACCTAACGTTGAAATTACATAAAAGCAAAGATGAGACTACCGAATAGAACTAAAGAACAATTCAATGAGGTAAGGATGAGAGGGGAATAGAAGTAACCTGTCTTTAATGCACGGGAGGCACCGACAAATTCAACCAAAATGTCAAACCTTGAGCCAAAAAAACATTCCTCTTTGTGCTCTAATGAACAACTGTCCCCAATCATTACATGGAATGAACCCTGCATTTGTTTCTTCTAGGAAATAAACCAACAACTCGGGAACAAAACCTTTTTATTTTGGGCAAAATAAATTTGGAACTAATTTGTAAATTGTCAAACCACGTGCTATGTATTATCTATAATCTTTCAACGTCGTTTGACTCGATCTCAAGTAGCGCCAGTTCTGTGTTGATGAAGCATATGTAAGCTGTACTGTTCGGCTAAAACACATGCAACCTAAATGCACCAGTTTTTATCAGATCGAAGACCTAACGTTGAAATTACATAAAAGCAAAGATGCGACTACCAAATAGAACTAAAGAACAATTCAATGAGGTAAGGATGAGAGGGGAATAGAAGTAACCTGTCTTTAATGCACGGGCGGCACTGACAAATTCAACCAAAATGACAAACCATGAGGCTGAGTTGGAACACACCTGGAAATGCTCCATGACAACTCCGTTCAAATGGTAGGAACACATCACAAAAAATATGTAGTTTATTAGACGACCTCTTAAAAAATGGGAAGACAATGCAAAACTAATGAACTGAAAGATAAGTCAGCACCGCGATGTAGCCTTCGGGGGGAAAAGCGTACAAAATCTAAGTAGATGTAATACCAACTAAAGATGCATTGAGTATGCTAAGAGCGCAACTGTCATGTGTGTCATAAAAAACTGAAAGCATAACATGTAGTCTTCATGAAACAATAGCAATGAAGAAACATTATAAGCTATGCTGGCTATAGTAGCATTCTTAACCGGTGCTAAAATGAAAAAAAAAAAGAACAGAACAATAATTCAGTATGGCCTCCCGTAGCATTGAGTACAAAAATAGAACAAATGATTTGAACTATAGGAATGAAAACATTAAAGCGAGAAACAAAAGATAAAACGGTGAGTGATTATATGCACAACATAATCAATGTTAAAGAACAAATGCGTAACAATGCACATGTCTCTCCCATCAAGTAATTTACACCGGCTGTAATGTAGGATGAATTCTATGTGCACTCGCAAAAGGTCAAAGAACAAAGTCTAAAAGGTTAAACGATTTTTTTTGTAAGTGTAACGACCAAGAAACAACTGTGCAAAGGGGTAAACAGATTAGGAAATCATTCAACCATGACGGTATACATAAATGCGTGACGCTGAGCTAGTTTCACAATCAAACTTGGCTGGTACTAAATCCTGCTTGCAGCACTTATAACATACGAACAAAAGAACAGAGCACGCAACAATAATAGTTAACATAATCTTAAATATGAACAGAGACAGGCAATGCACAAAACAAAACAGCTAAATTAGAAATTAACGCACCTGGTCGTGCATGTCCAAAAATATGTCCTTCCTGATCACTTTGTCCATTTAAAACGGGGTGGTGGGAGCGAGACAGAGGAGGAGCAGGGATGCATTTTGACCGAACGGAGAAGCACGGCATGGAACTGAAGAGCTCAATAACAAAACCCCAAAATTTTGTAAATCGAAAACCCTAGAGTCCTAAATCGAGCCAAATCGAAGTGGATCTCGTACCTTGTGTCCGCAGAGGGAAGGCGATGAGCAAAACGGTGGCGGCGGTGCATCAGGCGGCCCGCAAGAGAAGGCGTTGCAGGGGCTGGACAACGATAAAGACGACCATGGGGAAAGAGGCGGCGGCAGCCTCAGCGTCAGTGGGGATTAGGGTTACTAACTGGCGTCTGTGAGGTTTTGAGGAGGAGCAGCATACGCGGGGTGGGTCCGGAGCCGGCAATTCCATGGCCCACGGTGGGCGGATCCGGCTGCCCTAGAGCCGCTGCAACCGGATCCAGCAGCCGGAGGGGCCGGTGCGGCGGCCATCGTCGGGAGAGCGAGCGGTAGCGTCGGAGCGGTGGCCGGGGGCCCAAGGCGGCAGCGCGCAGGCGGCGACAGAGCGAGGGCTGAGCAGGGTTGGCAAGAGGCGGCAGAGGATGGGGGCAGGCGTCGGTGAGAGAGGCGGAGGAAAGGCTGAGCAGAGGGGCAGCGCGAGTGGCGGAGTGGGCGAGGCGATCGGCGGCCGCTTAATTAGGACCAGTGAAGCACGATCGGATGGCTGTGCTGAATTGGGGCGGCGTGGCCAGCTTCGGGAGGGAAAAACGCCACGTGGCTGCAACGGGGAACCTAAACCCGTGCTTGTACTATAGATGATGGTTATCCACCAACTGCTACAGTGTTTTAGGTGCTAATATATGTGTTATATACGTATAGCAATAAGGATGCCCTAAGTGGCCCAAATCCAGATGGCCTGAGGCCGTCCCTTTGATAGTTACTGTAGTTTTGTTAGGTTTAGTTTTGTTAAGCCAAAATTTGTAATTTTTATAGACCAAACTTTAAAATATTTTATTATAATGTTTTCATTGTTTTGTTGAAGATACTCAAAGATCTTAAAAATATTTTTAAATAATTATTTTAGTCTTTTTGTCACCTTTTAGTGGTCCTTAATTTTTGTCCAGCAAAACTAAAGTCAGTAGGAACCATCTATCAAAGAGGGTCTTAAAGAATCATCTCCCCATTTTTCTCATCTCCAGCATCGTTCCATAGAATTATACTCCCTCCATCCTAAAATGTTTGTCACTATTAACTTTTAAATATATATTTGACCATTTGTCTTGTTTAAAAAAGTTATGTAAACGCCATTTATTTTGTTGTGATTTGTACTCCCTAGAATTATACTCCATCCCAAAATGTATTTTAAGTATGACTTGTATTTTTACATATTTTTATTAAATTTTTGAATAAGACAAATGATCAAACGTGTTTAAGAGTCAACGGTGATAAATATTTTGGGATGGAGGGTGTATATAGGGAGAAGAGAGAATCCCTAGATATAACAGAATGGAGAGTAAGAGCATCTCCAGCAGGTCTCTAAAGTACTGTTATAACAGTCTTCAGTTCCTATACAACATCCAGCAGGGACTCTATGTCAGTCTCTAACAGCTTGTTTGGCAAAATAGGGGATAGGGAAAGGGATATGAACTCCCTAGGAAATTGATTTCCCAGGGGTTCACCAGGGAATTGAACTCCCACCATTTAAGTTGTAAACTCTCTATCCCACCTCTCTAACCCTCCAAACAAATAAGGGAGTTCAATTCCCTTACTAATCAACTCCCTTTCCCTTTTATCGAATCCCCCCAACCAAACAAGCTGTAAATTTAGAGACTCCCCCTCCCGGTCTCTATATTTAGAGACTCTGCATACAATCTCTATAACTTTTTGAGAATAGAGACCTTGTTGGAGAGGATGGAAATATAGGGAGTGAATAGTGATTTAGAGAGGAGGTATAGAGACTGAAATATAGAGATCATGTTGGTGATGTTGCAATCCTCTATTTTAAGGAATGCAATAGAGAGAGATCTTAGAGCACATAAGGAAGAATTCATCCTTTATTTTACCGTAGTGTCGTTACTAACACCGCACCCCTCCGCCACGAGGGTCATTGCATTGCTTGCTTGCAAGGCTACAATTTGAGGGGTATGTGCGGACGGAGGCTTCGGGCGCTGCCAGGTAGGGATGCAAGTTCTGCATGTTGCGGCCGACCCGCACCCGCTCGCAACCACCGCCAGGTTTGCACCCGCTCGCATGTGGCAGCATGTGCTAGCACACGGCCACACGTGATGGAGCATGTCGGCACATGACTGCGTGGGGGAAAACGTATGCCAGCATGGGCGCGTTGGATGGGTATTTAATCACGAGGAAACAAGGAAAGGATTGACGGCCATTTGGTCAGCAAGGAAGAACCATTAAAACTGATGATTTCTATTTGAATCCGTGAGTGGGTCAATGGCTACAAAAGGAAAAATTATTTTGCTTAGTCAAGACCATTAAGGGGAATTAAGAGTAATTAGTGCTAATTGATTCTCTCCCCAAGAGAAGCATGTACAAAGGCATTAATTAACCTGTCTCTTAGAGGTGATTTGGCAAAATTTGCATGACGTGGCGCACGATTCGGGAGAAAAGTGGATGAGCTGACTCTCCACGAAGAGCCAACTCTTGGCTGCAGCGCCGATGCAATAGAGACGGGGGCGCTGCCGTTGTAGGCGTAGAGTCGTCTCCACCCCCAAATCCTCTCGATCCGATGCGATCTCCACCATTTGGCGCCAAATCGAAATGGTCGGAGGGCTCCGGCGACCCGTCAGCCGTCATTCCCCCTGCACAGTCGCCGCCGCCGCCGTTCGTTCACCCTCCATAGCCGCCGCCGCCGCCGCCGGTCGTTCCCCTTCCACAGGCGCAGCCGCCGCCGCCCGTTCCCCCTCCACAATCGCAGCCGCCGCCGCCCGTTCCACCTCCACAATCGCAGCCGCTGCCGTTCCCCCTCCGCAGGTGCAAGGTGTTTGTCGAGTCGGGTGCTGTTGGCTGGAACCTCGACCTCTCAGCGCTGAGCTCGTTCGAGGAGCTCTACGCGCGGCTGTACCGCATGTTCTACATCGACTGCGCCGAGCTGAGGAGCCACGTGCTCTACCGCGGCGCCGCCGGCGAGGTCAGACATGTCGGGGATGAGCCTTTCGGGTGAGCACACGGCAGAAACTTTTTTTTTTTCAATTCCACACGAAAGAACCAATTTTTTCGCTCCCTGCCAATCCCTGATCCAAAATGCAACACCCCCCCTCCCCCATTTGCAGCCCGTTCATGAAATCGGCTCGGAGGCTAACCATTCTGACGGACGCTGGCAGCGATAACATAGGGGACTAAGCAGCAATCAACCGAATAACTCGCCACAGCTTTTTCTAGATAATGGAAATGCAGTTCGGACTGTGCATCCGTAGATGTATGCATGTAGTTTTGGTCTGAGATGCTGAATTGTTATGGTGTTGAACTGTTATGCTACTGAATTGCTATGCTGTTGAACTGTTATGCTGCATAATTGTTATGGTGTATTGCTGAAATGCTGCTGAATTTCTTGATGAAATGCTGCTGAATTTCTTGGTGAAATGCTGCTCAATTTCTTGCTTAAATGCTGCTGAATTATTTGCACACCATCAAGAAGGGGCAAGAAAAGATGTAGAGCGTGCCTTCGGTGTGATACAATCTCGATTTAATATCATTGAGCGTCCATCACGTTTGTGGAAATTGATCTAATACTCACCCTTGCTTTGAGGAGGTACTTCGGAGAAATTCGGCAATTCGGACCCGTTCAACGCATGTTGAACTGAAGAATGATTTAGTCCGGCATATATGGCAACGCTTTGGTTCGAAATGAGGAAAGCATGATATAAATTTATGTGTTATCTAAATTTGAAATTTGTAATTTTATTTCAAGCATCAATATATGTGTGTTCTGTTAGAAATAATATTTTTCTTTATTTGAACAACGTTTGGAAAAGAAGTTAGCATGTGCGTTTCATGCATATGCGGTTGAAAAAACAACGAAGCAACATTGATGTATGCAGGCATATTTAAGAGCTTAATTGCATCACATTTATTTAGAGACAAAGGTTAAAGACAACCCATTGTATGAGGTATATTTAATGTTGTCTCTTTGTATGGATGCTTGTGCTAAGAGACACCTCTTGAACTCTCCTTTGTACATGCCCTTAGGAAGGACGGGGAGAGATTAGGGGGGAGAGAAGAGAGAGAGGTTGGCTGGGAGGTGGGAGCTGGGGGAGGCGCTAGGGAGAGGAAAGGCAAGTCCGGGCGGGCCCACGAGGAAGAGAGAGAGAGGATTGAAGATCAGGCAGGCATTAATTACCCCTGGCTAATTCGGAAAGTAATTAGGAGAGATTAATAGCAAATCAAATTAATATTTTGAAATTAAATTAGTCAACACAATTAATACCATTAATTGCCTTGACCAATTAATTAATAGGTTTTTATAAGTTTTGATAATTGAGACAAATTAATAATAAAATTGTTTTTATTTTTCAAGTAACATAATCATTTTCAAGGTTTTCATTTAAGAAATAAATTATAATTATAATTTTTATTTTTAGATAAAACTTGGGACATTCTAATATTTATTAGGATGTCACAGTCCCCCTTCAATCCCCGCGGTGGGAATCGAAGAGGAGGACGAGGGGAAGCCGATGGTGGTAGTTGTCGTCGGGAGTCACCGGAGAGGCTGTCCCGGCGAGGAGGAGGAGAGGTGGCGGCGGCGGTTTGAGGGAGACAAGGGCAAAAATGAGGAAAGAGGGAGGCCGGAGGGGTAAGTTATGGGCGAAAAACGCACAGACGGGGCTCATCAGACGGCGTCCGAAGCCTGTCGGACACCGTCCGACAGGAGGTTTGCAGCGCGGGTTTGCCTCGTCGGATGGTGTCCAAGCAGCTCCGGACAACGTCCGATGAAGGCTACAAGCGCCACAGCACACACTGCTGGCCAGTGGGCCCCATCTATGCAAGTTTTTTTTATTGAAAATAACATTTTGAATGACTTTTTCTTCTTTATTGCTCAAAAGCCAAGTGAAAATTCAAATATGAGCAATTTTTGAAGGGTTATTTTTCACATTTTAATTTGAAGAGGTAAGAATTTAAGGGTGAAAGGAAACCAAGTCAGGTTTAAACCCTCAATTTTGATCCTTTAGACCAAGTAAATGTGTGAACCCAAATTTTGCCCCGATTCATCATATTTGCATGGAAAATCAAGCATAGAGGTTCACTTTAGAGTTTAAGCACATGTTTTTTGAATTTTGGCTCCTTTTCAAATATTTTCAACAATTTTGATGCCATATGATTTTTCAAAGGAATAAATATGCATATGGAGCAAGTTTTTCAAAATGGATAAGAATTTCAAATTAGAGAAGCTTGAAGTGGTAAGAAGATAAAAGATATGCTATTTGATTTCAAATTTGTTTTGGCTTTAAATATGGGACAAGTATGTACTAGCCCAAAATCATATTTATCTTTTCACCACTAGAGAGAGTTTTGAGATTAAGAAAGTAATTCAAACTCCCCCTAAATGTGACAAGGGTCAAAAGCAAATGGAAAAATTCGAATAAGACCCAAAAAGTCACAAAAACCAATCAACACGCATTTGAGCTATCTAGTATGTTGAGTTCATTTCTTAATTTGCAAAACTATGCCTCATCCAAGGGTTTGGTGAAAATATACGCCAATTGATCTTCCGTTCGTACGTAGGCAAGCACAACGTCACCTTTTGCAACGTGGTCACGTATGAAGTGATGTCGGATGTCGATGTGCTTGGTACGGGAATGTTGGACCGGATTATTGGCTATTTTCACCGCACTTTTATTGTCGCATAGAAGAGGCATTTTTCAAATTTTATCACAAAGCCACTAAGCATTCGAGTCATGTACAAGAGTTGAGCACAATAACTCCCCGTCGCTACATATTCCGCTTCCGCGGTAGATAGCGCCACAGAGTTTTGCTTCCTTCAAGTCCATGACAGCTTCCTTGAAGTCCATGACACGAGTGAGCGTCCTAACAAGTGACAACCCCCGAGGTGCTTTTGCGGTCAATTTTGCAACCGGCATAATCCAAGTCGGAATAGCCAAAAAGCTCAATACGCGCTCCCTTAGGGTACCGAAGTCCTAGGCTAGTAGTGAATTTTAGATATCTCAAAATGTGTTTTACGGAAACAAGATGCACTTGTTTAGGGGGTGCTTTGAAAGCGAGCACACATGCACACACTAAACATAATATCGGGTCAAGATGCGGTGAGATAGAGAAGCGAATCGATCATGGAGTGATATAGCTTTTGGTCCACGGGCTTTCCATCTTCATTCAAGTCAAGATGCCTATTTGTGGTCATTGGTGTCTTGATCGCCTTACAATCATCCATAGAAAACTGCTTGAGAAGGTCCTTTGTATATTTCTCTTGACAAACAAAAGTCCCTTCTCGAAGTTGCTTGATTTGAAATCCAAGGAAAAAGGTGAGTTCTCCAATCATAGACATTTCGAATTCCTTGGACATCATTTCTCCATATTCCTTGCATTGAGATTTGTTAGTGCATCCGAATATAGTGTCATCCACATAAATTTGACAAATAAGCAAGTCATTGTCTATTGGCTTGGGAAACAATGTGAAATCAATCGCACCGGTTTTGAAACCCTTTTCTAAGAGGAAGTCCCTAAGGCGCTCATACCATGCTCTAGGATCTTGCTTGAGACCGTATAGTGCATTAGTGAGCTTATAGACATGGTTTGGGTGTTTTAAGTTTTCAAAACCGGGCGGTTGCTCGACATAGACAAGTTCATCAATATAACCATTTATGAAGGCACTCTTAACATCCATTTGATAAAGAGTAATGTTATAGAGAGAGGCGAATGCCAAGAGTAACCGTATAACTTCAAGTCGAGCAGCGGGGGCGTAGGTGTCTTCATAGTCAAGGTGATAGGGGCAGGGGTCCCGATCTTTCGATGAGAGGAGGATAACTACGATTGGTAGGAGTAGATGTTGGCGGCCTGACTACAACAGTTCAGGACGTTGCGCCTTAGCGACTGGTACACCAACTCCAGATGGTTATTGACCTCGCCGGAGCACGATCAACCTGACCACGAAGGTCCTTGAACCTGCAAGCGATCGAAGAACTAGCAAGAACAAGATAACAAGCAACTCAAATTGCGTATATGTCTTAAGATCGTATCTGAAAGTATATGGTGGGGTTTTGTAATGATAGAGCAGGCGGTTTAACCGACACGCGCGACTACCGGTATGTAGCAATAGCTAAACATAACACTAAACAAAACCCAAGTTACAAATGAGGGGGTGGCTATCTATTTGTAGCCACTTTAGGTCGGTTTGCTACAGTAACCAACGTGCTACAGTAAGTCGGTTGCTACAGTACATGCGTCTAGATACATTGTATTCTCCGAGATATTTCCAACGAGTACTCGTGGACCTCCAGCAACCTTTAGAATCAAAAGTTACGGCCTTTTAAAGTCAGCGCTGTCAGTGAGGCCGAACTGCCTTTGTTGAATTAGCCATCACATATGGGAGGCGGCCAAGGTAGCGGCCTAGTTGCTGGATGTGATGTTGCCATGTTTAGGTGCAGAGGCGGTGGCCAAGGTGTAGGTCGATGGAGCCATGTAGAAGACGTAGCAACACTGGTCGTATCGATGATGAACATGGTCTCATCATCCTCCCTTTCTTGAACTGGAGTCGTCCTCGACTCCATCATAGTCTCCTGCAAAATGTTACTGACAATAGGGAGCAAAGCAATCTGCACATCTTTTGTAATCAAATCATTTGAAGAAGAATCATTAACAATCATATCCTCCCTTTCTTGAAAGCTATCATATATACCTTTATAGTTGAATTAGAGTGACATGGCAAGGCATGATTAGTGACATTGTAATTCTCTAATTTCACACAAGATTATATAGCAAATGATGGTTTCAGA
This sequence comes from Raddia distichophylla, assembly GCA_005191435.1. Classification (NCBI taxonomy): domain Eukaryota; kingdom Viridiplantae; phylum Streptophyta; class Magnoliopsida; order Poales; family Poaceae; genus Raddia; species Raddia distichophylla. The sequence goes on along the minus strand of SPJY01020047.1, from coordinate 2,695,124 downwards.
TCTGAACAAATATAAACACAACGCACCAAATGCTCTCCTCTATCACCATGTTTGCCAATAACATAAAAAGTGTTTCGTGATAACCATAACAAATCTGATTGCAAGAAAATTCTCTCCTTTAAACTATTTAGATCACACGGAACGTGAAATTCAATGTAACCTAAAGTATTTAAAGAAGATAAAGGTTTTAGCTCATCTTTTTCGCTAGTATGGTGAATAACATGTTTATTTTCAGAAACAACATCTAGTTCGCTATCAAATGTAACATGTTCATTCACTAGTTTTGACATGGATATAAGTGAATTATTATCGCACACCTCTTTTTTATCAAAAGATGTAGCAGGTAAATCTTGTAACAAAGGGAATTCAATATCGGGTTCCACTAAATGTTGCTCTATGATAGCATGTGTAGTGGACAAATTAAACATACCAAAATTATTTTTACCTTGTGCAAGTACGGCATCTTTTGTATTACCTTTTACATCCTTATCAGTTGTTGTAGGTGTTATGGCGATCGAAGGGATAACCATATCTAGCTCCTTGGTCGAATAGAATGTCCCATGCTCAACTTTCTTAGTTTTCGTCGAAGGAAATGTCTCGTGCTCGACCTTTTCAGTTTCCATGTTCTCAATCTCCTTTTGCTCGTTCTCATTTTTCTGTAATATGTTAGCTACAAGAGGAGGTGCAACAACAGGCGCCTCAAGTGAAGCTAATAGTGCATTCAAAGATTCAATACTACACGCACTTTTATGTAACTGTGAAAGAGAACTATATGTTTCATTAGCAAGAATATCTTGAATACCCTTATTAAGCCCATGTAAGAACCTCTCTTTTGTGTCTTCTTCGCTTTCTTGTAAACCACAACGCAATAAACAAGTTTTCATATCATGATAATATTCTTCTACACTTCTACCACCTTGTTTCAAGCATTGAAGTTTACTAAGCATAATTTCAGCATAATATTCAGGAACAAATCCAGATCTCAAAAAAAATTTCATTGCATTCCAATTTTTAGGTTTCCTCTCTTTTTTACAGACATGCCTCCACAAAATTAAAGCATAATTAGTAAGCGCACTAGTGGCAAAAGTAATCTTTTCATGTTCAGATAAAGCATGCATTCCAAATTGATTGTCTACCGCTATTTCCCAATCAATATATGCCTTCGGATCAAACATTTCGGCATAAGAAGACAATGTTATATTTTTACCTTGCTCGGGAGTAGGAGAAGAATCGTTAGTGTTGATGTCACCACTCATTTTGGACCGATGTAAACTCGCAACGAACACGCGGTCCAAAGATGTCAAGCGTTTCTTGTCACATTGTGTGAAGACACCTGTCATTGTTAGTAGCCAACAAGGATAAACACAAACATATGTAGTCCCCTATCAACTACTAGGATGTGGCTAAGCAAGTCGCTCACACTCAACTCGTTCTATCAAGTTCTTACTAATTCTTACCAGGCTGAACAGAAGGTGTCGGCAACCGGCAAGATAACAACTCCCGGAGATATGATGTACCGATGCCAGTCGCTAGTACCTGGTTGGTCGTAGTTTCTGTGAAGCTGTAGGTGGCTTAAAGTAGATCAAATAGAATGCTAGAACCACATTAGCCAAAACAAGTTGAATAATCGTTCAACGATGGTAACGTGCTGGTCCTAGGCCTAACCGTACTAGAGACGCGAGCCGGGACACAAACGTTGTCACGAGAATCTAACTAGTATACTTCAAAACAAGCTCCTTCTCTTTTTTTTACTTTTTTTTTCTTTCAGTGTGGCTCTTTTATATGCACTTGCCTTCTCTTTTTTTTTTGTGCGGTTTTTTTTATGCACTTGCCTCTTTCTTTTCTTTTATCTTTTAGATGTGACAGCAAAGAGGCCGTCTTTTTGGCACAATTTTAGCCCCCAAGCACTCCGAATCAAAGAAACTCTTTTGTATCAAAGTTGTATGGGATATTCTAATCCTTCCAAAACATTCGAAATCATGAAAATCCAAGTTCGTATGAGTGAGATATGGGCAAAGTACCTGAACTGGAAAGAGTTGAGTCCAAAATCAGATTGACGAAGATGGTAACTTTTCTCACGGATAGAAGCCAAATTTGGGAATCAGATTTTTGACTAAGGCAAAGTTGGATCTGATAGGAAATTTTGTGATCTTTCTAATGAGCACAAGAACGCCCAAATCCAATTTCGGACGTGTAAGTTAACGCCGATTTTCGGAATCTGTCCAAATCTGCACTTCCAAATATTGTAAGTATTTACCCGAAATTGTACACCCAGAAGATGCCCGAATTAGATCTTGTGTTGAATACCAAAGTTGTAGAGCACAACTTCCCCTTTCCAAAGAGTCCAAGAACACACTAATCTGAGTTCGTATGTGGATTTTATGGCCAAAACACCGAACTGGACAGAATCTGGAATCTGAAACCGACTTGGCTCGAACTTGAAACCGATTTCAACTCCTTGGAAATTGACTCTAACTCAGAGATAAAGTGATTCTGATTTGAAGATGGAACCTACTCTGATTCAAATTTATACCTTACTTTGATTTGAGGACAAAACTGATTCGGACGCAAAACGAGACACGAACTCGAAACTCTAAACGAGAAGACACTAAAACCAGCACACGACACCACGATGCAACTGAAAACTCAACAAGCAAAGACCAAGCAGTAAAAGCAAAAAGCTCGACTTGTCTTGGTTCAAAGGGATTCTTTTTTAGAGTTTAAGCACATATTTTTTAAATTTTGGCTCCTTTTCAAATATTTTCAACAATTTTGATGCCATATGATTTTTCAAAGGAATAAATATGCATATGGAGCAAGTTTTTCAAAATGGATAAGAATTTCAAATTAGAGAAGCTTGAAGTGGTAAGAAGATAAAAGATATGCTATTTGATTTCAAATTTGTTTTGGCTTTAAATATGAGACAAGTATGTGCTAGCCCAAAATCATATTTATCTTTTCACCACTAGAGGGAGTTTTGAGATTAAGAAAGTAATTCAAACTCCCCCTAAATGTGACAAGGGTCAAAAGCAAATGGAAAAATTCGAATAAGACCCAAAAAGTCACAAAAACCAATCAACACGCATTTGAGCTATCTAGTATGTTGAGTTCATTTCTTAATTTGCAAAACTATGCCTCATCCAAGGGTTTGGTGAAAATATACGCCAATTGATCTTCCGTTCGTACGTAGGCAAGCACAACGTCACCTTTTGCAACGTGGTCACGTATGAAGTGATGTCGGATGTCGATGTGCTTGGTACGGGAATGTTGGACCGGATTATTGGCTATTTTCACCGCACTTTTATTGTCGCATAGAAGAGGCATTTTTCAAATTTTATCACAAAGCCACTAAGCATTCGAGTCATGTACAAGAGTTGAGCACAATAACTCCCCGTCGCTACATATTCCGCTTCCGCGGTAGATAGCGCCACAGAGTTTTGCTTCCTTCAAGTCCATGACAGCTTCCTTGAAGTCCATGACACGAGTGAGCGTCCTAACAAGTGACAACCCCCGAGGTGCTTTTGCGGTCAATTTTGCAACCGGCATAATCCAAGTCGGAATAGCCAAAAAGCTCAACACGCGCTCCCTTAGGGTACCAAAGTCCTAAGCTAGTAGTGAATTTTAGATATCTCAAAATGTGTTTTACGGAAACAAGATGCACTTGTTTAGGGGGTGCTTTGAAAGCGAGCACACATGCACACACTAAACATAATATCGGGTCAAGATGCGGTGAGATAGAGAAGCGAATCGATCATGGAGTGATATAGCTTTTGGTCCACGGGCTTTCCATCTTCATTCAAGTCAAGATGCCTATTTGTGGTCATTGGTGTCTTGATCGCCTTACAATCATTCATAGAAAACCGCTTGAGAAGGTCCTTTGTATATTTCTCTTGACAAACAAAAGTCCCTTCTCGAAGTTGCTTAATTTAAAATCCAAGGAAAAATGTGAGTTCTCCAATCATAGACATTTTAAATTCCTTGGACATCATTTCTCCATATTCCTTGCATTGAGATTTGTTAGTGCATCCAAATATAATGTCATCCACATAAATTTGACAAATAAGCAAGTCATCGCCTATTGGCTTGGGAAACAATGTGAAATCAATCGCACCGGTTTTGAAACCATTTTCTAAGAGGAAGTCCCTAAGGCGTTCATACCATGCTCTAGGAGCTTGCTTGAGACCGTATAGCGTATTAGTGAGCTTATAGACATGGTTTGGGTGTTTTAAGTTTTCAAAACCGGACGGTAGCTCGACATAGACAAGTTCATCAATATAACCATTTAAGAAGGCACTCTTAACATCCATTTGATAAAGAGTAATGTTATAGAGAGAGGCGAATGCCAAGAGTAACCGTATAACTTCAAGTCGAGCAACGGGGGCGTAGGTTTCTTCATAGTCAAGGCCTTCAATTTGAGTGAAACCTTGCACCACCAATCTTGCCTTGTTCTGCACCACTTCACCGTTCTCATCTTGTTTGTTGTGGAAGACCCATTTGGTGATAATAACATTATGGTCTTTTGGTCTTTCCACAAGCTCTCAAACTTCATTGCGGGTGAAAGTTGTTCAATTCTTCATGCACGGCGTTCACCCAATCCACATCCGCCAATGCTTCATCAATGGTTCTAGGCTCAACAATAGACACAAAGGCGTGATGCTCACAATAATTAGCGGTACGAGAACGGGTTCTTACGTCTTGATTGAGATTGCCAATGACTTGATCTAGGGGATGATCCTTGAAGAGGGAGCGGTGTTGTTGGACAGGTACTTGTAGATCAACGACTCCCCCTTGAACTTGATCAACTTCAAAGTTTGCATCTCCGTCCACCGCTTGGTCTTGAGTTGTTGGAGAGGTGTCATGAGCTTGATTTTCAATGGAGGTGGTGGGAGAGGCGTCTTCATCTTTTGGCTCCTTCGGTGAGGGTCGAATCTCCCCTAATTCCATGGCTTCATGTGGTAGCTCATCACCTACATTTCTTGTCAAATCTTGCTCACTTTGTGAGTCATTAGTTTCATTAAACTTAACATCATAGGCTTCCTCAACCAGCTCGGTGGAATTATTGAAAACACGAAAATCTTTAGAGCGAGAGGAATAGCCTAGCATAATACCAACATCACACCTATTTTGAAACTTACCCAAGTGAGTCCTTTTTTTATAAATGTATACCTTTCAACCAAAGACTCGAAAGTAAGAAATATTGGGCCTTCGTCCCACTAAAAGTTCATATGAGGTCTTGTGAAGGAGTCGGTAGAGATAGAGACAGTTGATTGCATGGCACGCCATGCTAATGGCTTCCGCCCAAAAGGCATGCGGCATGCCATACTCGTCAAGCATTGTCCTCGCCATCTCTATTAATGTGCGGTTCTTCCTCTCCACCACTCCATTTTGTTGGAGAGTGTAGGCCGCTGAGAATTAATGCTTGATTCCTAGTTCATCACAAAACTCCTCAACATTTGTATTAGTAAACTCGGTGCCGTTATCACTCATTAACTTTTTGATAAAAGAATCAAATTTCTTTTGGGCTTTCAAAGCAAATCTTTTAAACACATCACCGGCAAGTGATTTATTTGCAAGAAAAAATACCCAAGTAAAACGACAGAAATCGTCGACAATCACATGGTAATAAGAATTACTGCCTATGCTAGCATAGGTGGTTGGGCCGAATAAATCCATATGCAAAGCTCAAGTGGTCGGGATGTAGACATGAAAGTCTTAGTCGAATGAGAATTAGCCACTTGCTTGCCGGCTTGGCATGAGCTACATAAACAATTTTTCTTAAATTTGACATCCTTCACTCCAACAACCAAGTTATCTTTAAAAACCTTTTTCAAAGTGCTCATTTCAACAAGTTCAAGACGTCTATTCCACAACCAACCAAGAGTAGTTTGGGCAATCAAACAAGTCTTGATTTGAGAAGTGTCACGGTTTGAAAAATCAACCAAACACAAATTTTGAAACCGGATGCCTTCGAATGCAACACTTTGATCCTTGGTGGAAACAACACGAACTTCGTCAATAGTAAAATAGCAATAAAATCCCAAATCGCACACTTGTGTGATGGAGAGGAGATTAAAGTTGCAAGCTTCCACCAAGAGAACATTTGAGATGGATAGGTCATTAGATATTGCAATTTTACCTATACTCATAACCTTACGCTTGAAGTTGTCCCCAAATGTGATCTTGTGGTCGGGGTCCTTCTCCTTTTCTAGTGAGGTGAGCATACTTGAGCTACATGTCATATGTTGGGTGTAACCGCTATCAAATATCCAATGCCGGGCACCGCTCTTGTAGTTCAACTACACACACAAGTTTAAGCTTGGGATTTAAGTACCCAAGATATCTTCTTGGGTCCTTTTAGGTTAGTCATCAAACACTTGGGCACCCAAATTACTTTCACATTTTTCTTGTCTTTGGGTGTACCAACATACTTAACATAAATAAAACCATTTCTTCTATAAGCATGTAACTAGCAGTAAGCACTTGAGTTTGAAACATGAATTGAGAAAATTTTGCAAGAGGACAAATAATGGTTTTACTTGAGCTACATGTCATATGTTGGGTGTAACCGCTATCAAATATCCAATGCCGGCCACCGCTCTTATAGTTTAAGCTTGGGATTTAAGTACCCAAGATATCTTCTTGGGTCCTTTTAGGTTAGTCATCAAACATTTGGGCACCCAAATTGCTTTCACATTTTTCTTGTCTTTGGGTGTACCAACATACTTAGCATAAATAGAACCATTTCTTCTTATAAGCATGTAACTAGCATTAAGCACTTGAGTTTGAGACATGAATTGAGAAAATTTTGTAAGAGGACAAATAATGGCTTTATGTTTCTCATTCTTACAAATATGGCAACGGGTCCCTCGTTTAACAAATGTTAGCTTGGGCTTACCCCAACTTTCCTTGAATAAATCCCCGGGATGAAATCCCAAACCTTACTTGCCCAAGGTGTACCTTTGCTTCCTAAGCATCTTGTTAAGAGAGTTGTTCCCCACAAGAAATTTAGCAAAGTTAGAGTCTAGTTACTCAATTCTATCTTTCAAAAGCATGTTTTTCTTAACTAACCCATTAGCACAGTTAGCAACACCACATGTACCAATAGAATCAAGCATTCTCATTTAAAGGAATAGTACTAGTGGATGAAGATGAGCTAGCATTAGGAGTGATAGTGGATGACAAAGCAATTGATGTGTCATGAGACAAGCTAAATGAACCATTTATAGTATCAATCAAGTCATACCAACATCACATTTTTCAATTGAGCAAGTAAGAGGAATTTCATCATTAAAATTAGTGCTAGCTTGTTTGTTTTCTACAATTTCAACTTGCGAATTGAGAGCTTCATAATAATCTTCTAAAGCTTCATTTTTTCAAGCAAGGTCTCAAATTCATTTGCAAGCTCTTTGTGTACTTTCATTAGCTTTTTGCACTTAGAATTTTCACTCACCAGAGCATCATTCAAATCATCAATCAAAAGTTTAAGCTCACTTAGAGAGGGTTGTTCTTTTGTTACCTTCTCCTCTAGTGCCATGAGGCACATGGGAGGTGTAGAGTTGTTGATGGCGACTTCGGACACCTAGGTTTTTTCATTATCGGAGGAGTCTGCCTAAGAGCCTTCAGAATCGGTGATCCATTCCCCAATCACCTCTTCTTGTATGTTGACCATGAGATAAAGGCCCTCTTTGATACCATGTTTTGTTGAGTTTAGTTTTGTTGAGCCAAAATTTGTTATTTTTGTGTAGACCAAAATTTGAAGTATTTTGTAACAACTTTTTTGTGATTTTGTTGAATATACTCAAAGATTTTAAAAATATTTTTTAATAGTTCTTTTAGTCATTTTATATCTCATTTTAATGGCCCTTAATTTTTGGCAAAACTAAACCAACAAATGTTGGCTATCAAAAAGGGCCAAAGTTTTTGCTTGAAAAGAGCGGGAGGAGCATTCTCCTTGATTGCAAGGCGGCTAGACCATGAGCTCTTGATTCTTCTTCTTCGGATGATGATAAAGAGGATGAGGAGCTTGAGCTTTGCTTTTCTTTGGACTTTTGACCGGCGAGAGCTTTCTTCTAGTCCTTGGACTTGTGCTCACTCTTGTGGTGGTGGCGGTGCTTCTTCTTGTTATCACCTTCATCTTACTTGCCCTTCTTGTTCTTTGGGCAATTCGCCGCCAAGTGCCCCTTTTCATGGCACTCATAGCATCGCATCTCGGAGATTGGTTTCCGCCTTGAAGAGGATGATCCACCACGGAAGCCCATTCTCTTGATCAATTCCTTGAGCGACTGACAAGAAGAGCCAATTCTTCCATTTCCGGAATTGCATCATTGGCGTCATCATCATTATCATCATCTTCAACCTCAACTTTCTTCTTCCCACTTCTAGCCTTGGCATGGAGAGCAATTGATTTCTTGTTGAGAGGAGAATCTTCACTCTCAAGAAGTCGAGTCTCATAAGAGTTGAGTTGCCCAAGTAGCTTAGTTGGTGTCATCTTCTTGAGCCTGGACTTTGATCCCCGAATCAATGTCACCAGCGGATTGAAGCTAAATGGCACAACATCAAGCATCTTCCGGCAAACATCAATATCTTTCAAGACGGTCTTGTCGGAGCATCCGGCAATCTCATTGACAATAGGATTCAACCTAAGAAACATGTCGTTGATACTTTCATTAGGAAGCATTTTGAATTGATCAAATTTCTTTCTAGCCCGAAATAGCTTCTCCTCAAGCATCTCGGCACTACCAACATTGATTTCTTTCAAATGTTTCCAAATGTCATAAGGTTTAGTGAGATTACCGATGCTATTAAACACTTTGGGAGTAACACTAGAGAGCAAGGCATTTCTAGCAATGGCATTGTAGCGTTTATATTTGGCTTGAGCTTCGTTGAGAGCTATCGTTCCCTTCGGAGGGTCCGTATATCCGGTTAGGGGTGGGCAAAAAAAACCGATAACCGAAAAACCAAACCGAACCGAACCGAAATAACCGATAATATCGGTTATTTCGGTTTTTCGGTTAGTGTTTGGTTTTTTTTTCGAAACTATTCGGTTAATATGGTTCGGTTCGGTTTTCACTTCCTGGAAACCGAAATAACCTATTAAACCGAAGTCCCAGTCCAGCCCAACTCAAGTCCCATGTCTCATCTCGCAGCCAAGGCCCACAGGCCACAGGCCACAGCCCACTTGAGGCAGCCACCCCCACGGGCCACGGTGAAACCCTACCTTAGCTAGTAACCACTCCACTCTCTCTTGTCTCTCCCGCTCGGCCACTCCCGACCTCCCGTATCCACTCAGCCACCGCCACTCCGACTAGGAGCACCGCCGCCCTTGGCCTTCCTAGCCAGCCCATGCCGCCGGTGCCGCCCCCATCCTCTACCCGTCGCCACCCCTGCCATGGAGCTGCCGCCCCCGCGCCGCCTCCATCCTCTACCTGTCGCCGCCCCTGCCATGGATGGAGCTGCCGCCCCCGCGCCGCCTACCGCATGGCCGCCGCGCCGCCGGAGAATCCCGCCGCCACCTTGCTGGAGCCGGAGCCCTCTCCTCAACCGTGGTCCATGGCCTCCCTCTCCCTCCCTGGTTGCTCTCTTTCTCCGCCCTCCCTCCCTCTCCCTCTCTCTCCCTGGTTGTAGGCAACAAGTTGGAGGCAATGGATCCAAGTGTTCGTGTAACGTATGTACTTCGATCTACTCTTTGCTTGTTCGATCTGTTCTTTTACTCTTTGCTTGATTGATTTGTTGCGTGTTGACAGAAGAGAACAATTCGGTTATAAACCGAAAACCGAATTAACCGAACCGAAATATTTCAGTTAATATGGTTCGGTTAGTAATATTTTAGAGAAGATTTCGGTTTCTATTTTTTACTAACCGAAATTTTCAAAAACCGAAATAACCATTATAACCGAATGCCCACCCCTATATCTGGTCTCATAAGCAATCCACACATCATAGCTAAGAGCTTCTAGATAACATTGCATTCTAATTTTTCAATAGTTGTAGTTGGTCCCATCAAAGATGTGAGCTTTTCTAATTTCTATCCTAGGCCCCTCTTGGGCCATCTCCTAGCAGTGAAGCTAATACCGGAGTACGAGCCTCTGATACCACTTGAAAGAAGATCCTATGGCCTAGAGGGGGTGAATAGGCAATTTTAATCTTTTTCGGTTTTTCTTGATTTAAGTAACAAGTTAAGATTGACCCAATCCTAGTTCCAATGATCTTGCAAGCGGAAGTAGTAAAAGCATGTAGCTAGGAAACGAAGACATGGCATCACAATTGATCACGAATAGGCAATTTTAATCTTTTTCGGTTTTTCTTGATTTAAGTAACAAGTTAAGAGTGACCCAATCCTAGTTCCAATGATCATGCAAGCGGAAGTAGTAAAAGCAAGTAGCTAGGAAACTAAGACATGGCATCACAATTGATCACAAGCATTGCAATTGAAAATAAATGCATAAGTAAATGAGAGAGAGTGAAACGATATTTGTTTCACCAAAGTTCGGAGCCGCAACTCCTACTCTTCGTTGAGGCTACCCCTTGCGCACAAGGTGTGGGACCCGGATATAGCTATCCGAGTACCCCTGTGTTCATAGTCCGTGTCCCCAAGGATCACCGCACGTACCCACAGTCAAACAGTAGACAAGTATCAAACCAGAGCTGCATTTAGCTAATTAAAATTACATATCAGAGTCTTAGCAGAAGCAAAGCATACATTAGTACAGAATAACAGTCTCTGACTAATGTGCTACAACATAAACCAAAATAGGAGTCCCATCGAGTCACATGCACTACTGATGAGGCAACCACTAGTAGTTCGTAGTATCCTCCTGAAATCCAACAGCATCGACTTGCACGAACTCGGGAACTGCACCTGCTCGCGATCGGAACAGCTCCGCATAAAAGGCGATGTTAGCATGTTACTGCTAGCAAGCCTCCTAGGAAGGCCAGGCTAGGGCTCAACCTAAGAGGTAATATGGTTTGTCTGCATAAAGACATTTTATTTAGTAGTTAAAGGCAATTTAATAAAACAGTAATAATAATAGTGTAATTGATCATGAATAATCTTGAATAAAACTTCACACTCATTTGACACAGAGTGGAAGCCCAAGCCATAGATTGGTCACACTATGACAAGGGAGACCGGACATAGATTGGTCACACTATGACAATATGACAGTCTGATCGGTCATAGATTGGTCACACTATGACAGGCCCGCAACTCTACTACCCTAATCACGGTAACCTGAACCCACAACACAAATGGAAACAACCTAAAGCTAGTCAATTTAATTAAGGTGTAGTTACGTTATGCCAGGCATCCAAGTCCGCCCTTGACCTTGGGCAAGGCCATTTGAATGGTTTATTATACTCTGCAGAGTGTGTGCACTTTACCTACAAGACACGACTCCTCCCCGTCGGAAGTCATCATGCCAAGATCTATCAGAAGATTAACCTTGAGATTTCCATGGTCGGTATTACCCCCAGGAGGCGTCGGCGATACTAGTCCAATCTCACACATGGACAGACCAATCTCACACATGGCCAACCAATATGACACATGGGAAATTTAATTATAATGAGGACAAAGCTCAAGGGTACCCGAAGGTGTTCCTCCTAGCACTACACCGGTGAACAAACCAGATTGGGCACACTGGTACCAACTATGACACATTGGTAGAACCCCGGTGCAAGTACCATGGTAATCTCAATATTACTCCTCATCTAAATCAGGCCTGTCCCATACTAGGCTTGTGGTCGCATGGTAAGTACTTGGGGGAACGTAACACAATTATCGGTCCTTAATTGGGAACGACCACAAACCACAAGACCACAACCACTAAACACAACTAATGGCCGCCCCCGATTATTATTAGTTGGTCAAATTTTAATTAAGGTGTGAAAAGGAACCGACAACCTACCAAGCACCTACCAACTCAGCTACCTCTCCCATCACGGAGAAAAACACACAAACAGTAATTGTAATTGAGTAACCAAGTGTCATCATCGTACCCAACCATCCCAAGCATTTGCTAAGCACTAACCCTGAAATTATTTTGGCTATTAATTATACAATAATCCTAGGGTTAGGGTTTGCTGGTGGTTGCATATTAAACGTTTAATATGCAATAGGTACAACTACATTTAAATATCGATCAGATAATTAACAGAGCAATTTTGGAATTTAAAAGTGCTATTAAAACTAGGAGGTGGCTAATGGAGACTTGCCTTACTCACGATCCAGTGATGGGTCAGGAACCCCGACGATGTCGAAGGAAACGACACTGCACTCAGCGTCTACACGGAGGCAAACCACACCAAGCACCAACCACACATGCATAATAAACAGTATCAAAATTAGACAGAGAATACATTTTTAGTTCTTCTAATAATTATAAATGCAACCTAAATATGCATGCACATATGAAATGATGGCCCTAGGGAGGTCTAACAATTTTACTTGTGAAATCTTTAATAGAAACATTGGCTTTTTATTTTTTTATAAAATCCAGTACAACTTAAACTATTTTTGAGAATTTTTGCAAGAATTTTTGAGTTGTTTTACTATTTTTACCAAAATGTTTTACATAATTTGCAGTTCAAATAAAATAGCAAAGTAAAAAGGAAAATTGGAAAAAATAAAGGAGGAGCCGGCCTCGGCCTAATGGGCCTTGGGCACACACGCTAGGGAGCCGGTCGGCCCACTGACACGGCGGGACCCGCCAGGATGTGAAACTCACTCTGGGCTTATGGCCTATGCATTTGATTTGGACATACTACTATATCATCAGGTAGTGTTCGCACTTTTAACTTCTGTACAAATACATTCTAAAAGAAAAGTATCAAGAAATTATGAATAGATATATTTATATGTGCTGATCAGTGATCACCTTACCATCCTGAGTATTTCTTTTCCTTTCATTTTATTGTGCTATTTGGGAGGCAGTTTGTTACTAACCACATCCTTTCACTTTTTTATCAATAATCATATGGTTCAGGTGCTCAACTCACTACAAGGAGAACCCCCTTTTGCCAACGCATACCTTACAACGCTTTCTTTATGCGTTGTAGGAAATATGATAACCACACATTTTTACGTTGCAAACTCTAATCCGTGGTAGGCTAGGTGGATAACTACGGAATGCATGCGTGGCAATTGATGCGTTGCCCATATGTCAAATTAGATTGCTTTATTTTTTTAGATTTATTGTTAATAAAAGGGATATGCCAAGGAAGGCCCTCCCCATCTCTCTCTCTTGGCTGGAGGCCGCTTCCAAGGAAGGCCGCCTCTTCCCTCACCTTCATGCGCCGCCTGGGGCCGGCGGCTCCCATCATCCTCGCGCAGCTGCGGCGCGGCGCCCTCCACGGGCCACGACAGCGGCTCGACACTCCCCGGCCTCTGGATCGGGCCGACGGTGCCCCTTCTCCGACCTCGGCGCGGCGGCGGCCCCCCTTCTCCTTGGCCTGGCCCGGCGCGGCGGCGGCGCCCGGCGCCTCCTCTACCCTGCCTGCTGCGCGGCCTTCCTCCTCAACCGAGCCGCCGGCGCCCCCCTTCTCCTCGGCCCAGCTCGGCGGCGACGCCTGGATCTCGCGCGGCGGCTCCCCTCCTCCTCGCGCGGCGGCAGCACACCACGACTGCTGCCCGGCGCTCCCCTGCCTAATGATCATCAATCAAGAAGGGGAGATTTGGTCAATTGCTTATAGTTAGCTAGTGCTATTTCTTGATTGATGTTACTCTTACTGGAACAAATGGTATATACTAGCTAGGCCATGATACATATGATTTTCATAATGTAGATGCATAGGGTTGTCATTAGTGGAACATGATTGGTGAATCAAATTAAAATTATGTGGGGGCATGATTGTGGGATACTAGTTCAGCAAAATTAATCTTTAGGTTTTTGATTGGTTTTAGGCATAGATGGACAGGGAGGTATGAGGCTCATCTGTGGGATAACAGCTGCAGAAGAGAAGGCCAAACTCACAAGGGTCGCCAAGGCACTAATTCTACATACTAATCTCTACACCGTATTTGAATGATTTTTCCCATTATTGATAGCTAACATTATGCTTAATTTTCAGAGAAGGCCAAACTTGCAAGGGTCGCCAAGGTACTGATTCTACATATTAATCTCTACACCGTATTTGAATGATTTTTCCCATTGTTGATAGCTGACATTATGCTTAATTTTCATTCACCATTTCTAGATCAATCTATCTTGATTCGTGGGATTGAATTCTATTTTCTAGTCTATCTAGGTAAGTGACATGATGTTCATACCCAACTACGTCTACATTTGTATCAATTGATCACATGTTTTTTTGTTTGGTTTTTGCATGCTTACTGAGAATTTGAGGTTGTACCTAAAGGCATGGACGTTTCTGTATTTTTTGGTAAGTAACTATGAAAAGGAGCTGGAGGAGATGGAGCACATGACAAGGCAGGAGTTTGTAGTGTCTTTGAGAAGGTGACCAGTCTATATAATCTTATAGCAATGGATGTTTAGCAAATTATTCTACCAACACACTAGCTAGTGATATTTGATGCTTGCACCTACCAAAAACCATATATGTTCAGGAAGAGTAGTGGTTTTTCTAGAGGTGCATCCATTTACCGAGGAGTAACTAGGTATTTATCGATCTATTACTTCTATGTCATACATGCATATGCTTTGAGTAAAACAATCCAAGAAATGACAATATACTGGAACTATTGCATGCTAAATGCTAATGTTCCATCTGAACTCTGCTTAATTACAGGCATCACTAACATGGGAGGTGGCAAGCAAGGATTGGAAGAGTTGTCGGGAACAAGGATCTCTACTTGGGCACTTTTAGTAAGTCATATATAAATTAATATATGCACTGCAAAAGCAATTTAAACTAAAATTACCATTTTGACATATTTAATCCATCAGCTAGAAGTGCGAGGTAAAACTGAAGCTACATATTTCTCTCTTAGAAGTGATAATGGATGCGCTTGTAAATTAACGAGATATTCTGACTTTTAAAAATCTGACCAGCAAGTCGTATATCTCATGCTTTATTACAGTATTGCTCTGTGCATGCTCCTCATGTGGGGTAAACCTTTTTAAAACGTACTTTTCTTGAAATAGATCATGATGAATTATACTTTCTTGCATTTTTTTCCAGAATATAGGGTGTGATACTGCTCGTTTCATTTTGATCCTGGAATAATTTAATTTTTGATTGCCTGGTATACTAATTGAATTTCTTTCCTATGTAGGCCAGGAAGAAAAACAACCGATGGTTTGGACATGCTGATGCTTCTAATTGATAGAGAATGCCAATGTATAGCCATTTAGGTTTTTATTTAATTATTTCTTTACAAAGTGTTGTTAAACTGGAAGGCACTATCATTGTACTGTGTATATAATTTTTATGATACCTCTAGTGTAATGTAATATACAATATTTTTCAATGAAATATATTTGTTTTCTGGTATTTTTGGGAATGAATGGTAGCTTTGTGTATTGATTTTCTTTTAATATGAGAGACATTTTTATTTCGTGTGATTGATAAAAAAGAAAATTTTGATTGGAAATATATTCGCATGAAAAATAATGGTAAAATCAATTCCACGGTGCAAATTAACAACACATATAAGCGTTGTCATGTTCTCAATATATGCGCTATTGACTCACAACGCTTCTTTGGGCTAGTTACCAACAGATATTTTTGCGTAGTAGTAGATCCTTGCAACGGCCCCTGTAGCAACGCATATTGAATCCGTTGATATAGAGTTCGACAACGCTTATTTGACCTTTTAACAACGCATGGATGCGTTGGTAAAGGGAGTTTCTCCTGGTAGTGTGTACACTAGTGGAACCACTAGAACTAGAAGCAATTATGACACATTTAGAGTAAGAATAATCCAAATGAACAATAGTACTAGCACTAGAGCTAATCAATGCACATTCAGAAGAAACATCTGTACTAGTAGGTGCCATGCTGATACCAGGTGTGACAGAAGCAGTAAATGGTGCAATCATAGAAGGCACAATAAAAGCAGGTGAAGCAATCAAATCATCGATGGCATGAGCAATTGGTAAAGCATCAATGAAAGCATTCTTTTTAGTAAGTAATTTGTTTTCTGCCCTAAGTTTAAGAATAGTAGCAAGCAAGCCATCTACAGATTCATTCATGCCTTTGTTTTGCACATCAAGCAGGTCTACCCTCCTAGCTAAGTTTTTCACCATTTAAGAGATCAAATTAAGTCTCACGGGAATTATGCTTAGCAGTGAGAGCATTCAAAAACTCCTGGAGAGTAGTAGCTCTCAAATGCTCATTTTGGAGAACATCAAGTAAGTTGGCCATATTCTCTCTAGTAGTCTCTTCATCCCACTCAGAGAGAGTTTCAATATTAGAATTAGAAGATACCTCAGTAGATGGTCGAACCATGAAGCACTTGGAGGCTGAAACAGATGGTGATGAAGCTCTTGGTATAGAGGAAGCAGTGGAAGTAGACTCTTCTCAATCAGAATACAACACTTGCTCTTGTGGTTCTGGGACGGCCACCAAGCATTTTATAGTGAAAGCTGGAGGTGGAGGAGTCATCTCAGCAATTGCCATAGTGGCAAGTCCTTCACTACTTGGCTCCTCATCCTCCTCAGAAATGGCTGAGTAACTAGAACTATCATCGGAGACCCAAGTTTGAACGAACGCCAACTTCTTTCCATTCTTGGAGGTGGCCTTAAACTCGGTTTTCTTCCAGTTCTTATACTTCCCATCCTTGTGCTTCGGCTTGTCATCATCACTGCCTTGCTTGCTCTTCTCTTTACGCTTGATCTTGTCCTTGTCAGGGCACATGGAGGCAATGTGACCCTTCTCGTGACACTCATAGTATCGATATCTAGAGTGTGGGTTCTTGGTTCGCCTCTTGAGGTCGAAGCGCTTCCTGAACAGACCTATGATCTCCTCAAGTGTCTCAGGTGGGAAGAAACTTGATCCTTCTTGATCCTTGGAGGAGGCAGGCTTGGACCTGTTTGGCTTCTAGTAGCCTTGAGAGCAATTGTTTTGGTCTTCTCAGCTGATGGAGTGGCTGGGGGCTCGATGATGAGCATCTCATGAGCATGGAGTTTGCACAAGAGAGCACTGGGAGTCAACATCTCAAGTTCATTGCTGTTGGAGAGAACAGTGATGATGTCCATGTACTCCTGTCTTGTGAGAATCCTCATCATCTTCCTGCGCACATCAACATTAGGCAAATAGTGTTCGAGCTCCTTGAGCTCATTGATTATGGGGTTAAGGCGAGTATACACAGCATTTGCATTTTCACCAGGATGCATCTTAAATTTATCAAATTGCTCGTTAACCACCACTAATCTACCCTCCTTGACAGCAGCAGTGCCCTCATGAATTTCAACAAAAGAATCCCAAATAGCCTTGGCCGAAGTGAGGTTGCTAACTCTCTCGAACACATCTCTACTCAACCCCGTAAATATATCATTCATGTCCTTAGCATCATTAGCCATAAGTGTCTTCTATGTTGGTGTGAGTGGTGCATTCTCATCACGTCTGATGGTGATACCATTCTCAACAGCATCCCAAATGTCAGCACCAATGGAAATAAGATAGATTTTTCGTGCGCTTCTTCGAGAAGTCAAATTGCAAACCATTGAAGGTTGGGATCTATTGGCAGATACACTATCCCCTTCGTCCATCTCTAATGCGGTGAAGCAAAAACTAGAGAACCTGGCTCTGATACCAATTAAAGGAATCTAAGGCCGAGAGGGGGTGAATCGGAATATTTCAATTTTTACTTTTGTTGCACTTAGTCACTTAGGCAAATTAAGGCACACAGCTAGTGCGTGGATTCGTACACAAGTCTAACAGGCGGAAGCAATTAAAGCACAAGTGTAGGAGGCACGAAAGCACGTGCAGGCAGTGGATATCAAGATGCGGTAAGTAAATGAGACAGAGAGGTACAAATCGATCTTTTCATCGTGTTCGGTGCAAGCACCTACTCACGTTGAGGAAGCTTCCTGTCATGGAAGCCGGGACTCTATCATCCCTAGCCTTCAATCTACTCGGTGGTAGCTCTTCACCAACACATGGTAGGCGAGCTCCAAACCTTCACACGAATCGGCAGCCTCCACACGCGAAGGACCCCGAAACACCGACTTCACACGCGAAGCTGACCTCGAGCACACCAAAGATTTAGGACATATCCGACGCAATGGAGAAGAGCACCTTGGGAAGTAAGGTGACAACCAACACAATGGCGTGCTTTGCACACCTCGACGGACGGAGAGGAAGCACCGTAGGAAGTATGGTGAACTTTACGGTGAAGGGTTTGATTGTGGTATGCTTGATGGAGCTTGGTGGTGACGACGTCTGCCGATGGAAAGAATCCAAGAGCACAAGACCAGAGACACCACAACTCACCCTACCCTCATCCCACCATGAAAGATGGAAAGACAACCATGGGAAAGGGCACGAACCTTGGGGGTGACGAGGAGGAGACTAGGGGTGCTCTCTTCTTCTTCCTCACTCCTTCTCCCTCAATCTCTCTCTCAATCTCTCATGCCCTCATGGTGGATTTGGATTTTGGGAGTGAAGAATACCATGGGAGGAGCTCTCTAGGGTGGCTAGGGCAAGGGGTGGCTGCTAAATTAGGATCTATCATGTTTCCCGTGCTAGTGGCTCCTATTATAGGTACAAGGCGAAACCCTAAGAATGGACGGACCAGATTGATTTCCCGTGATTCAGTCAGACCTAATCCGATGGTCGCCAAACCCAGTCCGATGAAGTGTTTCACTTTGCAAGTGGCCTCGTCGGATCCAGTCCGACGGTGGTTTGGACCCAGTCTAACGGAAGGGTTGCATTTGAGGACTTAGTCACTAGGAGTCGATGGCCTGGTCAGACCCAGTCCGACAGTAGGGTTGTATTATGGGGACTTAGTCGCTAACACGCTCCGACGGGGCTAGTTTTTGCAGTCTACTTCGTTTTGACTATCCCTTTCTATCTTGATGTCTCGCCTAGAGTTTAGTGTCATGTTTGTCGACTTGTCAACTCGGCGGAAATATTTTGACACTTAGGCGGGAAGTTTCACGCCCACAGAAAAAAATATCTGGCTTTGAGAAAGGCCTTTTACCATATCTCCTTCTGGATGAGACGGGACTTGTGGGGAATGTGTACACACTCTGAAGAGTTAAATCTATTATGATAGTCATGTCCACGGTTATGGACGGTGCGAGAGGTTTTCACATGTAGTCCCACCATTTTAATAATTAATCCTGACTAGTGTAAGCCAGGATTGGCCTGGTGTGATGATGCACATTCCTTTGATGTTCGTGATGATACTAAGAATTCATTCATTCAATAATTTATAACTTGTTTGCTAAATTTTGATTAGTAAATTGGTTTCTGTGTAAAATAGACAATTCCCCCCGATACTTGTCATTGCGTACATTGTTAAGGATTGCTTGCTAGGTAGTCGCGTACTAACTATATCTATCGTAGATAATTTTATTATTTAGATTGCAAGTCTTAACAGGACTAGGAGGGTTCAAACTTAGGTGTGCAGGATTAGCTGCTGGTATCCGGGTCAATTGCTTGGATATCGTCGCTGAAGGTTTTTGCTACTCTGATGTCCTTTTTATTCGTCCTTAATATTTGGTAATACCTATCGTATTGTAATAACATATGATGCAATCTTGAAGTACTCCATTATTTTAAATAATTACAAAATGTCAGTGATGATAACCAATGAATTGTCCATCATGAGGTACTAATCTGGGCCTAGCATCAGATCATGGTGTTGGATTCCCTGTGGAGACGTAGGTGGTCGTGACAAAGTGGTATCAGAGCGGGTGTTGACCTTATGATACCGTAGCTAGGTGGCCTATAAATGTTAAGGACTTATTTCAAATAAAATTTTCAAAAGATTTTTTTCTACTCCCTCTCTTTCCATCTATTCTCAAAGTCCAGTCCTTTCCTACTTAGCATTCTTTGCTTTTGGTCTTATCTACTCATCCCTTCTATCATCCCCCGTAATTCAAAACTTAGCCAGTAGACTAGATTTGTCCAAGAAGTTGGAGTTATTTCGCTACCAATATCAACAATGGAATAAGCATATAGAAGGAGAAGAGATCGTTGCTAAAGAATGGAGGAAACAAGAAGACTAAGAGTTAGGGATCATATAAAAAAATATTTTTGTGTAGAGTATACCGTGTCAACTTTTAGTTTTCTTAATGAGATATGGATATTCATTAATTATAAGTAATAGACATAGCTAGTTATTTTGTAGTAAATTGCTTGGTGTGTTACTTTGCTTTAATGTTCGCAACTACAAGAAGATTGAAGAAAATATCGAAGGAAGATGATGTAAGACACACCACTATAACAAGACCGGAAGAATACGATGTGTAAAGACCGAGGTACGTTGAAAAATGTTTTTTGCAAAAAAAAAAAGGGTTCTTCAAAAAAGATGTTTTCGCAAAAAGGTCTTAAAAAACGGCACAATACTTATGTTTGCACTTTCTCAAAAGTTAATTATTTTCTTTGTTTATTTAATAAGTGAATTATCTCACTAAATGAATTGTAATGCTCACTATGTACGGAGAATATATAACTTATTATATAGCACTATTATAATCACAAATTTCTTGCTCGAGTATATAAACCATGATTGATGTGTTTTAAATTGGATAAATCTACGAACCACCCTCTGTGCGTGGAAGATCAGTGTGTTGGATCATTCGATTGGATCTTTGTATTGAGTGCTAAAATCCAATTTGCAAAATTATTTTATAATTAAGCTGGATGTCACTTAGCCTCCCTTCTTTCCCAACCATCCCGAAACATTGTGAAGGAAGCGACAGACAAAAGGAAGCAACATGACTTTAGTACAAATTCCAGGCGTTAAGGCTCTGTTCTTTTCAACGTTGAGTAAAGTTGAGATTTACTATAGCAAAACTTGAGAGCTCTCGAAAAGTGGTTTAAAGAGGCCAAAAAATAATTAAAAATAGTTTTAAAATCTTTGATATGAACACTAAAAGTCTTTAAAAAATCGTTACAAATTATTACAACATATAGGCTATATAAAATTAATATATTTTACACCGGAAAGAACAAGGCCTAAGGCCTTGTTTGTTTTAGATTAGATTAGATTAAATTAAATTAAATTAAATGAAAATTTGTTATTTTTGTATAAGCCAAATGATGTAATGTTTTGTATAGTCATTCTTGTGGGGTTTTAAATAGTATTTCTTAAAGTTTATAAAATATTTTTTCATAATTTTTGGAACTCGTTAAAACGTATTTTTGAGGGGGGTCACAAATTTACTACAGTACAACACAACTCTACATTAATCTGAAACAAACAAGGCCTAAATGAGACTTTGGTACAAATTTAGTGAACAATATTGTTGTTTTCCCTTCCTAAATTGTCTAAGCATGATTGTCTATCCACCATGATCTTTGCATCTTGGTATAGAGCTCTCAGACCAAGGTGAAGCTAGCATTCTCCTGTCTTATCTGCTCACATCTCCTGCTTAATTTGAACGCGTTGCTCCACTCTAAAGTCTCATCCACTTCTCTTGCAATTAAAAAAGACAGGCATGACATGAGCAGGATCACCCCTGCAGACTGCAGTAGCAGGACAGTCGATCTCGTCCAGCCAATATACATGCAGGCCTCTGTCATGTTTTGTTCGCTTCTTCCTCGCCTCTCTCTCTCTCTCTCTCACGAGATCGAGTCCTCCCTTCTCTCTCTCAGTTCAATTGGTATGAAAGGAAATGAAAATGTATATATATAGTTTAGAAAAGGCTCATCCACACACTGGCCCCAATAATTCGCAGAAGCGACCAAGCTGCACTTGCGCTCGCGGACAAGGTCGCACATCAAACGAATCGGAGAAATCTTTGCGAGCTTGTGGTGGACATGCTTCCTCCCCACCGCATAGGCCCCCCTCCCCCCTAATACTCCCCGGAGAGATCAGCGCTTACTCGCCGTCGCAACTAATGCAACACCAACTGCTATGGTCAGTACGTAACCTAATGCCTCATCACTTCCCCTGCACTGCACTGCACTGAACTGCAAAGCATTCCCGGCCGGGTTACCTGAGCTGGACGTGCACGTAGCTGCTCTTGGTCGCTGTTGCCTTGTTGGTGGCAGCCGAGATGCTTGCCGTTTCGCCGGCGAGGTGTGCTGACGCGGAGGATCAGCACGGCGGCGGCGGCGCCGGCGTGGAGGAGGTCGGGGACGTAATGTCGGACATGGGGTTCGACTTCACCGTCGAGGACATAGACTTCGGGGACTTCTTCCTCAGGCTGGAGGACGGGGACGCGCTGCCGGACCTCGAGGTCGACCCCGCCGAGATCTTCACCGACTTCGAGCCGGCTGACGGGCGGGCTCGGGACCAGGAGGTGCCCAGTGTCGTGCTCGCCGCGGCGGCGGCAGCGGACGCTGGTACTGCGGGGAGCCCATGCGGCGGCTCCATCATCGATCAGGAGAGCACGGCGTTTGCCGGTGGCGGAGATGAGAAGAGAGAGTGCAATCATGCCGCCGAGGAGGTGGTAGAAAAGGGCGGCGACGACGCAGCAACACCGGCAGAGGTGAAATCGCCGTCGTCGACGACGTCGTCGTCGCAGGAGGCTGAGAGCCGGCGCAAGTCGTCGGCCAAGCACTCCCAAGGAAAGAAGAAAGCAAAGGTAATAAGCATACAAATTGAGATTAGTCCTAGTTCAAAGCTTACAATAGATATCAGCAGTATCGCTAGTCTTGTGGCATTATTACAATCTCGTCGTACTCGAACTGAAGGTGGACTGGACGCCGGAGCTTCACCGGAGGTTCGTGCAGGCGGTGGAGCAGCTCGGCGTCGACAAGGCCGTGCCATCGAGGATACTGGAGATCATGGGGATCGACTCGCTCACCCGGCACAATATAGCAAGCCATCTGCAGGTGCATGCATGCATCATACTTAATTAAGCCTGTTCGCATGAGGCCAGTATTCCCTATGTTCTGAATCTTCTGATACCATGGTACTTCGACTGAAACCTTCGTTAATTTATCATTTCTGTTCCGCTTGGTACCCAAAATAGATGGCTAACTGGTGCGTTTTGGCTTAACAATATTTGTGAAAGTGTTTTTTGCAGTTCAATGTGGTTAAAATTGAATTTGTTGTTGGGATTCTAAGTTTTGTTTGTTATAATTAACCTATAGATTGTAGTAATACTTATATCTCTTTAGATTTTTCTCGTGGTTTGGTTATAATGTAATATGTATTTGGACAGTAATATATCGTTTCCTGTGACGCAAGTAATTGCATAAGATTATATATATGTCCATTTGAGATTTGACCGATGTACGTACAATTTGCATAGATAACATACACTTGACATACATACGCATTTGCAGTTTTGCACACACGTTCCAGTTAACGTCCTCACTAGCTAGTATGTTATATGTAGGAAAACTGCAAATCCAAATTATCCATGTGGTCAATTACCTCTATCACATGTCACGTCATTGCATATACAGAAAACTATAATTTCATAGCTTGCGCACAATTTTAGAACAATATGTTCCGTTGGGAGAGTTAAGTTCATCAACAAATTAGCCCCACAAGTATAAGCCAAACTCAGGGGTGTAAATTCTTGGTCTTTCGCTCTCTTTTTCCAGTGGCCATCATGGTCCAACCGTCCGTGGCTCAAAATTCTCTTCTGTACTTCTTCTACCTTGCATTTTTAATAGAAGGCATCTCTCTTGCCCTATAAAAAAAATTAACGCAGTTTCAATTCTCTGGAATAATGTTAATCCGCTGGATACAATTTGGATGAAAAGTGTGAACCAAGTGACATAAGCGATCCAAATTAAGGTGCATATGCCTGTATAATAACTATCATATAAGATGTTTTTTCTTTAAAAAATATGGTTAAGAAATTTATGATAAGGTTAAAAAACATATACATTCCTTAGTTAAATCTGGGATATAAAGTTTGTAATCCAAATGTTGTTTTTTCAACTTTTAAAAACGAAGTTAATTTGCTCTTTCAAATATAAAATTCTGATGCTTTCTTAATATGTTCTTAATTAGTCACGAAACTATGCAAGTTACTACTCGAAGGACTTGATTATAATTTATCAAGTTATATGTATTTCCTACCAATTGTATGGCACGTAGAAATACAAAATATCTATACTTACTGTATCATATAAATTTTCTATTGCTTAATTGGCACATTATCCGGCCTTCAAAGATGGAGATTGACTAACCTAGCTACAAAGAACACACTATAGCCAGGTTGACTCTTATATTGATATCTAAATTTTCACACTGAAATAAGTTGCCAACTTTCTAGCTACAGCTCAAAACTTCTTTACCAAACAGTTATTGCATATAGGGCGTCGACTCATGGAATATGTACATGCTTCTAGCATATATTAAGAATCAACAAATGTTTGAACCTGGTTTACGCACCTACATGTCACTACAAATTGACACAACGTTCAAGCCATAGCTGCGGATACAGTGGTACATTGTGGAGAAAAATTTCTGCTCTCTGTCCTGTCTCTCCCTTGGCTTACGTGTATTGCACTGGACCACATCCTTGAGTCCGTGAGCTGTAGGTTCACGGATGGAACTGTGAGTTCGCAAACTTAATTAACCCTATATGTTTGGACTAAAATTCTTTTTCAGCGCTGCATGGGAATATATATGGGACCTGCTCCTACTCACCATAAAGAGGAAAATCGTTGGTTCACCTAGGTGTTACACATTGTGCTGGTGAACAGCGTTATAATTTTGTCAACGAGTTAAGGAGTTGGTTGGTCAAAAAATGAAACATTTCCGCATGAGCTAAATTTAACGGAACAATGATGGAACACTTACAAATGTTCATCAATTTGAGCTAGCATTCTCTACTAATATAAATCAAGGCCTTACGTGGACATAACAAATTTGTAGAGGGCTTCACTAACTGAATATTTTGTAACTTTGTAATTGATATTTCTAACAATAAATTATAAATCTGGAGTAGTAAAATTGCTATATATATGTATATATTATACAATTGTAATAGAAAAATCTTTGTACAATTTATTCTAGTCCAATGAAATAAATAGTGTGGACCTCTAATTTTATTTCCACTATTAGTTGAGATAAATTTTTTTCTCATCTAAATATAATTAATGAGCATGTCTCCTGTGTGTTTTCACGGCTAGATTTCGTCTTTAATATGAACTCTTTTTAATTTTTTTAATATATTTTGGGGCCCTCGCTCAAGGCAAAGTAGACCTCAAAACTGTTAATTGAGAAAGGGTTGTTCTAGCTTTCCAGATAGTTGTTAGGCCCCAGGCCTTACGTCCAATAGGAAATTGAACCGCACTTCCGGACTTCACTTCGTTGACATCCGCATTGCCATGTACCGATGAAAAGAGAACTAGAAATATTTATTTGAGCATGAATGAATGTTTTTCCTGGCTCATAGGTTGAGTACTAGGTAGGGCGTTGTTGGAGGTGACACGGGATTCGTAGTAACAAAACTAATGAATGGCAAATTGTTTGCATACTTACAAAGATCGCACATTAGTCGTGGGTTTGGATCTTTGACATGTCGGTTGTTTGTTATCGTAGGCATCTAGCCAGGAAGTCGGTGGGCTCATCAAGAATTAGGTTGGGGTGGCCGGTGGTTTCGGGATCCCATAGAAAATGTGTCTTTTATGCCTTGGGTATTAGCCACATCTTGTTTTTATTATTGTATATTTTAATCTAAATCACTATAATTCGTGCCCACCACAATCAACTATGTAGATCTTTCTTTTTTCTGTCTGATTAACATGAGAATTTCTTGGCATTTTAAAATTAATATGGTGGCTCTCTTCAACTCTATTGGCAGCATCAGTCTAACTATTAGCACAGAAGCACTAACCAATTGGGTGCTATACGCATGGTGATGGTGCAGAAGTATCGGTCTCACCGAAAGCACATGCTCGCCAGGGAGGTGGAGGCGGCGAGCTGGACGCAGCGGCGGCAGATGTACGCCACCGGCGCAGCCGGCGCCCAGGCGGTGAAGAGGCCGGACGCGAACGTGTGGACCGTACCCACCATCGGCTTTCCGCCACCGCCGCCGCCGCCCCCTCTGCCTCAGCACTTAAGCCGACCACTTCACGTCTGGGGCCACCCAACGATGGACTCGCCCCGTATGGCCATGTGGCCGCCGCGGCACCTCGCCCCCTGCGCCCCGTCGCCGCCGTGGGCGCCGCCGCCGTCGGACCCATCGTTCTGGCACCACCCTTACATGAGGGTACGACGACTCATGCATGTCGTTCTGCACGATACCTAGACGTACAGCACAGTTTTCTTGGCGCTTGTTTCTTACTTGTGTCTGCTATTGTTTTTGTCAGGGGCCAGCGCATATGCCGACTCAGGGGACTCCCTGCATGGCAATGCCAATGCCAGCTGCGGTGAGCAACGTTGTACGATCATTTGGTTTCGACGAGATCATTAGCTCGATTGCGTCAGACGATATGATATTTCGTCATTACGCTACAACTCTTGATGAGATCTATAAGTAATGTTCATTTTTTTCAGAGATTTTCTGCTCCATCAGTGCCGGGAGTTGTGTCGTGCCCAATGTACAGACCACGCACCCCGCCAGCACTGCCGAGCAAGAGCCAACAAGATGCACAGCTCCAGCTACAAGCACAACCAGTAAGCGCATATAAACTCATCATTGCTTTATCTCAGGTGAAATCAATTTGAAATTTGTAACAATGTGTTCTTTTGCATAAAAGATTATAACAATGTTAATCATGGACAATTGGAAGAGCATATATAGACGCGGCCAATGGGCAAGACTAGCAGCCAACAGTTTTAGTTAATTCATTAATTGTTCTTTCTTTGGATTTGATCGCAGTCAAGTGAGAGCATAGACGCGGCCATTGGTGATGTTTTATCGAAGCGGTGGCTGCCGCTGCCTCTTGGTCTCAAGCCTCCTTCAATGGATGTTGTCATGGGCGAACTGCAAAGGCAAGGCGTGGCAAATGTCCCTCCAGCTTGCGGGTAATCTTCGGAAGACGCACGTACGAGTGTACGACCATATGAGCACTGCATCAACAGTTCATGACTCCTCTGACCAGTCCACCAACAAAAAAAGAAATCGCCGACATGTCATTTTTTGTGACCTCTCTCTCTCTCTCTCTCTCCCTCTCTCACTCTCTCTCTCTCTCTCAGTGTGCAGAGTTTTAGAAAAGGGATCCCTCCTTTCGTATCTCGACTTCGGAACGATTTAACTTGAGTACTTGTACACTGTGTTTGTTACCTACAATTATCGGCTATAGTTATAAACAAAATAGCTGTTATCGTGAGTAGTTTAACTACAACTTTTGCACTTGTACGGCTGCGTTGCGAAACAATACCGTCATTTCTCTGTGGCTTCACAGTCGCGGTAACTAAGGATTAGTGGGTAATTAGTTGAAGACGGTCAAGAAGGCGTCGGCGTCGGCACCGGCGGCCATGGCCATGGACACGTCGCCGCCGGTGCAGCAGCAGGGGAGGACCAGAGTGCGCAGCGGCGGCGGCGCCAGCGCACGCGAGCTTCATGTACGGCTTGCCGCCAGCAGTGCCGGTGCCGTACGTGCTATCCCACTCGTTCGCCACCGCCTGCCTCGTCGGCCGCGCCATTGCCCTCCGCTCAGCAGGGAGGCCAGCCAATGCCATCGCAGACTGCAACCGCTCGCTGGCGCTCGATACGGCGTTCATCCCGATATATGTTGCGCGAGTGGACTTGCTCGAGTCTAAAGGGGCGCTCCCCGACTCCCTCCGCGACCTCGACCACCTAAAGCTCCTCTATGCCGCCGCGCTACGCGACAGGAAACTGCCCGGGCCGTGCTAGCGGCCACAAGGTGGCGTTCGCTACCGCGAAATCACCGGCGCGCACCGCGCGCTCACCACTCGGATCCAGCAGAAGGCCGCGCCTTCCATCTCCAATGCCGGCGCGCCGACGCCGCAGGGCATGCTGAGAGACAGAGAGAAGGCAGCTTTGCCCTTAATTAATTTGATGTGAAATGACCTGGTTACCCTCCTTACCTGTGTCCCTTCTTTCCATGGTGCTCGCCCTCACGGCCAGCCCGCGCATCTTCTCCGCCTCTTCCTGTGATACCCACAGGGTAGAGATCTTCTCTTGGAGTGCCACGGAAGACTGTCTCTCCACGGTCAGCTGGGCCTTAAGCTTTTTCACCTTAGCCTTTAGTCGGCTTCGGATTTTGGCCAGTGCGAGGCGCTCCCGCTCGAGCTCCCTCGCCCGATACTACTGGAAGGCTCCCAGAATCGCGTTGCGCTCAACGCCAACGTCTTCTTTGAAGTCATCCATGGTGCCCCGCAAGACCTGAGCGAGAGAAGAACATATCTACCATATTCAGTTGCTCGTGATTTAAAGTGGGCAAGTTTCGGTTTGGGGTTTACCTCTTGAAGCCGATTCTTCAAGTTCTGCCGAAGGCGCTCTCCAAGGCCGTGGGTGGCGAAGCCCCAGGTGCTAGAAACAACCGCGGCACAGTAGTCTCTGTGCTGCGCCTTCCCCTTGCCAGAATGCGCCCGCTCGGGGGCTCGCCTCCTCTCCCTGGCACCTTCGGTCCTAGGAGGGCTGGCGGCGGCATCCTTGTCGCCTTCGAGCTCCTGCTCCTCTTCTTCTTCCACCCGAGAAGCCTCGGGCAAGAACAACGTCGCTCTGCTCGGTGACGTTGGTGGGATCACGGGTGGAGCAATTCGTGCTCCCTGCTCGCGATCTTCTCCCTGCTCCCCGGCGGCAGGTCCTTCGCCCAGCTCGCCAGAAGTTGCCGTCGCCACAGGGATGATCTCCCCCTGCGACAAAGCTCCTGGTAGGACCGCCTGCTCAGTCCCGCTCCGGGCAGCCGGCAGAGCTAACACCTTGGCCCCGCTCTCCGTGGTGTCACGCCCCGCTTCTTCAGCTTCGAGCCGGTTGATCGTACCCTTCAGAGCGTCGATTTTGTCGGTGGAGCTTAGCGGAAGCACGGCCCACGCTGCCAGCTTGTCCTTAAGGGCGAGCAGCCTGGTTGCTCGCGAAGCACCGTGCGGGTGCTCGGGCAACAAAGACTGCTTGACCGCCGTGTCCACGTCGTCCGTGGCAATCTCCTCCTAGGCAGCAGATGATAAAGAAATGCTTTAAGTCCTATGTGGTTTGTTAGAATGTAAAGGAGAAAGTCTCGTCATTACATACCTGTCATGGAAGGCTTGATCTTCTTCTTCTGCCCTCCATGACGGAGCTTGCGCCTCTTGCTTGGGTGCTTCTTGGCTTCTTGTTCGCCTTGGCCTACGGACGCTTGCGGCGACAGACTCATCTCTTTGCTGAGCTGAGCGCTCTTTTTGCGCAACGCAAGAAGCTTTTCCGTGCGGCGACTTCCTCCTCGAGCCTCCTCTGCTCGGCGATCTGTTGCCTCAGCCAAAGGGTCAGGTTCCGTACCTCCTCGTCGCTTTGCTCGGTGAGGAGGGATGGGCTTGGGCGTTCCCCCTTGGCTGGCCGCGCTCACGCTTGACTTGCTCGGCGCGCTTCTTCGCCACAGTGGGCTTCGGAGGTTGTTGGAGGCCGCTACGGCGCGGTGAGCTCCGCGTCGGCCCAGTGACCACCTTGGGCTTCTCGGCCACCTTGGCCCTGCCCTTCCGCACTCCCTCTTTGTCGGACTCGGAGAACTCCTCGATGACCTGCTGAGGATCAGCTATTCGTCCGATGTATTTGGGAAGCGAAGGTCAGCATGCCATAAACCGTGCAAGTCTAGCGACTCAATTGGGGTTTCGCAAGTTACCTCAGGTGAACGGACGAGCACGTTTCTTAGACAAGTGTAGGCCACCTTGTTGGTGACCTCAGAGTCCTTCCTAGCAGTCTTTAGCATGGCATCGATCTGCTCGGCCACCCATGCGTCTGTTAGTTTTACTGCCCGAACAGAAGATGAGCTTAGTTCCTGTTCGGATGAATCTCCAATGAAGGGTTGACCGTTTGAGGAACTTGCCCGTGCTCTTCCTGGCGATGTCTTAACAATCTACGATCTTGTAGAAAGGGTAGGACCTCTTCCGCAGCGGACAGATCCTGTTCGCCACGAAGTCCTGGATGATCTCTCTGCCCGTGAGCCCGAGGCCCATGAGGGAAGCGATCTTCCGGGTAAGATACCACTCTTCGCCGGTCGGCTCCGGCCGCGGCGTCTGTGTTCCCTTCGCCGGCGCCTGCCCAGTGAAGACGAGCTTGCTGTCGTCGCTTCTCCTAATGTAGAACCACCTCATCCACCACGGCCCCATTGAGTCGAGCAGCGGTGGACGAGGGTACGGTGCGTCATCGGCGGTGGCCCGGAGCTTGAGGTAGTAGCACCCGAGCCCGGAAGCGGCGGAGCTGCTCCTTGTCATTGTGTAATAGTGAAGGGACAGCCCCACCGATGGATCAATCCCAGGTAGCCCTCTCACAGGTGTGCGAAGACGGCCATCTGGAGGATCGAATTGAGATTGAGGTTCGCAACGTCCAATCCACTGATGTTCAAGAAGGCCTCCACGAAGTTGCTTTCGGGAGACCTCAACCCGAACTGCTCGAAGTAGACGAACTCGTCCTCGTGCGGCTTCAGTGTTTCCTCCTCCCCGGGCAGCCTCCAGCTGCCGGCGTCGATGTGTCCCTCCGACTCTAAAATCCTTAAGTCCTCCTCAGTCGGGCTAGCGCTTGAGAATTTGGCCATAGCAGTCCCAAAGGTGGACGAGCAGCTTTGGAGTTGGGCGGTGGCTGTTTGATACTAAGCGTGGTTGGAATAGGACTTGGGAAGGAAAGGTGCGTGAGAGGGGAAGTGGCAAGCCACTAGCGGCTTGGTGCTTTTTATAGTCCCAAACGAGCAGCTCTGCAACGGTTTTTTGCCACCAAACGGTTAGTTTTACTGCAACGGCTAAGTAAAAACGGTCGCCCGTTTTCATTGCGTAGCGAAGTTACCGTTAGAATCTGTCAACGGCTACTTTTCCAGTGTCTGCACTGAGGGCTGGGTGCTCTGCTCGGACAGATGTTGTTCCCTGTTCGACGCAACAGAGTTGCTCAGCACTGGGCGGGTTTGCTCGGTCCCGAGCAAGTCTTGTTCGGCTGAGTTATAACTTGTTCGGTCGTTTGTTGCACATCTTTGTAGCAGCAAAATTTCCCTCTTCGTGACTTGAAGTCTCAAGAGGAAGACCCCACTCTAGTGAGATATTCCACTTGAGTCTCGGGGGCTAGCTGTCAGGGATAAAATCACGGCCCATTGCCATGGCCCACTCCCCGACAGCCTAATCGGATAGCCTGCTAGGGCCCAGCTCCCTAGAAGGTTCTATTAGGCTCATGAGCATCCTGCCGAACAGCTTCCAGGTTGGCACGGTGCGTAATGGCCTAGGTTTTGTGTTCGAATCCGACTCGAACAAGAGTTCTGCACGGCTACGTGAAGACCCGGACGTGGTTTCCCGGATTGGAACAGACGTTGTGATCCCCAAGAATTGGAGTATACCTTATCTACCGCGGGATGTATTTGGCATGAATACGAGTTCGTTACGATCTCGTGGTTAGCCCGGCCCGATTGTCCCTCAGTAGGTCGGTTGTTCAACACTATATAAACAGAGCCCCTACGGCGTGTAAAGGGGCCGATCCTGCACGACTTGAAGCTAATATCGCATATTAGTTTCCTGTACACCCTTAATCTCGTCGAGACCTGTTCGTCTCGCTGAGTTCCTCTTTGTAATCCTCTTTCATATAAAGAAAGGCTGGACATAGGGCTATTATCTCCTCCTGAGAGGCTTGAACCAGGATAAAAACCCTGTGTCTCACTGTTGCTCGTTGATTGCAGTTTGCCTTGCTCGGCAAGTCTTCTATCTCCCTTTCTCAGGAACCTTAGTTGACTTGGGACCGATATCCCAATCGTCGACAGCAATTAAATCAAAATGATTTATATATGCCTCTTCCTACTCATAGTGTTCTGTGGGAGAATATTTCGATGGATTTTGTTCTAGGTTTGCCTAGGACAAAGAAGGGGAGGGATAGCATATTTGTTGTCGTGGATCGGTTTTCAAATATAGCACATTTTATACCGTGCCATAAAAGTGATGATGCCACTCATATTGCGGATTTATTTTTCAAAGACATTGTTTGTTTGCATGGTATGCTTTTCCCTATTGTTTCAGATCGCGACATAAAATTTTTAGTCATTTTTGGAGGATATTGTGAAATAAATTGGGGACAAAGTTGTTGTTTTCTACTACTTGTCATCCCAAACTAATGGCCAAATGGAGGTAGTGAATTGCACCTTATCCACGATGTTGCGAGCTGTTTTAAAGAAGAACTTAAAA
The DNA here is from genome assembly GCA_005191435.1 of Raddia distichophylla. Taxonomy (NCBI): domain Eukaryota; kingdom Viridiplantae; phylum Streptophyta; class Magnoliopsida; order Poales; family Poaceae; genus Raddia; species Raddia distichophylla. The sequence goes on along the minus strand of SPJY01020047.1, from coordinate 2,662,825 downwards.
TTGTGGGAGGAGTGCATTATTCATGTGGAGTTTGCTTTCAATTATGTGCTACATTCGACTACAAAGGTAAGTTCTTTCCAGGTAGTTTATGGTTTCAATCATTGAGGTCACATTAACCTATTGCCTCTATCATCATCTGAAAAGGTCAATCTTGATGTTAAGAAATGTATTGAATTTATTTTAAAACTGCATGAGACCACAAAAGAGAATATTGAAGACATAAATGAAAAATATCGCATTGTTGGTTGTCATGGTAGGAAGGAATTGCTATTTGCTCCTGGAGACCTTGTTTGGTTATTACGTAAGGAGCATTTTCTAGAGTTAAGAAAATCTAAATTGATGCACCGTGCAGATGGTCCATTTAGGGTGATAGAGAGAATACATGATAATGCCTATAAACTTGAGTTGGCTGCATATTTCAGGGTTAGCCCCACTTTTAGCATTTCAGATTTGCGGCCATACTTGGGACAAGAAGGACAGATTGAGTCGAGGACGACTCCAAGCCAAGAGGGGACGATGATGAGGACATCACTCCTACCGATGCGTCCATTCTTCTACCACCCGTTGTGCATGGACCAATAACAAGGGCACGTGCGCGACAACTAAACCAACAGGTGAGCTCGTTCATTAATACATGAGAGAATATCGACAAGAGTGAGTTAATACCTACTAATATTGTGCTTGTACTTAAGAACCATGGTGTTGATCAGCGAGGATGGTACTCTACGCCAAGACGGGTCAGGAACCAAGTCTACCACGATTTGGAATCTGGATCGGCCACAGCGGAGAAGTCCAGCTTCAAACGAGCGTAGAAGATGCATACCAACTCCGTTTGCGGTGTTCAAGTACATTAAGAGAATCCCTCGATGAGTCCTTTCCAACGGATCTGGTCACATGTCCAAATTCTTTCTGAGTTGATCACAATCGTCGAAACAAAAGGCGACCACATTCTGTTGGGCCGCTCGGTGCTGCGTCACCTTGTCTTTTGGGCTTCGGCCCGTATATCTCGCGTAGAGGGTGCGCCCCAAACGCTAGACGCCACCCTTTTTGCCTATTAAAACCTTGTAGCCGTCATTGCTAGACTTGGGTTTTGCTTAGATATTTTTTGCCATCGCAGTATCGCCGATCTTCGGTTTGTGGAACCCCAACTTTGTCTGATCTTAATATCAATGCGCAATTCGAGATTGCTTCTTTTTTGTTCTTGCTTATGTTCTTGATTCGCTTGCAGGAACTAGTCTTCATGGCGAGGCCGACCGTGCGCTTGCGTGGTTGATAACGATCAAAGACGGTGGTGTAGCGATTGCAGGCATAGATCGGTGTTATTCATGGTCGGATTGTGAACATTGCATTCTCCACCAATCGAGTTTATCCTACCTGTTGGAAGATTGGGACCCCGTCCCCCATCAGGCAATGCCAGAGGGGGCAATGCTTAAGATAGGCCAGCTTCCTAGGGGTGAGGCAATGCTTGCAGGCTTGTGGTGGCGGTGGATTGAGGGCCGAGGAGGAATGAGGAGCAGTGGAATAGGGAATGACATATAAGTACTAGTGGAATGGGGAGTACTGAGGAATAGGGGAGCGACATATTAAGGAATAGGGAGTGGCAGAATGGCAAAGGTGGAATGCAAGCTTGCGTTTCCATATGCTGACACATGTGGAGAAAATGAATGGCTAATTTAGACTAGCGGTTCATGTATGAAACGTAACACCGGCTATTTATTTACGAAGCCATTAGTGATACTATCCCTAGGGATAATAACCTATCACTAGCGGTCTAAATATCTATCCACTAGTTATAGTCTTACACACTAAAATATTTGGCCTGAGACTACATTATTGATGCTCGTCTTCTATCTCTTGGCACCGTGGCGTCCTATAGCGGTAGAGGACAGGGCAAAAAGTCGAAAGCATCCAAATTGCGCTCATTTTTCAAGGATTTGAAGTGATTAGTTGTTGGCATTATATTACATGGTCACATATAAGAGGTCTGAAAGCCTTGAAGTAGTTGGCACTTCAGATGCAAATTTTCCAGGGTGTATGGATACTAAGAATTCCACATCATGTTACATCTTCACCCTCGATGCTGGAGCTATCTCTTAAAAAGCTCCAAATAATCACTCATGGCATCTTCTACGATTCAAGCTGAGTTTGTGGCATGCTATGAGGCTACTGGGCAAGTGATATGGCTTAAGATTTTTATACCCAGACTTAGAGTGCTTGACAGCATTTCGAGGCCACTAACATTATACTGCGACAACCAATCGGTAGTCTTTTATGCAAGTAACAACAAGTCAAGTGTGTTGACAAACACATCAACATTAAGTACAATGTTATGAAATATATAAAATCCAGGATCGAACCATTAATGTTAAGCATATTGATACTAAGATTATGCTTGCGGATCCACTCAAAAAGCCTTACCACCTAATTTATTTCATTATCATGTTGCCGGCATGGGTATACAGGAAAGCACATGATTCTAGATATAAGGGCCATTAAGCAACCAACTCCCATACAAAATAAACTAATACCAATAAAGATGAAATAAGTATGTTGTGGGCATAAAAACCTTAATTATCACTTGAAAGTTTTTGTGGTGCTTGCCTCAGTATGCTGTTTTGTCAAGAAAGGACTTATGATGTTAGCACTACGATTACGTGGGAGAATGTTGGACTTTTGAACGTTGGTCTAACCGTCGACAGTCTGAGCCTTAGAGGGTATTTAGTGAGTCTTAAAAGGTAATTAACATCACTAATAGCGGTCATTAACACCCGCCATTCACGCGCCCTGGTTAGGGGCGCATAACTAGTTCATGTTGTGACCCACATCACCCAGCGCTATATAAAAAGGCGCCCTGATACCCACAGTAGCCAATGCTACGTGAGTCACCTTGCTACCCAATACTCACTATTAGGGAAAGGGCCTTCAGTCCTGGTTGGCAACTGGCTTTAGCCCCGGTTGCCAAAACAGGACAACTCCTAAGTACTAAGGGTCACATGCCTTTAGTCTCTTTTTCCCAACCGGGACACAAACGTTACCACGGTGTAGAAAATATCTAGAAAAATGGCGAACTCAAGACTCAAACATGGAACCTTTTGCCACCAGACTCCGCACTCACCCTTCTAACTGACCCACCCATCCAGGCGTATTTAGTAGACTAGGATATGAATTTCTTTTGAAGTATGCTGGAACGAGGCTTTAGTCCCGGTTTTCGAACCGGGACTAATTTGTGCCCGTGCCATGCATGTACCCGGCTGCCAAAGCGCTCTTCTATCCCAATTCGTGACATAAAACGGGACTAATGTGGCTGAAAAATCATGCTTTTGCCCTAGTAGCCATGAACCGTGATTGATGCCACTATCAGTCCGAGTTTGTTGTAACACCCCGGCCAAATCAGAGCCGAAGATGTTACTAAGTCCTAAATTTCTGCAAAATTTCAGCAGCACCTCCCCTGTAATTCGGACGTCCACTCAGCAGGAAAACAAAGGACCACCACATAAATGTATATAATTGCAAATCGTAACCACACATGCAGCCCATCCACAGTCTTGAGTCAAAAGTCTATCACCACACCCAAATTAGAACCACCATCACTCACTACCAAAAGAGAAAGCATACCTACCATAGATTATGTCTGCGTACTGAGAAGTCAACCAAAATACATCGGCATAACACAATACTAACTCAGAATAACACATGGCTCTATGAGGGGTAGATAAGCTCCAAGCCACTAGTTTAAGCATACAAGATTAGATATTAATAGTTGATTCAATGGAAGTGGTGCACAAGTGTGTGAGTGATGCCACCCATCCCACGCGCGTCAACGTCCTGGGGCACCTATACCACAACAAAGAGAAAGAGTGAGTCCATGACTCAGCATGTATATATTTAAGCAAAGGACAATATCACAAACCTTTATGCCAGAATATAGCCAAACCATGCGATTAGTATCTCAGGCAATATATATCCATAACGGACCCGTCAATTAGTATCACAAGCAACGTATCCAGACACTGACAATGCAATGCAATATGCATCTCTTTACTGTGCTCATACCGGTCTAGCAAAGGACTCACCCGTCGATGATGCCCTTAAGCCCCATCCTTTTTCATACGGGGTCACCACAAGTTGTAGTCATACGACTTTCTCACCGACCTGGCCGTAGCACTCCGGACTAGTCATATGACCATCTATCGACTTAGCCCCACTCCCGTGGGGTGCCTACTCCCGTAGGACTTGAAGCACAAGTCCTAGTCATATGTCTTTCTCACCGACCTGGCCCAAGGCACATGAATGCAAATGATGCATAAGTAGCAAGAAAGCAATTTTCACATTATCGAAGCACTAAGATACCACATTTGATCAAGCCACCCATATCATCATCACGATAATCAAAACAGTAAGCAATATTAGACAACACAGTCATAGTCACTTTGTATAAATATACACTTGCCTTAACAGCCCCCGAGACTGGCGTGCGACGAAGTCGTCTTGGCTCCCAATGCGGAGGTACCTAAAGTCAAGAAAAGGTCATATAACACATTTCAAACGGCCCAGAATACGCTAGCCTAGCCTACCACTTAAATGCCCCAGATATGCAATTAGTTGCCGGATTGGCCACGAGTCAGATTTCAGGATAGCGGTCTTGCGAAGACCATAACTCCCAAACCGCTTGGCCGATTATCACGTTCTAGGACTCGTTGGAAATCTAAGGACATGAAATAAATTTCATTCGATCTGTAGGGTCATCTTTCCGTTCCTACCAGAAATTACCTGAAACGCGGTTGCAAGCTACTGCATACAGAGTTTTACCGCCAAATTGCAATTTTCAACACTAAAGCTCCCAAATCCATTCCACACCTAACCTAATTAACTCGAATAATGGCTAAATGCAGTGAGATGATGCTTAGTTAATTACCCAAAGGTTAAGACCCAAACCCTAGCTTTTCTCCTCTTCCTCATCTCTTCCTCTTCTTCCTCCTCCTTCCTCTCCTTTCTTCCCATCTCTTCTCCCTTCCTCTTCCTTCTCTTCCTTCTCTCCCAAAACCGGTCCCCCTACCCCTCCCCTCTGGCTAAGCTTGCTGCTGCGCTGGCGGCTAGCTGGGGAGGGTGTCGGCTGGGTGGAGGAGGTGCTAGGAGGAGGCGGCAGTGAAGGTTGAAGGGAGGAGCACGGGCTGGGGGAGGAGCACGGGCTGAAGGAGGAGAGAAAACCGGGGACCAAAGGCATAAGATAAAAGGGAGAGAGATCTAGAAGGAGAGTTCTAGAGAGAGGGAGAGAGAGCCGGTTGGCTCTACGCTAGGCTGGCTGGCCCATCCTCTTTTCTTCTTTTTTTTATTAGCAATACATTTGTAGTTAACCGGGACTGATGTGCTGGGATAGAAATCCCGTTCTCTAGAAGTGACTCCTGATGTCCAGCTGATCTGACAAGGGCGCTGAGGTCCGGGAAGGCTGCTGCCGTATGTGTTAGATTAAATTGGCTTGGCCTGTTTAATTTAATTAATTAAAATTCCAAAGGCCCATGTGAAAATACTAGGAGTACCGTACGGGAAATTGAGAGAGGGATTGACTAATTTAAATAGTTGGGTCATGTGTCTCTCAATGGCGAGGTTAGAAAAGGAAAAGGGCCTGCCGTGCGCGCACTGAGCCGAGTCGTGTCGTGTCGTGACTATACGTGACGTGCGCGCTGCGCAGATGCGGAGCGTTTTACTGTTTCTGGTAATTGTTTGGTCTCTTTTAGTACCAGTGACCGACGTGGTTGATGACTGGTAGTAAGACGTCCGTTACGTAACCGACGTCTTAATGGCAGGGTTGATGACGTCCGTTACGTAACCGACGACTTAATGGCCAGATTGATGACGTCCGTTACCAGTGCTTGATGGCGTCCAGGTTCGACGAACCTTCTCTTCCTGGCGCCTATAAAAGCATGCGTATTCCTTTCTCAAGGTAGAGCTCTCTCTCTCCCGCATATTCCATACTCCACATCCTTCCATCTGTAGCGCTGCCGTTTTGCGTTCCCGCCTCTGTTTCCTTGCGCGCACAAGGAGCCGAGGGAGCAGGCCTCCGGAACCTCACCCTTCTCGTGGTCCTGCTCGGGATAGAAGGCCGATAAGGTTTTTGGGGAGCGTTCTCACGCGACTGCTCGAGTTATTTATCCCTGGATCGTTGAGAGGAGGCGCAGTACATCTACACGGCATCGACGTTCGACTGCATCGATCTCTACACTGCATCAACGCTTCTTTGCAACAACTTGTGATCGTCTACATCAACCGTCATGGCGGCTGAGAATGTGCAAGTCATTCCTCCGCTGGCGCCGGCACCTGCGCCTGTAGTGGCCGCGACTCCGACTCAACGGTATATTTGTTTATACCGTGCTTTTGTCTTATTGTTTTCCTGTTCATTAGCCTTTGCGTATGAGATAGATATTTCTATATCTAGTACCTTTGGTCTTGAACTGGAAATCTGCAATTGTTTAATTACGATTTACATAATTTTGTGGATTAAAATATTGAGAAAATTCCTAATATTTCCAACAATCCAAAAACCTTATACTAGGAATTTTACAACACTGGTTTTGCTGCTGCACTTAAGCCAACTGTATTTGATGGTGCAAATTACAAACGTTGGCGCGCTAAGATGATTTTATGGTTGACTGCCAGGAACGTGTATCATGTTGCGCAAGGCAAGCCACAGCCTGAGGGAGGGCTCTCACCTGAGCAGGAGAATGTCTTCGCGGCCGCGGATAACTTGTTTAGAGGCGCCGTGATTAAAGTTTTGGGAGAAAATCTTGTTGATGTGTATATGATTTTGCCTAGTTGTAAAGAAATGTGGGATGCACTTGAGGCAAAATTTAGAGTTTCTAACGCGGGTAGCGAGCTCTATGTCATGGAGCAGTTTCATGACTACAAGATGGTCGATGACCATTCTGTAGTAGAACAAGCTCATGAGGTGCAAGCTCTCGCAAAAGAACTTGAAAATTTTACATGTGCATTGCCCGACAAGTTTGTGCCGGGATGCATTATTGCAAAGCTGCCATCTTCTTGAAGGGATTTTGCCACTACTCTAAAACACAAGAGACAAGAGTTCAGCGTTGCTGGTCTCATTGGGTCTCGAGATGTTGAGGAGAAAGCGAGAGCAAAAGATACACGTGGAAAAGAAAATGGAAGTTCTAGTGCCAATTTGGTACAAAAGAAAAATTTCCAATTCAACAAGAAGAATAAGAACAAGTCTGAAAAGCCTGACAACAAGAACAAAGCCAATCAAACTACTAGCTTCAAGAAGAAGAAGAATAAAGGGAAGTACATGAGCCTAATGGGTCACACACTTAACGGGTTGGAACATTACTAATGGATTCGATCCATTAATGGGTTTGTGCGGATTTAGATCCACTGCGCACTAATGGGTTTCTATTGTAGAGGATCCATTAGCGCGAGCCATTAATGGGTTTCTTGTAGAAAGCCCGTTAGAGCACTCTATAAATTGGAGAGGTGGGACGCGGGGTGGGCGAGTCTCCCCACCACGAAACCCTAGCCGCCACCACGCCCCACTCCTCTAAGCCCTAGCCGCCGCGCGCACGGGTGCTAGCACACCAACGCGCAGCGTTCCTTCCCTGGACGTGTGGATACCGTAGAGGCGTCGTCGCTCCTGCGCCGGCGCTGATCGAGAGGATCGGCTACATCCGCGACAAGGAGGAGTTGTACCGCGTCGAGTTCGACTACGTACAGTGCTTTGTAGCACGCGGGGAGGCTACACCCACTCTTCTTCCGCTGCTAACGTGCTGCAAGGGTAACGATCTGTGATCCCTGACTCGCTTGCTTCCTGGGTGGTCGCGGTAGAAAATTTTGTTTTCCGGCTAGCGTAGCACCGCGTCCTCTTTTAGAGGGCACGGCGGCGCATCGCGGCTTAGCGGCTACTCCGGCCACAGGGGGCCAACTCCTCCGTGGGAGAGGAAGAGCGAAGGACGACGAACCTACGGGAGGTGACGATGGCAGCGGAGGAGGACTGTAGCGGCGGTGCGACAAGCTTCGGCGGTGGCACGTCGCGGGTCTTCGGTGACGGCGGCGGTGGAGGCGATGTCGGGGATGGTGCAGTTAGGCGAAACGCCGGCGATGGCGAGGCGAAGACGGTGCACGCGCTCTCGGGGAGAATGGCGGCCGGACGACGAAGGTCCCGCATCGAGCACCCACGGGCGACGGAGGTTTGCCGGCGAGCAGAGGGAGCGTGAGGGTGAATGGGGAGGCTTGAGAGCACGAGGGAGGTGAGGCGAGGTCAATGGACAAGGTGGGGAGGATCGGAGCTCACCATAGTGACCTGGCGACGAGAGGGTGCACGACGGCGGCGAAAATGGCGGTGGCGGCGACTGAAAATGGGGAAGTCGCGGCATGGCGCTCGGGCTAGGCTTTTAAAGGCGTAGGTGGGACTCGTCGCTTGCAGGGGAAGCAAAACTCGCGGCGAGAGCAAAACTGGGGGTTGCTGTCCACTGCGCGGCGAGCAGCAGGGACAAGAAGAGAGGGACTAGGGGAAGTTGCCAAAAAGGGGTAGGCAGGACTTGATTGCACTGCAGGAGGGAGGGATTGCTTGAGGGAGAAGAGAGGGAACTTGAGATAAGAGAGAGCTTCGGGAGAGAGAGAGAGATGGGGAGAGAGAGAGATTAGAGAGAGAGAAAGAGAGAGGTTAAATGGGCCTTAGCCATTCAGGGGGAGTTTTGGAAAAATGATTTTTGGGATTTTAAATGAACTTTTCCTCTTTTGAAAATCTTGCTCAAAGCATTTCCTTACTTTTCAAAATTTATTTTTATTAAAGGTTTTTATTTTAGAAATTTATTTTATAAAAGATTTAATTTTTGGGAAATTTTTCCTTTTCAAAATTTTAATTACACGTTTGGAAGTTAAAGATTTTATGTTTCCAAAATAGCATTTTTAGAAATCAAAATTCTGGCCGAGGGAAGATCGAGTTCTAATCCCAGTCAGCCGGTGGGTCCCGTCGCCGCCTTGTTTTCCGCGCCGCCCAACCCGCCTGCGCCACGCCCCGCTCGCCTCCCTCGCTGCGCACGCGCGCCCAGGGCCGCCCCGCTCCCACTGCCATGCGGGCCCCGCCTCCGGTGGACCCCGCTGGTCAGCTTCCCAGCCACAAACCCGCGCGCCCCTCTGCTTTGGGCCGGGCCGAAGCCATCCGCTGGCCACACTGGGCCGAATTCCAGGGACAACCCAATTGTGGTATTTGCCCCTTATTTAATTTAGGTTTTTTCCCAAATTCCGCCCAAAGTTCAAATATTCTTTTAGAGCAAACAGTAGCTCCGATTCAGTTGATTCCAGAGCCGTTAGAACCCAAATTTAGTCTAGTATTTTAATAAATTATTATTTATATATGGTTGCCATGTGTGATTTGTTGTTCTTTCATCTTTTTGTATATCGGGAATCGGTAGATCATGGTATCGTGGTTTTCATGTGTTCCGAGGAGTACCAAGATTTGCCGAGGAGGAGGAGGAGCGCAAGATCAAGATCAAGACTGTTTTCAAGATCGAGACGTCATTTAAGGCAAGTGTAGGTGGTTGCATATTGCTACCTAGATTTGCAACTCACACCTTTATTTTCTATTTGTTTTTTTACTATTGCATTAAATTGGTGGGATAAGGGTAGAACCTATTATATTCACGCACTGTCCTTGACCCCGTGAATCATACCCTGTCATTTGAAAGCCTTATTACACTTATTCATTTGAGCTAGTATTGCTAGTGCTCGTGGGTTGGTAGTTGATAGGTTAATTAATTAATTTGCTCATGATTTGGTATTCTGGAGATGGTAAGTTGTATTAACAACCTAATCAACTAAAACCTACGTGGCGTGTGTTGACTCAAGGTGGCTAGTCGGGTGGTACTCTGGTTTGTGGATTGTTGGAGGGAGTCACCTTGGTCTAAGGACTTTGGACGTGTGCTATCAGGCCAAACCATACAAGTGCAACCACATGTGCTAGTTTAAGCATGTAACGCGTGCATGTTCTAGTCCTGGCGTAGTAGTTAGTGAAAGCTGTTAGTATCGGTACTCGGGAAAGATCGGACATTTGAGTTTCCGTGGGGCTCCAGAGGAGGACCCGTAGTGTCGAAACCTAGGAGGGGGTACTGGTATTAACAGAAGGATCTAATGAACTGCCCTGTACAGCTACTTGGTCTGGGCTCCTAAGGAAGAGCTAAGACGTAAAAGTTCTGCTGGGCTTGTGAGTAAAGTGTGCTAAACTTTGTAGAGTCAAAACTATCATGATAGCCGTTCCCACGGTTATGGGAGGGGAGGAAAGTTGTACATGGTAGTCAAATGTGTTAAATTAATCTGATGGTTGGGTTTGAGTTGAATAGAGTTAAGTGATCTATTCGAGCTGATCTAAGTTGAGTTAATTTTACAGAGGGGCTGTGGAGCCGAGCTCTCTGTGTTGGGATTCATTAATATACAACTGTTTTCACAACATTTTCATAATAACTTGATTAGTATAGGTTTTATGCAAAAAATAGCCAACCTTTCCCTTGAGGCCTTTGCATTCATTAAGGACCCTTGCTGAGTACTTTGTACCCATGCGTCTCAAAATCGATGTTCCTTTACTTCAGTAGAAGACGACGGATCAGTCTACAAACGGAAGGATTGCGAACAGGACTATGTTGGGAGTAGCTATTCTCGAAGGGTGTGATCGGGAGCATTGCATGCATTAATCTTCTGTTGCCTTATGCTGTATTCTGATGTATGTATTAATATTTGTAATAAGTGAGAAATCGATGTTCCTTTACTTCAGTAGAAGACGACGGATCAGTCTACAAACGGAAGGATTGCGAACAGGACTACGTTGGGAGTAGCTATTCTCGAAGGGTGTGATCGGGAACATTGCATGCATTAATCTTCTGTTGCCTTATGCTGTATTCTGATGTATGTATTAATATTTGTAATAAGTGATTGTTGGAATCACAATGACTTTTACATATGTATGGAATATTTCATTTAGTTAAATAAATGATTGCATGAGATGTTCAACGTGTCGCTCATGATTTGCTAGTATTGATATCTGCGACTAGCAATCGATCGTGAGTAGATCCTGGCTGAAACCGGGGTCTTGACACCACGCCTCCACGAAGGATGCAGTCTTCAAAAGTAGTAAGCCCGAAACGCCCCGATCATGCCGGATCGAAGGACTTCCATGAAGCTCGGTATTGGGAAAGAGTAATGGTGGCTAGGTTTTGGTTGGTGATTGGAGGAAAGGCTCTAGATCACCTAATTTATGAGCAATGGATGTTGGTGGGTGAAGTGGAGCTCAAAACCACAAAGAAGCCAGCCACAAGACTTGTATTTATAGCCCCAAGTGAGAAACTAGCCGTTGCCCCTCGGGAGGGAACAAAAACTAGCCGTTATGCCCTTATCGGACGCCGTCCGACAGAGCATTCTATAGATGAGTTTTGGTCTCATTGGACGCCGTCCGGTGAGCACCGGACGTCTTCCGAAGAGGTGGTCTGAGCACGGGTTTGGCTTGCCGGACGCCGTCTGACCACTATAAGACGCAGTCCGAAGAGATGGTTTTGGCAGGGGCTTAGGAAAAAGAATTTTTCTCTCCTCCAGATATCGAACAAGAAAGTCTTTAGGTATTTTTGGAAGAGGTGGACTAAAGAAACCGGTTTTCGAGAAGTAGCAAAGATCCGGCATGATCTGAGAGATTCAAGACCCCTTTTGAAATCCGACGAAAACAAAAATAAAACCTAACTACTCCTAATCTATACGTGACCTCGCCTCTCACCCGGTCACGCATTGAGAGACCTTGGAGCAGCTTACAAAAATGTCGAGGCTTCAAATTAGGGTTTCGAGAATACGGCGAGTCTTCACTAGGGTTCCGAGAAGTCCAATAACCCCCTAGTACTTAAAATTAATTATTCTTGACATCAATGCCACTAATAAGAATTAGGGCTCAACAATGCTCACATCCAATATTGTACCAGTTGGGAAGAAAGATTCCGATAAGATTCGGGTGTGCATCGACATTCGAGACTTGATCAAGGCAACATACAAAAATGAGTATCTGATGCCAATTACTGATCAATTCATTGATGCTGCTTAGGGTAATCGGATTATCAGTTTCTTGGATGATAATGCTGGATATAATCAGATTTTTATGGCTAAAGAACATGTGAACAAGACTGCATTTAGATGCCCTGGTGCTATCGGTTTATTTGAGTACGTTGTTGACGGGGCCTCAATTTGCTTACCTTTGAAACCCGTCCTGTGGAACAGCACTAGTCCCTGGATCAGTACACTAGTGCCACACATCACATAGCTGGATCATCACATACAGTATTGAAAAAATATATTACAAGAATAACATAGTAACCAAGTGTTGGTACCAAATACATCGGTGTCTTGTAGACAGATGTATTACAACAAGGATGTTATTCAGGCGGAAGCTACGCTATGATTTTAAGTAAAGATCCTAGTCTTTGTATGTGACCTCCGGACTGCAGGAGAGCCTATATCTGGCCGGCATCTTCAAACACCGGATCTCAATCTTCGCGGCACGCGTATTCTTCATCTTCATGGTCTCCATAATCTAAAAGAGTGGGTGGGTGCGAGGGTAAGTGCACGATCAAACCGCACTTGCAAGTTAACACTGTCCTTAATGCAAATTAGTGTTAAGGCTTTATAGTGGAGTTCATGGTTATTTTATTTGCAGAAATGCCAATTTTTGAAATAACATATATAAAAGCCTATACCTAGCAATTTTCGAAAGGACATCTCCAAAAAGATGTCGAGGAAAGAGTATATCAGTATTCATAATTTCATAGCCCTTGCCACACAGACGTCACTCTTGTGCCACAAAGGCACACGTCCCATCTTCTTTCTCCCACCATCATTCCGGGTCAGCAATTTCCCGTTGCGAACCCTATCTTTCCCGAGTAGTGTGAACTGGGGACTCAACACACCGCGCTGATTGTCGTTCAACGTATGCATCGGTCCCGACATAACACCCCGGTAGACAGGGTCAGATTTCTACATAAGAAACGGCATGAAACACCTTCCCCTCAGGATCAGTTACGGGCTACACAAGCCCAGGCTACACAAGCCCTTTTTGGATACAGAATCCCCAATCCTGCGCTCCGCGCGATGGCCACGCGTTGTGGTGTGAGAGACCATAAGCTTACACAAAGGGTATGGCCGGCGGAAGACTCCGCTGTGCCCAATACTTGAGCACCCTCCCAGACGAGCCCTTACTCCATCTGGATTCCACCTTCTCATTATCATTACCTCCCTCAGAGGTATTTATCGCACAGATAATTTCTCTGGGTCCACCCTACCCAACTCCCTTCTCTTCCATCATTTTCATCCCCAATTCCCGTTATCTCATCTCTCAGAACCAAACTCACACATCACACATCAACACATGCAATACAAATCTCATCATGATCAAGGTGTGTATGTATCATGTCCACCGGTGAGTTTTGGCTCACCAGTGTGGGATTGGATACCCGATTAAATTAGTAGACCTAAGCATTTCTAAGCAAATTTTATCCAAGACTAGAAAGTCTAAATATTTTATATTTTTAAGTGGACAACCAATCAAACATGATAACAAGGAATCATGTAATCAAACATATATTTATCAAGGACAGGGCATGATATTATCATGATTAACGAATAGGCATTATCAAATCATAGCAAGCATGCACTTTATATATTTAAAACAATATATCTTTGTAAAACTGGGTAAAAGTATGAGCTATAGTGTTAACTCGCCTTGAGGATCGGATGAGTGCACTTGGCTAGTTTCTAGATATCCTTCCTCTGGAACCGGATCTTCTATAAGAGCAGAGATCCCGAATTACAAAGTATCCTTAATGAATTTACGAATGCAAATGCAGGGCAGGGTGTTGATCGTCGATGAAAATGCTAACCTAGTGGTCTGAAGATGATAAGGGAAAATTACTAAAATACCCCTAAGTATAATTATTATTTGGGAAAAGGTGAAATTAGTTGTATTTAAGTCTTCTTTAGTATATCGAGAGCCTCTTCTATAGTCCAATACCTAATTTCATAATTTTCCCAGGGTGTGGAGAGGTCCTAGTATTCACTGAGAAATAGATGGAATAGTAACGGCCAAGCCCATCACTGTGCGAGGCGTGGAAAGACCGAGCGGCCCAAACCGGCGCAGCGCGGCAAGCCGAAATGACCCATTCGGCCAAGCGGCCCAACCGCGGCGTGAGCACGCTAGGTGGCCACCACGTAGAAGATGTCTGAAGAAAGTGCGCCTACACTTAACCCGACGTGTGGGGCCAAGGGCCCACTGGATAGCGACTCATTACCAAACGGAGAAAAGCAGACAAAGAGGGAGAGAGGTTGGCAAGTGGGTCCCAGCGGTCAGTGACCCTCGTTTACACAGCGCTGGGGCCGATGACGTCATGATGACGTCATCATCTTCAACCTCTCGCCGGCGCGTGAACCCGAAAATGGAACTGAGGCTCGCCGGTGAGCCATTGGGTGTAGATGCTACCTAGAGACTTAGAGAGATCGTGCGCGTCTAGTAATGCCAATGGCATGACCAAAGGCAATCAGGCGCCATGACGGCAAAACGGCTCGGCATCAAATCACGATTTTTCAAGCGTACGGCTCCGATTCAATATAACTACAGCGAGGATGTTCTACCTAGTATTTTAAAAGACTATATTTTATATTTTCTAAATTACCCTCTATTTACATTTTAAATTAATAAATAAGGCCTTAAAACTCCTACTTTAATTTGTTTATGGAAATTCCTATAAGTTAGTGGCAAGATTATATTTTTCCTAAGACGTATACTAAATCTAGTATTTTATGTATTTTTTCTGGAAATTTTGGAACTGATCTGCTATTTTATGTAGAAAATACTAAAGTAATCATATTATTAATTTTCTTATAACAATTTATTAGTGAAACATACAAAGTTATATTTTTACTGGGCTCTATACTATATCTAGTATTTTACATAATTTTATCACAAGTTTTGTAAGTCTCCTTATATTTTTAATAAATCGAAAACCTTTTCTTTGATTTTGTAAACAGCATAATTCCTAATAGTGACGTCATGCTGACGTCACCTTCTTCAACTTCCGTCCAGTGCACAGCCGGCAGAGAAGAAATGGTGATTGCGGGAGCTACGGTCCACCGTTTTGGGCGTTCTTGGGCTCTACGGATTCGTCTCGACGACACGCTCCTAATGGTACTAAATACATGGTTGGCGGCGGTCGGACATGTCGGCGCGACGAGCTACAGCGGCGGCGCTCCACGAGGTGCACGGCGGCGGCTTTGAGACACGGCTAAGGCCAAATTAAATAGTGGGAGAGCATCAGTGAGGGAAGTGGATGCTTACCGTGAGGTTCACCAGGACAGAAAGGGCTCGAACCGGCGTGGCGACGCGCGACCCCGAGACGACGCGGAGGAGGGCAATGGCGACGGCGAGCTCCGACGACGAACATGTCAAATCAAGTGAGGGAAAATGCTTGTGAGGTGGAAGACATACTACCGGCGCGAGGAATCGGGCCGAGGCTCACCGAATAGGAAGAAATCGACGGAGAGACGCTCGGCAAGGGTTTCGGGTCTGCGAGAAATTCCGGCAATACGGTGGCTCCGGCGACGTGTGCGTCGAGCAGTGGGTTCAGGGCGGCTTCGCAAGCGGGATGGATAGAACGAGAATGCTCGGGAGCTGCTCAATCGAAGGAAACGGAAAGAAGGTGGTGGCTAGGGTTTTTATACCGGCTCGGGGGCAGTGGAGATCGGACTGGCGGTGCCAGCACGACGACGAGGGGCGGTGCACTGGCTACGTGTCGTCCAACACTTGCTCCAGAGCTGCTCGGTTTCATGCAAAGGCCAGCGAGGCAGGGGTGAGGGCGGTGAGCGGCGGGCGGCGTCGGCGTCGTGCAGAGAGAGAGAGAAGCAGAGAGCTGAGAGCTTTCGTGAGCGGCGGGCCGAAATTCGACCCAAGTTTGGCCCAAACGGAACCCAATCCGAGAGCTTTGGTGATTTTCACCTATTTCCTTTAGAATTTTTGAATTCCAGCGATTTTCGATAATTTTGAATTTGAGTTTAAATCCTAATTTGAATGGATATCAAATTGGGCCAATTTTGGGGTGTTACAGTTGTCATGACTTTTGGACTGATAAGTGCTGGAGCGACATATCAAAGGGCCGTGAATTTGATTTTCCATGACTTGATCGACAAATTGGTTGAGATTTACATTGATGATGTGGTGATCAAATCTCAGGAAGAAGAACAACACTTAGCCGATATTGTGATCATGTTGGATTGGTTTCGAAAATATGACATGAGGATGAATCTAAAGAAGTGTGCTTTTGGGTATCGGCTGAAAAATTCTTGGAATTCCTGGTGCATGAAAGAGGAATTGAAGTGCATCCCGATAGAGTGAAGGCTATTACGAACACTAAGCAACCGGATTCAAAGGTTCGACTACAAGAGCTGATCAACAAAATCAATTATTTGAGAAGGTTCATCTCTAACTTACCGGAAAGGATTATTCCGTTTTCTTCTTTGCTCAAGTTGAAGAATTTCGATAAGTTTGTTTGGGGACCAAAGCAACAGAAAGCATTTGATAATATTAAGGAGTACTTGGTTAATCCACCTGTTCTGGTTGCCCCAAGAGAAAATTTGCCGTTCAAACTCTACCTATCGGTTTCTGAAAAAATGATAGGGACAGTTCTGGTCCAAGAAATTGATGGGAAGGACCATGCAATTTTCTATCTGAGCAGAAAGCTGTTGGATCCAGAAACCCGATATACTATGGTGGAAAAATGTTGTCTCTGCTTATACTTTGCTTGCACCAAGTTGAGGCATTATCTGTTAGTAGTTGAATGCAAAGTGGTTTGTCAAACTGATGTGATCAAGTACATGCTTAATGCTCCAATTATCAAAGGACGTCTTGGAAAGTGGGCTTACACTCTTATCGAGTTTGATTTAACATATGAATCTCCAAAAGCTGTCAAGGGGCAGGTATTAGACGATTTTTCATTACACAACATCATGATAACAACCTATTAGTTTTCTTACCTTGGGTGATGTTCTTTCATGGATCGGTTTGTGAAAGAGGACGTGGAATCGGTATTTTCATAGTATCCCCTAGTGGAGTTTCTTACCGATGCAGCATCACTGTGGATTTTGGATTGACCAACAATCAAGTGGAGTATGAAGCTTTGATTCAAGGATTAAATTGATTAATTCAAGCTGGAGTTATTGTTGTTGAAGTTTATGGAGATTCTCAGTTGGTTGTTTTTCAAATGATCAGTAAATATGAATGTCGTAGTGATTTACTTCAAGATTATTTGGATAGAGCTTCAGATTTGGCCAAGCACTTCACCATATTCATGATTCAACATGTTCCAAGGGAATAAAATTGTGAGGCCAATGATTTAGCTCAATAAGAATCAGGATATAAAATGCCGATCATGGAATTGGAAAGTGTTCCCTATAAAAATTCGATACCGATGGGATGGCAGACAGAGATTGTCGGTTATCTTAAAGGCCCTCAAGGCAAACCGATAGGAAGCTTAAGAGGAAAGCCCAAAGGTATGTGTTGATTAATGAAAATTTATCTTATCGGAGTTTTGATGGGTTGCTACTCAAATGCCTGAATGAAGAAGATGCGAAAGTTGCAATCGGAAAAGTTCATGAAGGAATTTGTGGAACACATCAGTCAGCTTACAAGATGAGGTGGATGTTAAAACGAATAGGATTTTTCTAGCCAACAATGGTGGAAGATTGTTTCAAGTATTACAAGGGCTGCAAAGACTGTCAGAAATTCGGGAATGTCCAACATGCATCTGCATCGGTTTTACATCCGATTGTGAAACCATGGCCTTTTTGAGGTTGGGGAATTGATATGATCGGAGAAATATTTCCTTCCTCATCCAAGGGGCATCGGTATATTTTGGTGGTAACAGATTATTTTACTTAGTGGGTTGAAGCTGTACCTTTGAAGAAAGTGACTACCAATGAAGCCATCGACTTTGTCAAAAAATACATAATTTACCGATTCGGTATTCCTCAAACAATCACAATAGATCAAGGATCGGTATTTATGTCTGAAGCTTTTCAAGACTATGCCTGAAGCCTAGGAATTACAACAATTAACTCATCGCCATATTATGTTCAAACCAACGGCCAAGCTGAATCTTCTAATAAAAGTATCATAAAGCTGATCAAGTGAAAAATCGATGAGAAGCCGAGGGGTTGGCATAAAACTTTGGCGGATACATTATAGGCGTATCGGATTGCTAAGCATGGGACAACTAAAGTGTCACCTTTTGAATTAGTCTATGGACAAGAAGCTGTTTTACCAATTGAAGTGATCATCGGATCTACGAGGATTGAAGAACAGAATAATGTAAAAGCCGATGATTACAAGAATCTGATGATGGACAAACTTGATAATATGGTGGCAATCCGATTAAAGGCTTTGGAATACATCGAGCGTAATTAAGCAAAGGGTTCCTAGAGCCTACAATAAGAAAGTTGTGTCAAAAACATTTGAAGTACGAGAACTTGTGTGGAAAATATTTTTACCGATTGGTACAAGGGATCCTAAGTACGACAAATGGTCTTCAAATTGGGAAGGACCGTTTAGAATCAATCGGATTATTCCTGGCAATGCATACATTCTGGAGACACTTGAAGGACAAGTTTTTGAAAAATCAACCAATGCTAAGTATTTGAAGAAGTATTATCCTAGCATTTGGATCGGTGCCTAAGTACAACACTTTTGTAAAAGCTGATTCTGATAAGAATCGCCTATGGTATAAAAGCCGACAAACACTTGTCGCCTTGAGTTTATTTTGAAAAGTCGATTTGTTTGGGATCATGGCTAGTCTAAGTTGTGTTCAATATGTTGCAGCAAAGAAAAGCCAATTCCGATGAATCGTCCATAGAACAAATCAAATGTAAGCAAACATGCATGAATTTAAAACTAAGTTATTACAAGGCACAGAGGCCTGAATGTTTTGGTGCCCATAGGGCAGATGAAACATTTGACGGCGTGCTCTCCGCTCAACCACTGCGGATCACACCCCTATCAGATTTTTAACCTCCTAGCCGATCAGCCCAAGTTCAGTTCGATTCGAGCGTCAGGCACGACAGAGAGCGACACGCAGAGATTACCCAGGTTCGGACCCCCTCGCGGGTAAAAGTCCTACTCCTGCCGAGCCATAGCTCTTTTCGTGTGTTGGTTATGTGGAATGCGATTACAGAGTGTTTCGAACCTCCCTCTCCCCTCTCTCTCCTTTCCTTTTATACAAGCCTCGAACTGGCGGAGAGAGCCGAGGGGGTAGGCAGTACAGTACTCTCAGTACACTGATAAGACATGAGGGATGGGACAGGAGAGACAAAAATGTGCTGCTGCAACTGCGCCGAATGGCGCCGCCCACGCGAACTCCGCAAGTGACCTCTGACCCGTGTGAACACGCCGGTGAAAACAGCGGGCGGGGCCCAACTTGCGCCGCCTGACATGGGCGGCCAGTCTGACACCGGCCAAACTCTCTCTCTGCCGGTCAATTCCGCTGCGCCACAGTGACAGTTGATCAGACCCGCAAGGGTCACTGTGGCGGTAATCATCTCTTCACCGGTTCACCCGCGCGTGATGTCGCATTTAATGCGCCTGTCCTTCGCAGCGGGGGAGAGCCTTCGCTCAGAAGACTCCTCGGGACGCTTCCTGCTGCGTGGGCCCCACCTGACAGTGAGGGACCTCTCGCGCTCGCCGAGGGGCTCGCCCGCACTGCTGGGGCCTGGTCGCCCGCCTGATGTGTGGGGCCCTCGCCCGGCGCTCCGAGGGGCTCGCCCACACGCTGGGGCCTGATCGCCCGCCTGACTTGCGGGGCCCTCGCCTTGCCTCCGAGGGGCTCGCCCACACGCTGGGGCCTGATCGCCCGCCTGACGTGCGGGGCCCTCGCCTTGCCTCCGTGGAGCTCGCCCACACGCTGGGGACTGATCACCCGTCTGACATGCGGGGCCCTCGCCTTGTCTCCAAGGAGCTCGCCCACACGCTGGGGCCTGATCGCCCGCCTGACGTGGGGGGCCCTCGCCTTGCCTCCGAGGAGCTTGCCCACACGCTGGGGCCTGATCGCCCGCCTGACGTGTGGGGCCCCCGCCTTGTCTTCCTTATGACTCTTCATACCCCGGTATTTATTATACCGACAACATTGTCTTACCGATCGGTAAAGATACCGATCCACATACATAAACAAGTTTTAAAACTTGGCGCGCAGGCCAGTTCAATCACACAGGGTGGAAACCGCAGCATAATCATTTTGAATAATGCCCCAGACATTGTTGATGATGGCGGTATCGTTTCGACGGTCCAGGGCTGTCATGACCCCCGGTGTACCACACCGTGGACTCGCCCAGACCGATGCGCACATGACAAGCATCGCAAGACGGACAGTGAAATACCAATACACACGACATTAACTAAATAAAATAAAGGTTTAACATTGACAATAACTGTCCTATAGGTAAACGATGGGCATTCCCATCGGAACAACACGAAGTGACAATAAGAACGAAACATTAAGAGTAGCGGAACAATAATAATTAATTAGCTAGAGAAGAACAAATCAGCCAACAGCGCGGGTAAGGGTACGCGTTCAGCTTGACCGCCGCAGCTAGCTCTCCCAAGCGACAACTAGTTACCAAGCTCCTCACCTGCATAATAAATAATCCACAATTCTTGTCTAATGAGGATGTGGCTCCCCAGCAAGTACAATGTCCCTATATGCAATGCAAAGGAAAAGGATAGGATGGCTCTTCTACACCAAGACCTATTGTCTAACTAATTTTAATTAATTATTTAAGTGAGTTGAATTCATGCACTCATAATCCCAATTACAAAAAAAAGAAGGTGCGGACAATGCACCAATTCAAACCAACCTGGTACCCACTAGTCAAGTTAATTATTATTAAAAAGATGGGACTACACTGTGGAAATATCACTCCCTGTCCTTAACCGTGGACACGGCTATCATGATAGTTTTAACTCTACAGAGTGTAGACACGTTCCCCGTCAGGTCCCGTCTCATCCCAAAAGAGAGACAGTACAAGGCCTTTCAACCTACTTTGTCCACCACTTCACCTGTCCTCTCTTTAGGTTTCCCCGGCCTGACCGGCAGTCGCTACAACAGGGCACCAACTAAGTCTGAAAGCCGCACCGGGTCGTTCCCCACTAAAGCCCTTCGATCGCAGGTTAGTACCTACCCCTCGGGTTGAAGGCGCGACCCTCTTCCCTATGGCAATAGTTCTAACTCGAGACCGGACATCCTATGAGCAGGTGGTTAGTGGGCTCCATAGGACACTCAGCCAGGACATGAAGGCGCCTGCGGCTATCCGGTAAGGTTTGGTATAGTATGCCATAGGTTCCAGTCCTTAAAAGAGGAGGCTCTCCAAACCACCACCACATTCCCCAACACATCCGTGCTGAGCCTCCCCCTAACTAGTTTTTAGTTGTTTAATTAACATGTCCAAAAACCAACCCTAAGCCACGGCTTCGGCAATTAACATTTTTAATAATGATAAACAACCAACAACTTTCAAAGGATAGGCTAGGAAATGATAACGGGCTAGCAATAAATAGGCTAATTGCGCTAGTAAATCACTAAACATGACATAGGTACGCACACACTATAACTAGATGTAATGCAACTTTAGTTTTGAATCCCCTCGTTAACAACTCCTGCCCTAAACATAATCAAGAAAGCATTTTGTTGTTAACGAGGTTATTTAAACTGGGTTTCAATATGTAAAACAGGTGCAAGTCTAGTACTTGCCTTCGACAAGGTTGTCTTGTAGTTCGCCACCGGCGTAAGCTCCAGGGTCACCACAAGAATAGCACCCGGCGTCTACGCGAACAACGATACATGCAAGCAAACGATACAACAAACAAACAAGCATATTTCAGTACCGAAAGCATATATATAATAAATTTATTAAAATAGTAGAGAAAATTATAAAACTAACGGCTCTGGAATCACTCGATTCCGAGCCCGAAAGCAACGGGAAATAAATATTTGAAGTTTGAACTAATTTGGCTAAAATCCTAAATTTACAGAGGAATTTGAACCGGGTCGGCCGACCGAAACCGGCCCACTCTCCTCTCCCTCTCTCTCGGAAGGCCCAGCCCACGGCGGGCAGCCGGCGGCGGCAGCAGCATGTGGGAGGCTGACAGTCGGGCCCCACAGCTTGCGGGCCCGCGCGGTCAGTGGAGGCGATGCAGCGCGCAGAGGCACGCGCGGGCGTGCGGCGTCGACAGCGTGCGGGGGACCAGCCAGGTCCCGCTCGGGATACGCGGCAGCAGCGGGGTGGCGCGCGGGGCGACAAAGGCAGGCCCCGTGGGACACGTGCCCACGCGAGGCGGTAGAGGCGGGCCCCATGGGACACGTGCCCGCGCGTGGGTGGGCGAGGCGGTGCGGTGGCGCGCGCCGATTGGCCACGCGCGGCTGCGGGGCGAAAACGGGCGGCGGCTGGGTTGAGGTGGCGATGCACGCAAACCAAGGCACGAACACCTTCCCCTCCGACTAGGGTTCCGACCAAGGATTTCGAGATCAATTCCAAGAGCAATACTAAACCAAATATATATATATATATATATATATATATATCGTAATAACTTCGTATAGCATACACATTACACGGAACGAGTGAATGGGTCGAGCTATCACAAGGGTGGCACGCATCTTGCCTTGAGCTTGACTGGTGTCGTGTGGCAAAGGGATCGGTATGTACGTGTGTATCAAGGTTTAGCCGATGAGATCATTCTGTGCATTCGGGGGTCAATATGTGTTGCTAGATACCGCTATTGATCTGTGGACTGGAAACGGGTTTCCGGGTCCGCGGCCGACTTGCACATGAACCTAACGGGTCACACACTTAACGGGTTGGAACATGCTTAACGGATTCACTTCTGTTAATGGGTTTCGGCGTGTGGATATGGATCCACGTAGGAGATAGAGTCCTAACGGGTCTTCTAGTGTAGAAGCCCGTTAGCACGTCTATATAAGTTGGAGGCCAGGGGCGGCGCGGTGCATGAGTTAGACGCACTCGTATAACTTCGTATAATGTATGCTATACGAAGTTATTACGATATATACTCGTTTTGATCGGGAGAACAAGATCTACAACATGGCTAACTCGAAACTGGGATTTGAGAACTTTTACCAGCGACGTACCTCGATCTCACCTCGGGAGAACTCGGATTGGCGACGGCGGCTAGGGTTTGAAGAGCTGCGGCCAAAAGTTGTGAGGGAACGACTTTGCAAGGTTTATATAGTGCTTAGGTCGCATTACATCAACTAGGGAGGGCTGGATTGGGCTAGGATTCAATTTGGGTTCAACCCGGGCTTCCGAAAACCAAAACCAAAGAGAACTCGGTTTAGGAACGAGGTGGAGAGTCTCTAGGTCGTGCGAGAGGTCTTAGGGAAGTCCTAGGACAACCTGTGGTCGGCCTTTGGCCTCAAGTGGGTCCAAAGTCCTTAATTGGCTTCTCTAGACAAGAAATGAGGCTTCCTACTCTGCGATTAAATAATTAAAAGTAATAATACCTTTGTTTTTATTTTTGAATGAAGCTTGGGACATTCTAATAAGTATTAGGATGTCACAAAACCTCCCCCCAACGAGAATCTTGACCCCGAGATTCGGAAGAATCCATGAACAACTCCGGAAACTCCTGACGTAGAAACTCCTCTCTTTCCCAAGTGGCTTCCTCCTCAGAATGATTCACCCACTGAACCTTGCAGAATTTGATGGTCTTGCTTCTAGTGCATCGCTGTGCTTCCTCCAGAATTTTAACCGGTCTCTCCTTGTATGTCAAGTCCTCTTCCAACTCCACCACATCAATTGGTACTTGCTCCTCATGTACACGCAGGCATTTCTTGAGTTGAGAGACATGAAACACATTATGCACAACTAAGAGGTGCGACGGTAGCTCTAGCTGGTAAGCAACCTCCCCCTTCGCTCCATGATAAGAAAAGGGCCTATGTACTTGGGTGCTAACTTCCCAGATACATGGAATCGTCTCAGGCCCTTCAACGGCGACACCTTTAGGTAGACATGATCTCTCGTCTTGAATTGAAGGTCCCTTCAACGGTTGTCGGTGTAGCTCTTTTGTCTTGACTGAGCTGCTTTCATCATCTCTCGAATCAGCTTCACCTGATCCTCTGCCTCCTTTAATGTTTCCGGTCCAAACACCTTGCCTTCGCCTGTCTCATTCCAGTAGAGAGGCGTACAACACTTACGTCCATATAGTGCTTCGAACGGTGCCATCTTGATACTTGATTGATAGCTATTATTATAGAAGAATTCCGCATAGGGAAGCGTATCCTCCCAGTTCCTGGACTTACATAGCACTGCCGATCTCAGCATATCCGCCAATATCCGGTTGGTCCTTTTGGTCTGACCATCCGTCTGCGGGTGATAAGCACCACTAAATGCTAGATGTGTACCCAGCTGTGAATGGATTTGTTTCCAGAACCTGGACGTGACTTTTGTCCCCCGATCTGACGCGATCCTTTTTGGTACACCATGCAGACTCACAATTCTTGCCATGTACAATTCTGCTAACTTGGCACTGTTATACGTAGTCTTCATCGGTATGAAATGAGCTACCTTGGTTAACCTGTCCACTATTACCCAAATGGAATCGTATCCTCTTCGTGTCCTTGGCAAACCAACAATGAAATCCATGCCAACCTCCTCCCATTTCCACTGTGGAATAGGCAAGGGTTGGAGTAATCTAGCTGGTCTCTGGTGTTCAGCCTTCACACGCTGGCATACGTCACACTCGGCAACATACAAGGCTATGTCTCCCTTCATCCCTGTCCACCAATACTTTTCTCAAAAATCAAGGTACATTTTCGTGGCTCCCGGGTGTATAGAATAAGAAGAGCTATGAGCTTCCTTCATAATCAACTCACGAAGCTTCCCATTGTCGGGCACTACCATTCTCTTACCAAACCAAATGGTCCCGTCATTATCGATTTTGAACCTTGGGGCTTTGTCAGCTCTGATCCTGGCAGCGATCTCAAAAATTCATTCGTCGTCTTGTTGTGCCTCTACGGCATTCCGAACTCCCGTGAAGTTGCTCGACCGAGCACCAATGATGTCCTTGAACCGAGATTGGGGCTGATGGTGAGCTGGCCCCGACATTGGCAGGTGCGGCGGGTGCCTGCTGTTGCAACGCGGTGAGCTACGTCATAATGAGGTTCAGTGCCTGCATCATCACCTGATCTTGGGGTTGAGCAGGTTGCGGCACTGGCTGCGGAGCTGGCTGTGGAGCTGGCTGCTGATTCAGGCCGGCTTGTGCGAGAGCTTGCGCTGTGGCCTGGGCGGCGATGGCATTGATGTCAATCATTGGTGGCGGTGGAGGCGGCTGTGGTTGAGCTGATGGTGGTGGCTGCTCCCCGTCCTGCTGCGGCGCGGCTGGCTGACGGCGGACAGCAACACGGGCACTTCTCTCCGGCGGCATTTGCTGGGAATAAGGGAAGATTAGCTAACGGGGAGGGTGACAATATAACTAATAAAATAATTTCAAAGCTTTTCTTCCACCCAACAAACATACATACAAGAAGAACCAACACACCACACGTCTTGAACATGCGTCAGTGTAGCACGAAACACCATGAAAAATAACCAGCCCAATCCTGGCATAATGCTGCGATCAACAAATTAATTGTTTATAACACCGTTACTACCGGCTAGTTATTCCTCATACATAGGAAGTAAATAAGTAGATGATATTAATTATCAAAGACAAGAAATTAAATACATAATTATCGGGCGTACGGACTACGGGTACTGTACGGACATATGGACGTCGGGTACGGTACAGTCGTACGGACAGCAGGTACAACCGTACAGACGTTTTTTTTAAAATTTTTGCTCTCTCTCCTAAAGACTATCACCGTCTTATTCCCTTTGCTCGTTGATCTTGATTAGGGAGATTCCTTCATTCATTCCTCGATCTTGAGTTGGAAAATTCGGCATAACCTTGCCTCTTTTCTTGACGTCCAACAGGCACAAATAATTAACAAGAATATTATGCTAACAGTTCACAACCACCAAGCACAAAACAATTTTAACCACTGACTCAATATTTAATAATAGTTCAAGTACCGATGACCGTATTACATAGGAATATCCATAACAAAAACACGGTTCATCCACACACCAAGTTTAATAAAGTACGTTCAACGAAACTTTAACTAAACAGCTCGCATCGTTAAGGGGAGAACAAAGACAATAACACGAAATGACGATAAATACGATGATGGCGACAGCGACGTTTAGTTGCTGCGACGGCGGAGGTTGCGGGTGGTCTTCCCGGCGAAAACTTGCTCCTTTTCCTCCAGAGCTTGCTCCCTCTCCTCCAACTCCTTGAGGCGCTCAGATAGTCCTCCTGGTCACGCTGCAGCTGAAGCTGATCTCGCTCCAGCTTTCCACGAAGCTTGTCGTCGCGGTTCCTGTCTCTGCAAAGGATGTCGTGATCGTGCTCATAGTCATCCCTGGACTTGCGGGTTTCATCAGTGAGCTGTTCCCACATAGTCCTCCTTTCACGAGCACACCTTCTCATCTCTTCAACCTCCCGTTCACGGGCGTCGAGCTCCATGGCGAGGCGGCACAGCCCAGTCTCCCGGAGACGGTTCTCATGAGCCCTGTCACCCAGCTGAATTTCCTTGTCTTGACGGGCTCGGTCCTTGACCAGTGCATCCTTGTGTATCATCTCAATGCGTGAGGCTTGAGTGCAGACGGTCTCCTCCACCTGGATAAACATGCGGTCTTCCGCACTAGCAAACTCCACCAGGGTGATCAACATACGGTCATCCTCTAGCTCCATGTCGGACACCACACTTGGATCAGCTGCCGGCGCATCCTTGAGGCGCTTGGGGAGGTAGTGGAACCTTGTGTTCTCCAGATCAGCTGCATGCAAAGCTCCCAGGTGGAGAATGGCCTTCCTCGTCATTTGCTGCCTGACGAAGTTATCTTCCTCTCCATAGGCCCGGAACGTGAGTTGTGGGTTCCCCGGATTGGGAGTGGGAAACTCCAGCACCACCCTCCAGACGTTCCGGAGGCACTGGCTCACGTACTCACATTCGTACAAGGGCACAGTGGTGGGATAGTGCAGCTGCTCCAGCACATCGCTTAGGATAAGGGGCATCCCCTCATCGTCCAAAGCGTTCACCAGCTTGTAGGTCTCCATCCTAGAAAAGGAGAAAGGCAAACTAATTAGGATGGCTGAGAGCAATTTATGAATAATTCAATATAAGAGAAGTACTCAAAAAATTTTAAAACAGTAGAGAATAAATTTTGCAATTAATTTAGATCAGGTTTCAGCTTCTAACAGTTAAGCTAACTACGACATCCTAAGGTGAACGTGCCTTCTGATACCACTTTTGTCACAACCCCGGTGTACCATACCGTGGTCTCGCCCAGACCGATGCGTGCAGGACAAGGATCGCAAGACGGACAGTGAAATATCAGTACACACAACATTAACTAAATAAAATAAAGGTTTAACATTGATAGTGATGTTCCTTGGGTGCACTTAATCTGGCATAAATATTATGCAAATAAAGTCCCTCATGGGGCTTCACCAGTGGGATCCTTTTGGTGGAAAGATATCATCAAATTGCAGGATGTTTATAGAGGAGTAGCTAAATGTACTATTGGTAATGGATCTTCTGTCATGTTTTGGCATGATATCTGGGCTTCAGAACTTCTCTCACAACGTTTCCCCAGGCTCTTGTCTTTTGCTATCAATCCAAATATTTCAGTTAAGGCCATAATGCAAGAAGAGGAGCTGTCCTCAATTTTTCACTTGCCCTTGTTAGTTAGGGCTTTTGAGGAGCTTCAGGTTATGCAAAACATAATTCAGGAAGTGGAATATGATGAGAACCAACATGACACTTGGTCTTTTATTTGGGGGAAGCCTGCTTACTCCTCTAGTCTCTTTTATCAGTGGGTTTTAAAGAATTGGCAAGTCCCAAAAACTTTTGGTTGATTATGGCAGACCAACTGCACTCCAAAGCTTAAATTTTTTGAATGGCTACTTTTAATCTAGAGGCTAAACACCAAAGTTTTGTTGAGGAAAAAGAACTTTGGTTTTCATGGGAATGATTGATGTGTTCTTTGCAGACAGTCTGTTGAAGAAGATGTCATGCATCTCTTTTTCAAATGCAGTTTTGCTCTTTCTTGCTGGCAGAAGGTGAAGATAAGCTGGGCTAATGCGGACTCTATACATGACATCATCATTACTACAAGGGATTCTGATGGTAGGAAGCTCTTCATGGATTTTTTCCTGATGGCCACTTGGGAGATTTGGAATATTCGAAATAGGAAGATCTTTGATGATGCACAGTCCAGTCTTGCCATTTGGAACCTGAAAATGAAGGATCAGCTTCTGCTTCAAAGATCGCGTTTCAAGGATGTCTTACTTTCAGACCTTGACTTCTGGACTAATTTCTTTTTGTAATTTCCCCTTCTTCTTCCCTCTTGTAAATAACTCTTTCTGTTTTGGTTAAAATTTATAAAATTCAGTGCTGTGGGGAACTCCCCCACAATTTTCCCTCAAAAAAGTAATTGTCTTACAGGTAAATGATGGGCATTCCCATCGAAACAATACGAAGTGACAATAAGAACGAAACATTTAGAGTAGCGGAACAATAATAATTAATTAACCAGAGAGGAACAAATCAGCCAACGGCGCGGGTAAGGGTACGCGTTCAGCTTGAGCACCGCAGCTAGCTCTCCCAAGCGACAACTAGTTACCAAGCTCCTCACCTGCATAATAAATAATCCACAATTCTTGTCTAATGAGGATGTGGCTCCCAGCAAGTACAATGTCCTTATATGCAATGCAAAGACAAAGGATAGGATGGCTCTTTTACACCAAGACCTATTGTCTAACAAATTCTAATTAATTATTTAAGTGAGTTGAATGCATGCACTCATTATCCCAATTACAACGAAAGAAGGTGCAAACAATGCACCAATCCAAACCAACCTGGTACCCACTAGTCAAGTTAATTATTATTAAAAAGATGGGACTACACTGTGGAAACATCACTCCCAGTCCGTAACCGTGGACATGGCTATCATGATAGTTTTAACTCTGCAGAGTGTGGACACGTTCCCCGTCAGGTCCCGTCTCATCCCAAAAGAGAGACAGTACAAGGTCTTTCAACCTACTTTGCCCATCACTTCACCTGCCCTCTCTTTAGGTTTCCCCGGCCTGACCGGCAATCGCCACAATAGGGTACCAACTGAGTCTGAAAGCCGCACCGGGTCGTTCCCCACTAAAGCCCTTCGGTCGCAGGCTAGTACCTACCCCTCGGGTTGAAGGCGCGACCCTCATCCCTATGGCAATAGTGCTAACTCGAGACCGGACATCCTACGAGCAGGCGGTTAGTGGGCTCCATAGGACACTCAGCCAGGACCCAAAGGCGCCTGCGGCTGTCCGGTAAGGTTTGGTCTAGTACACCACATGTTCCAGTCCTTAAAAGAGGAGGGTCTCCAAACCACCACCACATTCCCAAACACATCCGTGCCGAGCCTCCCCCTAACTAGTTGTTTTTAGTTGTTTAATTAACATGTCCAAAAACCAACCCGAAGCCACGGCTTCGGCAATTAACATTTTTAATAATGATAAACAACCTACAACTATCAAAGGATAGGCTAGGAAATGATAACGGGCTAGCAATAAAATGGGTAATCGTGCTAGTAAATTACTAACACGACATAGGTACACACACACTACAGCTAGATGTAATGCAACAATTAATTTCATAAACTAAAGTGAATCCCCTCGTTAACAACTCCTGCCCTAAGCATAATCAAGAGAGCATTTTGTTGTTAACGAGGTTATTTAAACTGGGTTTCAATATGTAAAATAGGTGCAAGTTTAGTACTTGCCTTCGACAAGGTTGTCTTGCAGTTGGCCTCCGGCGTCAGCTCCTGGATCACCACAGCAACAGCACCCGGTGTCTACGCGAACAACGATACATGCAAGCAAATGATACAACAAACAAACAAGCATATTTCAGTACCGAAAGCATATATAAAATAAATTTATTAAAATACTAGAGAAAATTATAAAACTAACGGCTCTGGAATCACTCGATTCCGAGCCCGAACGCAATGGGAAATAAATATTTGAAGTTTGAACTAATTTGGTTAAAATCCTAAATTTACAGAGGAATTTGAACCTACTTGGGCTGGCCGGCCGAAACCGGCCACTCTCCTCTCCCTCTCTCTCTCAGAGGCCCGGCCCACGGCGGAAAGCCAGCGGCGGCAGCAGCGCGCAGGAGGCTGATAGCCGGGCCCCACGACGTGCGGACCCGCGCTGTTAGTGGCGAAGGTGCGGCGCGCGCGTCGACAGCGCGTAGGGGACCAACCGGGTCCTGCTCGGGACACGCAGCAGTGGCGGGGTGGCGCGCGGGGCGGCGGTGTCTGGCGCGGTGGCGCACGTGCGGCAGAGGCAGGCCCTATGGGACACGCACCCGTGAGTGGGTGGGCGAGGCGGTGAGCGCGGTCAGCTAGGCTGGGGCGCGCGGTGCGGCGGTGGGTCCTGCAGGCGGTGCGGTGGCGCGCGCGGCTGCGCGGGGTGGGAAACGGGCTACGGCTGCGCTGAGGTGGTGATGCACGCAAACCGAGGGACGAACACCTCCCCCTCCGACTAGGGTTCCGGCCAAGAATTTCGAGATCAATTTCAGGAGCAATACTATACCAAATATATACATATATATACCCGTTTTGATCGGGAGAACGATATCTACAACATGGCTAACTCAAAACTGGGATTTGAGAACTTTTACCGGTGACGTGCCTCGATCTCACCTTGGAGAACTCAGAACGACAACGACGGCTAGGGTTTTAAGAGCTGCAGCCAAAAGTCGTGAGGGAACGACTTTGCAGGTTTCGTATAGTGCTTAGGTCGCACTACACCGACTAGGGAGGGCTGGATTGGGCTAGGACTCAATTTGGGTCCAACCCGTGCTTCCGAAAACCAAAACAGAAGAGAACTCGCTGCTCGCGGCTCGCCTGCTCGTGCTCGTTGAGGGTGAGGCCGTGAGGGACAGCGCCACAGCGGGAGACAGCGGGAGACTGGGTTGTGCCTGTGAGGGGGCTCGGGCCTCTCGGCCTCTCGCTCAGCTGGGCCTGGGCTGGGCTGGCTGCTGGATACACGAAAATAAGAAAATTACTAAGGGGGTACCCTGGGCTGGCTGGGCCAAGGTATGGCGCGGGCCATACCTTGCCATAACAGGCCCTCCGCCCCTGCACACGGGCACCTAGGGGATTTTGTTCTGTAGCTCCACCACCTTCATACCACACTCCTTTGCTGTGAGGCGCTGGGTTTTTACATCGTCTTTGAATTTTGAATACATCTCAAAAGCCGATTCCTTCACAGACGATCTTCTCCAGCTCCGCCTCCTACTCCTTGATGCGAACGATTGCATCGGCAACCTTGGCCTTCTCCATCGGCAACCTTGGCCTTCTCCGCATCGCCAGATCGGCATTCAAAGCATCATGCTTCTCATGTTGTTCGTTGGCATCGTGGGTGTACGCTCGCAGTTCCTTCTCCGCATCCTTGTTCTTCTCCCGTTGAAGAAGCCGATCCTGAACAGCTTCGAAATCGGCTTTTAGAGTGTCTATTGAGAAAACACTCTTTAAAGCTGCATCAACTTCATTAGTAAGATATTCGTCGATGGAATCATGGACTTGGCGGCGGCGGGATTGGAGAGCAGATCAGATTCTTTGCTCATCACCTCAAGTAGATTTTTCAACTTGAGTGAGGCGGCGGTAGCAAGCCGATTGCTGGAGCTTAGGGCGGTGGCAGAAGGCTTGGTCAACTTTTTCGGTGGTGGTGGAGCAGCTGGAGTAGTACTTCCCAAGATTTTGAAATCGCCTTCCTCATCATCGGAAGCTATAGCCATGGGGTCAAAGGCTATTTTTCGATCTTGGTTGTACCTCACCACCTGTTTGGAGATCACCGTTACCTTGGCGGGTTCCCGAGGTAGGAAAGTGTACTAAAATAAAAGCCTAAGTCAAAAATGATCGGATTTTTTTGAATTTAACTTTTAGGAAAAATCCGATTACCTTGGTAAGATCCGGGACTGTAGCTGGAGAGCAGGAGGCTTGAGCGCTAAGGAGGTGTTCGAATGACTGTGGAGCGGCCGCCTATTTATAGATGGTAAAAACTAGGAGTTTTACTAGGGTTTTCGCGGTTACTGTTTGTTGACGTCCGATAAACACCAATTTCGTACGTCAACATATTCCGAAATTCCGACATTTTGTGGTAAAATCAAGGTTTATATTACCATTTTATTTTCTCTAATAAAGTTCCATAAGTTTTGGTGAGTTTTTGGTCCTTAGGAACAATGTGGGAAAACCGGAGCCGAACCGGACGAAACAGTGGGCCGACCCGGCCACCTCATCGATCTGGCTCCATCTCCTCCCAATTGGTCAAGAAGCACACCAAGAAGGCATCTCCACCCTCCGTTGCAATCGGTTTGATCAAATGGACACGGTTCCTTCACAAATGAGCATAGGATTCCATTGGATTCTTAACTTGCGGA
Source organism: Raddia distichophylla (assembly GCA_005191435.1). Taxonomy (NCBI): domain Eukaryota; kingdom Viridiplantae; phylum Streptophyta; class Magnoliopsida; order Poales; family Poaceae; genus Raddia; species Raddia distichophylla. The sequence continues at coordinate 2,630,219 of SPJY01020047.1, read as the reverse complement.
TGTCAACTTGAGAAACCATCTTAAGGGGCTAATCTACACCGTCTATGGAGCATCTCAGCAATTTTGGGCGGCCAGATGGCAAGGTGGTGGGTCGGCCGACCCACCTAGGCCGAACGGCCTCCCCCAAGATTCCCTTTGGATTATCCTTTGGAGGGGGGTTAGATGACATGTGTCCCATGATGTGGAGGTACCCCATTGGTCCGGGAACACTATAAAAGGACCCCCTCACCTCACTTGTGCAACACACACCATCACACTACTTCTCATTTTCAGATTTTCATTAGTAGCTCTTAGTCTAGTAGTAGTTGGAAGTTAGAGTCAAGTCAACCTGAAGCTCGGAGTTCCAGAAGTATCTTCGGGAATTCGGGTAATAGCTCTTGTACCCTTTCCTAATTGTTTCAATTAGTAAGATCACTTCATTTCTTGTTGATGTGTTGATCTTTATTTGAGCTGAGTATATCTACATAAATGAGTTGTGTGGATTTGCCTTACCAGTAGCTTGTATTCTTTGGGAATCAGTTTAGGTTCTTACTCATATACTGTTAGAGCCAAGCATTGAATCTAGATCAACTTCTTTTTGGTACTGAGGAAGATTGATTAGAAATAGTAACAGACGTGGTGTCTGAGACTAGGACTAACTCGGTTTACACCCGGGCCCACGTATATGTGGTAGGTGGTAGATGGTGACAGCCCTATCCATCCATAGATATTAATCTCATGCGTAACCCACAGCGTCCGGCTTTGGACTAGTAGAGCCCAATCGAAATTATCATAACCATTCAGGATTCCAATTCCGAATAGCGGGTGGTAGGGAATGTCTGAGCTCTGATGATGAATGCCAAGTGAACCACTGTTTGATTTATCAAGCTCGCTCAATAAACTGAATCACACAATATTGTGAACTCATTAAACTTGTCTCGTTGTCCTCCCAACTGTCTATCTAGCTAGAGTAGCTTTCTATTTATCTGTGTGTGAGTATTTATCAGTGTGTGTGTCACCGGTCCTTTGCATTTATTTATCCTAACCCCCGTTACCAAGCTGGCTGGTACCTTAAATTATTAAAATATAGAGGATTGTCTTTGGACCCTCGTTCCCTGTGGATTCGATAAGTCTAGGAATACTCCTGGTGAAAACTACAAGCGATATCCGTTCGTTTGCGGATTGATTTCTTTGAGCGTAAGAATCGCCAACACTGTTTCGGCCCATTCCCGCCAACAGGCTGACACGTGTCTGCATCAAGAGCCGAAGATGAAGAGATCAATGGTGGAGACCGTGATGTTCATTTTGGAAACTCCGATTTTTATGGAAAAGTTCGGTGAATGTGATCATCACATTGCCAAACTTAGGGGCATATGTTGACACCCAAATTTGGTAGAAAATCGTATAATTGATATGGGCAAAAAAGAATCGGTTTATTTGGGCCTGATCGGCATTATGGACTTCATTGACGGAGGAGAAAAGACAACGCATGTTGGATCCGACAAATAGAAGGCGCGGGATCTTGGACTCCAAAGAGTTTCCTTGGAAAGTCTAGTCGAGTCGTGTTGTAACCGGTCGGATTATATTGTGTCGGTATCGGTTTAGTCGTCTAGGCGTCAGCATAAATAGAGACCCGAGGGTCATGTAAAAGAGAATCGAATCTACAATACACAAAACACAACACCCTCGAATCCGATTGACCTCGTCGAAAGGACTTCAACTCGCAGGTAGAGCTATCTTGATGAAATAATCGATTCTCTTACCTGTATCCGTATGCATGGCTGTATTGCTTCAATCTTATGTATACAAAGTATGTTAGACTGTCTCGGTTTACCGATCTCTAGCATGGACGCATATTGCACTGTCTCAACTTTGATCGATATGTAGTATGTACTTATCTTACAATGCCAATCGTTGGATGCCTTATGCGTGTTTTCTCTTATTTCCGATGCATATGACTGTCTCAACCCGATCGATCTTATATGTATCTGTTTAGGAGTTTTGATAAGTAAAGTATTTACTGATATGCACTGTGTTTATCCTGCAATACCGATTGTTACGTATATTTGCATGCTCTCTTTCATTTCCGATATATGCGACTGTCTCGACCTGATCGATCTCACATATGTTTGTTTTAGGAGTTTGCATGTCAATATATCTACCAATTGATATTGTATCACTAGTTTCTAGAACTTTGATCGGTTTATAAGTTTTTGCCTTGATCTAGATTTAAATACTGTCTAGGCCTGACCCATCTATTTATTCCATTTCATGGTATAAACTGATAAGTCGATTTAGGGATTTGGAACTAGTTTTATCTAAAAAGATACCAAAAATAAACATAAGATTTATGCTTCAATCGTTTTATCATATGAATTGCTCTATCGGAAATTAAGCCGATAGAACCCTTAGGCATCAGATTCTTTAATGTTGATGCAAATAACCTAATCTGGCTATTCACAAAAGCTGATTGGGGCCAAGTCGCTAACAATTTACTCCTTGTCAATTTTTAGGTCAAGTTGACTGGCACGTTTGGTTCTTGGTTGCGACGCATGCCCTAACTTGACGCTTCCGCACGGTGTGTACGTGAGGAGTCACTTTTTCGCATCAACAACGCCCCCGGGGGCATGTATGTCATTTCTCGTGTACATTGTCCTCTTGTAAGCCTACGGGCTATAAATAGGGCATGCCCCTAAGCAATAGACCTAAGGTGATTATTGGCACAATTCCATAAAAGGTTTACTGTGTTGTTCCCCACACGAACCCCGAGGTTCATGCAACAACAAGTAGAGGACTCTTTAGAGGAAGCTATTGGATGGTAGGAAAAGGATGGGGAATCGAATGCCTCAACTCCCTCTGAACTCTTCCCATGGGGACCATGGTAATTGAGTGTGGCCACATGGAATTGAGTATAAAAGTCCAAAATAACCACATATACTACTCCCTAAAAGCCGTCGCCACAGACTGTTGGTTCGCGCAACTTCATCCTCTCCCTATCGAGCCAAATCCATCCACTCGCGCCAAAATCCCACCATTTTAGGCGACAAATCATCCTTGAAAGGATCGGTGGCCTCGAGGGAGGGGTGAAGAGGGCACTATCTAGCTATTTTTGAGTTTTTCAAGATGTTTTCTAATTTTCAACATAGGATAAGCTACTAGAGTGCGATGCGGAAACGACTAATGATCAAACGAAACAAGAATGAAAGCTAATACCCGAAGGACTAGTGCAATAGCCGAGGCAAGGTAACTTGCGGAAATTAAAGTGCAGAATAGTAAACAGGGGGGCTCACCGATTTTTTACGTGGCTCGGTGCAAGCACCTACTCCACGATGTCGAATCTCTCAAAGAGAGACTAGGACCCTCTCGTCCTGTGCCGGCAATCCACTCGGTATGCTTCTAGGGCGAAGGCCCAGGGCTTGCTTCCGACCCTCACACCGAGGCCGGGCTCCATCTCAGGTTGGTGGCTATCCCGACACCCAGACGCCTTGGAAGGCGCCGACCTTCACGAAGAAGATGTTTGTACAAGCTTCTTGAACAGAGTCTTCGGCTTGACGAGGAACTGACGGCGACTTGAAGCTTGCTCGGCGACTCAGCAACTTGGATGTCTCCTCCTCGCGCATTGGAGTTGAAGTCGAGGCACGACTTCCCTCGGTCTTCGGTCCGGCGAAGAGGAAGCACGAGGTTCCGCATCGTGTGATGTAGCCCGAGGCTAGGAATTTCATTGGTGAAGTGGTTCGCTAGGTGAAGTGGTACGTCTTGGCGACGAGGTTCACTTGGCGATGGCTTGAACGGGTGAAGCTCCGGAACGGCGAGGTGGGAGACTCTACTCCGGCGGGAAGACCCCAAAGAGCACTCAACTCAAGAACGACCGGGGACACCCAAAGACTCACCAACCCGCGGGAAAAGCAAAGCCATGAACCCCAAGGTGGAGGTGGACATGGGTGGAAGGGAACCCATTGAAGAAGCTCTCTCAAGAACACAAGGCCAAGGGGTGTGGAAATAATGAGCTCTCTCAGATTTTCTAACCTCCCCTGAGTCCCTTATATAGCCCCCAACTCGCTCTGGACACGTGTCACAATCCTAGGCAAACGCAGTTCAAATGAGTGGGCTGGATGGATTCGAGTCTGGCTCGGACTCCTCATCGGACACGTCCGGTGAGCTCATCGGACGCGTCCGATGAGTGTTTCTGGGCGCGTCGGACTGGTGCACATGATGTGTTTGTCCGATCGTTCGATGCCCTTGTTGGACGCGTCCGACAGAGAGAGTGCAAATCGGGCTCGTCAAGGACTTATCCAATTTTAGCTGTGCCCGACTCGTTGGATGCATCCAATGACGTGTTTTCTTCAGACGCTGGAACGGGCTCCCCTGTGACCTACTCACCGGACGCGTCCGATGCCCATCAGACGTGTCCGATAACTGCAGACTGGTGCAACAATCTCACCTCTCTCTCATCCTCTCACCTCTCTCTTTCTTTCATGGCCTCAGATTCTTTGGGATTAGTTGGGCACTTTATCAGCTTCCTGGGTAGGTAGACTCGGGCTTTGGCTAATGGATAGGGTCAACTCAAACTTTGGATGGTCCGGGTGGCTTTTGGGCGGGAGTTTTCGCGCCTAGTGATTTCGACCGACTTGGTGGCTACGAAACCTCCCCAGATATGACCTACCTTGCCTCGGATGCTTCCGGGCCCACCCGATGGCATCGATACCTATCCAACTACCCCCTCGGACACCTGTCACTCTCTCGGACTCTCTCGAACATTCTAGACCATTCTAGCCCTTTCCCGGAGAGACGAAGATCGAGTGCTCAATGGGACCAACTTGCTAGAGACAGAATCGCACAACTCGTGCTCGAGCCTCGGACATGCACGCAACACAAGACATAAAGAGAATGTGCTAGGCAAAATAATGTCCTTAGTTGACGTGGCACCAAATGCCAAAACCTAACTAGTCCTATGGACTAACAATTCTCTACTACACATGATTCACGAACTGACTAGCGCTAATTTCTCCTAGCCCAATACACTATTGCTTGTCATCGTCTCATCCCAAACCACGGGGTTCTAGGAGGTTCCCACCAGGTGCTCCGGTTGTCAAAATAGGTAGAATTCATTCCATTTGGCCAAGATGTACAGGTACAAGCAGGGGTGGATCTACAGTGTAATGATCAGTGTCATGTGACACCAGTGCCTTTCGGACATTCCTTTGTTGTCTAGTGCACTGTCATAGGGTAGGAGATAGTAGCCCCAAAGTCTACCAAAAGCCATCGCAACCATGTCACCTCAGCCGTCACAACAGCCAACGCCTGTAACTTAGCCTCAGCACTAGAGCGATAAACGATATGTTGCTTCTTGGTCTTCCAGGCAATCAAGGAAGAGCCAAGGAAGACACAATAGGTAGAGTGGGACTTGCGATCAAAAGGATCGCTAGCCCAAGAAGCATTAGAGTACGCCTGAAGTTGCAAGGAGATGGAACGAGAGAAGAACAGGCGGCGATCAATAGTACCACGAAGGTAATGCAGGACACGAAGGAGGTGACTGTATTGTATCTGATTGGGAGCAGACGTGAACTTACTTAGAATGTGAACAACATAGGAGATGCCATTATGAGTAATACCAAGATAAACAAGACTTCCAACTAGGGGGCGATAGCGAGTAGGATCTTGAAGAGATCTATGGCCGTGAGGGGGTGAAGCGGACTAGTTAGACAAGTTTTAGCCTATTTTTGGCCTTTTTTACAATTCTTAGTCAATTCAGTTATCCAAACCTAGTGACAACCTTAATTGACAAGTGTATTTTACTTTTCTTTTTGGTTTTTCTTTGCGATTAGTCAAAGTTAACAAGTTAACCAACTACTCTAATCGACTAACTATCGAGAGCTAAACGAAGCGGAAACTAACTAGCAATTCTATAAAAAGAGATAGCCGAAGCAACAATAGGAATGTCGAAAGTAAATGCGAGAAGAGTAAATAAAGACTCACGATTTTTTACAAGGTTCGGTGCAAGCACCTACTCCTTGATGCCGAAGTCACTCGAAAGTGATCGGGACTCTCTCGTGCCTAGCCGACAACTTACTCGGGAAGCTTTAAGGGCTAGCTTCGGACCCTCACACCGAGGCCGGGCTTCCTCACAAGTCGAGGGCTATCCTGACACCCGACGCCTTGGTAGGTGCCAACCTTCGTGAAGAAGGTGTTTGTACAAGAGCTCTTCGTCGGGAGTCTTCGGCTTGGACGCGGACCGGCGGAGACTCGAACTCTTGGCTTGACGTCGACAACTTTGCATATTCCTCCACATGATTGGACTTGACGTCGACCACGGCTTCCCTCGGACCTCATCTCCAGTGAAGTGGAAGCACCCGGTTCCTGCATCGGGTGACCAAGCCCGAGGCTTGGGTTTCGTTGGCGTAGTGGTACGGTGTTGGTGAAGCGATTTGGCTTGACGAAGAGGTTCACTTGGCGATGGCTTGAACTGGTGAAGCTCGGGCACGACGAGGTGGTAGACTCAACTCCGGCGTGAAGACCCTAAAGAGTGCTCGACTTAGAAGACCGGGAGACTCCAAGAACCCTCACAAACCTGCAAAGAAAGCCAACCCAAGAACCCCAAGAGGAAGGGAGGAACCCATGCTTACCTTCTTCTTCCACTCCCTCTCCTCTCCTCTCACTCTCTCACAAACCCTAGGTGTGGGTGGACATGGGAGGTGAAGACCCATGGGAGAAGCTCTCTCAAGAACACAAGTGCAAAGGGGGTGGAAATAACGAGCTCTCTCAGATTTTTCTAGCTCCACCAAGTCCCTTATATGGCCCACCTACCGCTCAGGACACGTGTCAAACCGTATCTCAATCGGAGTTCAAATGGATGGCTGAGATGGATTCGACCCAGGCTCAGATTCCTCATCGGACGCGTCCGATGAGCGTGCATGGGCGCTCCGGACTGGTGCACGTGAGGTGTTCGACTTGGTGCCTCTACCTCATCGGACGCATCCGACCAGTTCGTCAAACGCGTCTGACAGAGCCGATGCACACTGGACGTGCGGGGACTTAGAGAAATCTACGCGAGCCACCTCTCATCGGACGTGTCCGATCAGCTGTCGGACGCATCCGATGACCCAGTTTCTTCAGACGCCAACCCTGCAACCCCTGTGACCGCCTCATCGGATTCTTTTGATGCCCATCAGACGCGTCCGATGGCTATTGACTGGAGCAGACAACTCCCTCTTTCTCACTTTCCCACTCCTCTCTCTCTCTAAGTCTTGGGAGACTTGGGGTGACCTAGAGGAGGTTGTTGGTCACTTTGTCGGGTTCCAGTGTAGGTTTTGGCTAAGGATGGGCTCATCTTGACCTTTGGACTAGGTGGGACCCACAGAGGCTTCCGGATATGATCGAATCGATTTGGATAGACACGGAAGGATTTGGGTGGGAGTTTTCGCGTCTAAGGGTTTCGACTCGACTTGGTGGCTATGAAACCTCCCCAGATACGACCTACCTTCCCTCAGAAGCTTCTGGGCTTACCTGGTGGCGTTGATACCTATTCACCTACTCCTCGGACACCTGGCATTCTCCTGGACTCTCTCGAATCGTCTAGAACATCCTAGCCCATTCCCGGAGAGACGAAGACGAGCGCTCAATAGGACCGCCTTTACTGAGACTCGCACAACCCGTGCTCGAGCCTCGGACACGCACGCAACACAAAGACATGTAGAGAAAGTGCTAGGCAAAATAACGTCCTTAGTTGACGTGGTACCGAATGCCAAATCCTAATTAGACCTAGGTCCTAATGAACTTATCATCTGCCCCTTTTGGCAATTTGGTGACAAGACCCTGCAAAAATCATCTCAAGCAATACAAGGGTATATGTCTCATGGCATTGGGGTTAGTCACATGGCTAATGTCCATTTCTAAGAAATAATCATGAATATCCAAGCATATAGCAAGAACGAGCATATCCAAAGCCAATGATGCCTAAGCGATGAGCATGATTGAGTTGATGCCAAACATAATTGAGTTGAGGCCAAATGATTGAGCAAGGCCAAGACCAATGCAATTCTAGCACAATATAAGCAAGCACAACCATTCCTAAGCACATGCTAGTTGCAATGGTAAGCTAATATACAACCCATTTAAGGGACCAAGCTAGTGTACAAGAGCTAATAAACACATGGCAATGAGCAGTAATTTTGAGCAAAAGCAAGCGATGGGCATGATCTAGAGAAAGCACAAGCATAAGTCAAGCAAAGACAAGTAGCATAACCACATATACTCATATCTAGCTCCCCCTAGATCATTGCAAGGAATTTAAATGCTGAAAAATGATAATGTGTGCTCAAAATTTCAGATTTAGCTCAAATTAGCTCTCTTGCTCCCCCTCAACACAAGCACATGTATAACCATGGCATTCAACTATCTATGCACGCCCACTTCACAATTTTAGCAAGTGGAAATGAGATTGATTTTTAGCACGTTCTCTCCCCCTTCTTGTAAGCAAAATGAAAAAAGAAGAACTAATCGGCACCACTTTAAAGACAAGCACATGAGAAAGCGAACTAAGAACTTTCTTGCTTATCCTAGCGCCATAACAAGGCCTTTCGACTATCATAAGCTCTCGAGTCTAGTGCAAAGTTGCTTCACCAACTTATCAAATTTAGCTTTTCTTATGTGATGTTTAAGTGATTAGCTACCATACACAAGTACTAGAAGCCTATAGCAACTAGTTTGAATCATAGTATTCAAAGGGAAAGGAGAATACTAGCTAACAACGCTATTGGAGCTAATCTAGTACAAGATTGCAAGCTAACAATGCGGGAAAGAAAACATTTTTGGTTGAGCAGTTTATTCATTTTATTCAAAACTTGGGCTATTGCCACTTTTGCAAAAACATGCTGTTTGTCCTTTGATTGGGACTTTTTCAGCTTATTCATTATTTTTATTTTTGCTCAACAGTTTTTGAAAGGTTCCCACAAAGTTAATTTGCTACCCCCAGTAATAGGCTGCCCAATTACACAAGTTAGATTCTAGATTATCCAATGCAGAAGAATATAAATGAGTGAAGCAAGTGACTCTAGAATATCTAACACAAGTGTATGGCATCAATTTTAGCAGGTATAGTTATTAAGCTCAAAGTGAGTAAGTGATTTAGTTTCTAAGAACTAGCTTTCAAGACAAGTGAAATCTACTAGGTCAACTTGAGAAGCGAGTATAAACGACAAAACTCGAAATCACACACTCACATGCAAGAGGTATTATAATGGGACCCCACCGGTAGTGCCGCCTAGTTTTTCAAATTGCATTTGACCTATCGAGGACATTAAGTTCATTTCGCAATTTACAAAAATGGTTTTCGTCTAGCGGCTTGGTAAAAATGTTGGCAAGCAGGTCGTCAGTCCTAACGTGCTCAAGCACAAATGTCACCCTTTGCTATGTGGTCTCTCAAGAAGTGGTGACGAATGTCAATGTGCTTGGTACGCGAGTGTTGGACCGGATTGTACGAAATTTTTACCACACTTTCATTATCACAGAGTAAGGGTACATGGTCAAGTTTTATGTCATTGTCATATAGTGATTGCGTGAGGAACAACAATTGAGCACAAGAACTCCCTGCCATATGTATTCAGCCTCAGCTGTCGATAGCGCCACTGAGTTCTGCTTCTTAGAGGCCCAAGACACTAAGCATCTACCTAGAAAATGACATGCTCCTGAAGTGTTCTTGCGATCAATCTTGCAACCGGCATAGTCATTGTCGGTATACCCAAGTAACTCAAATCGCGCACCCTTCGGGAACCAAATCACAAAGCTAGGTGTATGCTTAAGATATCTAAACATTTATTTTTCAACTTTTAGGTGCATTTCTCTAGGGGAAGCTTGAAAACGAGCACACATGCATACACTCAACATGATATCAGGCCTAGAAGCAGTTAAGTACAGCAAAGCACCAATCATTGATCTATAGAGCTTGGGATCGACAGGAGTACCTGAGATGTCGAGGTCGAGATGCCCGTTCATCGCCATTGGAGTCCTAATGGGCTTACAATCCGCCAGCTTGAAGCGCTTGAGCAAGTCGGTGATGTACTTCTCCTGAGAGACAAAAGTGCCCGTGCGAACCTGACGAATCTGAAAATCCAAGAAGAAGCTGAGCTCTCCCATGATCGACATCTCGAACTCCTGGGTCATCATCTGGCTGAACTCGGTGCACAGGGACTCGTTATTGCTGCCAAATATGATATCATCCACATAGACCTGGCAGAGGAAGAGGTCTCCATCTATCACCTTAGTGAACAGTGTAGAGTCAACACGCCCAATTCTGAATCCTTTCACTGTCAGGAAGTCCCTCAATCTCTCGTACGAAGCCCGTGGTGCTTGTTTCAGTCCACACAACGCCTTGGAGAGTCTGTAAACATGATCGGGGTGATGTGGATCCTCGAAGCCAGGAGGCTGCTCCATGTAGACAAGCTCACCAATGTACCCATTGAGGAATGCATTCTTGACATCCATCTGCTTCAGCACAATGTTGTGGCAAGTTGCAAACGCCACCAACAATCTGATTGCATCCAAACAGGCCACCGGTGAGTACTTGTCTCCACAGTCAATCCCCTAGATCTATGAGTACCCCTATGCCACAAACCTTGCCTTGTTTCTGACCCACACTCGTCCTTCTTGTTCTTGAACACTGTCGGTGTCTGGGAAACGCGTCTCCTGCGGGCCGTGGATCCTCGGACTGGCAGACGAATTTGTAGTTGGTGTGAGGCCCAACAACAACCCTTCTCAGTAGCTGCGGGGCGCGACGGCCAGGCTCCGCGGGGGGAGGCTCAGGCCGCGCTGTCTTCCCGGGGTTGTATGTCATGTCCAAGTGAACAAGAACCATAGGAGTGGTCCTAAGGATGTTCTAGAAGGCTCTAGATGTTTCCAAGCCCGAGGGGTAGAAGGCCTAGGTGAGAGAGAGCCAAATCAGTGCTTAACAGTGTCCTGTTACCCGGCCTCAGACGGGGTTCGAAGAGCCACCGGACGGCGTCCGAAGCGCCCGAGTCTAGCTACAGAAGCTCCTGTCGGACGGAGTCCGACCAGCTCCGGACGCCGTCCGATGAAGTTAAAAATCGCCTAGTTCGGCTCTTCGGATGGCGTCCGATAAGGACCGGACGGCTAGGGCTGTGCATGGTTTTCCCAAACCGAAAAAACCATACCAAAAAAACCGAACCGAACCGGTCAATCCGGTTTGACCGGTATATGGTATATGGTATGGTATGGAAAATTGGGGACACTTGGTATTCGGTATATTTGGTATATACCGCATGTAAACCGTGGTATACAGAATAAACCGAATTAGTTTCCATACTCAATTTATATGATAAATTATCTTGAAGATTAGTTATGTGAACCATGTATTCATGTAAGAAATATCCTCTCTTTGACCCTATTCAATACAACTTAAGAAAAAATAAGATTGTCCATAGATATGAGATAGTGTTTCTTGACAATTATGTTACTAAATGACATCGTAATGTTAATAAATATATATTTTGTATTGTGCGATCACTTTAATCGGTAAATATGGTATTTACCGATACCATACCGAAAAATTTTGGTATATACCGATACCGAACCGAGGTTTCATTTGGTATATTTGGTATCTCATTTGAATTACCGTATTTAAGAAAATACCGTATTTATCGAATCTACTGTATGCACACCCCTACGGACGGCGTCTGATAAGGCAGTCCGACCCAGAGTCGAATCCACTTGAGCCCTCCAATCTCCGTCCGATCTAATCTCGACCGTTTGTGCTCCAAGTCGGTTTGGGGGTTATAAATACGTGTTTTCCTGAGATTTTCTCTTTGAGTCTTCCATTTGCACCCACGTAACCCCAAAGCTTGTGAGAGAAGAAAGAAAGGAGAGAGGAGCCTCCCATGGTGGATTCCAACCCTAGCCACCATGTCCCCCATGCCTAGAGCTCGAGTTTTCAGAGGGAGAAGAGAGGGGGAAGAAGGTAACCACATCCTACACCTTTCCCCTTGGTTTTCTAGGTCCTCCCCTTCACCCATGGTGAGTTCCCTTGGTCTAAACCCTAGCCACCATGATGGGTATGTGTTGAGCTCTTGAGACAGTTGAGAGGGTGAGAGAGGGAAGAAGAAGAGGGGTGTGTGTGTCTAGTTCATCCCAAGTCACCCCTAGGGTTTCCCCTTGTGCTCCCCTCAGCTCCCTTGGTGCTACCCCCAAGCCCAAGGTAGAGAAAGGTGAGCCTTTAGCCTCCGTCTTGTTGTGCTTGTGCTCTCCGACGACCTCCGTGAGCAAGGCTTCACCAACCCGTACGTCTACGACAAGCCATACAGGACAAGTTCACCGCCAAGACCGAACCGCGACGAACTCGGCCTCAACCAAGCCTGTAGCTTCTCTACGGCCACCAGAAACGCGTTTCCGGTGCTCTGCTGAGACGCGTCCTTGGTGTGCTCAAGTCCTCCGACCGTGTGGGGGCCGGCTCCGGCTTGTGGAGTTGGTGTTGCGGGGCTCTCCGGCGTGTGGAGGGTTGCCGCGACCTTGTACTCAACTGCTTCCTTTCCATGTGTATGTGAGACTTTCTAGTGCAAGCGACCGCTAGGGATGAAAGGGTCCCGGGTCCCCGTCAGCGCCTGTGTGGTGCGTGGTACGACCTTGGTCAACAGTGAGTAGGCGGGCATGTGTTGCGCGCCGAACATCAGTAAAACATATCGCCGTGTCCCCTATTTATTATTGCATTGTTGAATTGGAGAATTGCGTGTTGCCGTGAGCCTTCGTGTCACGAGGTGGAGAAGAGGAGTTGGGAATCTGCCGCTTTGCTAGTTTCGTTCGTGCTCGTGCCTACTAGACTTTTGTAGGTCTCATGCTTCCGCTCCGTAGACGAGTTAGTGATCCGTTGCGCTAATTGTTAAATTGCAAAACACAAGGTGAAATCGGCGTGCGTCTAAGGTTAGAAAAGGGTTAAAATTTGAACAAGCCACCAATTCACCCCCTCTTGGCCAGATCCCTTTCACTACCGCTCACCTACAGCTACTTCTCACCTACAGCTACTGCTACTACTACTGATTACAAGTGGTGGATGGATCTCGTGTCTTGTAGGGAACCCCACTTTGGTCGTTATGCGGGGCAGGCTTCTCCTTTTATAGGCGCGGCGGGCTGCTCGGAGCTGATTCCGTGGGTCCCGCGCATGTCCATGCTTTGTCCATCTTTAGTAGCGGCGCCCTTGTCTCGTTTCCGGGCTCCGTCCTATTCTGCGGCCTGCAAAGAGAAGCTGCCGGGTGAGTACTGAACGCATGTTTGTTTGGGTGTGTGTTCGTGGGGAGGCAAGCTGCGCAGGGAGAAAGAACTTTCCCTTTATCCCCGGAATACCATTGACTGGTCTAGCCATCTTCGCGCCACCCGTTGGAGGGGCGTCGCGGAGCACAGCGCCTGACGCCAGCTGTCTAAAGGGACGGCTGGTGCAGTGTGCTGTCTGCGCCTTTAGCTCCCTCCAGGCTGGAAACAGCCCGGGGAGGTACAGTCTTCCGGTCAAGGCCGGGAAAAACCGCCGCAGGGGGCGACAGAGGTCGCCACCTGTCCGGAGATAAGTCGGTTCACCGGGCTCTGGCTGTGCGTCTCTCTCCCGGGCTCCAGACAGCCCGGGAGGCATATTACTCGCCATGTCTTGAGGGGGAAGACATCGTGCCCTTGGTAGAGTACCGGTGCGATTTTTAGCGGTCAAGTCGTGACATTCGGTACGGTCCAAGTCTGTCTTGGGGGCTCTTTCCCACGCGGTGGGCCGGCACGGACTCGGCCCAAGGCCCATCCCGAGGTGGGCCGATTCTTATTCACCGACAAACACCCACTTGATGACGATCACATTGCAAGTCAGCAAGCCTCTCAACTAGTGTCTAGACCTTGTTGCTCTCGAAGTTGTTGAGCTCCTCGTGCATTACATTGATCCAATCGGCATCCTCAAGTGCCTCCTCGACCTTCTTTGGCTCAAGCTCGGAGACAAAGGCTTGAAACTCACAGATGTTGGCTGTCCTTTACCTAGTTGGCACTCCACGTGTCGGGTCACCAATCACCTGCCCAGCTCAGTGATCACGAGCAATGGTGTGGTGCTGTCTTAGGTGTGGTGTAGCTGACTCGACCTCCTCTGTAGCCGGCTCTAGTGTTGACCCTGTAGTTGTGCTTTCCTCTGGCTGAGCTATAGCTGGAGCGGGCGCTGACTCAGTGGAGCTGGAGTGCTGAGGTGATGCTAACCCTGAGTCAACTGCCCAGTCAGGTGTCGGTGGAGGAACTGGTACTGTCTCTGGCACTGGCTCTGGCTCAACCTCCATGGGCCTGACGTCCCCAACTAGCATCTGCTGAACTGCTCTAGCAAAGTCTTCTTCTGCCACATCGTCCAAGCTGTCAAACTGCCCCTGGGACCCGGCTGACTCGTCAAACTTCACATCACAGCTTTCGTCCACAATGCCCGGAAAGTCTATGATTTTTGCCCATATCCCAAGAAGAGCCCCTCATCAACTCTGCTCTGCAACTTGCCAAGGTGCTGGCGCTTCTTGTAGATGTAGACCTTGCAGCCGAATACCCTAATGTAGCTGACAGTGGGCTTTCTCCCAATCAAGAGCTCGTAGGCAATTTTGTTGAGCAGCTTGTGCAGGTACAATTTGTTGATGCAATACCAAGCTGCATTGATCGCCTCAACCCAGAATTCATCAGGCGTCTTGTACTCGTTCAGCATTGTCCTGGCCATCTCAATCAAGGTTCTATTCTTTCGCTCAATAACGCCATTCTATTGAGGAATATAAGTGGCAGAAAGCTGGTGCCCTATTCCAAGCTTATCACAAAACTCAGAAATGTTAGTATTCACAAACTCAGAAATGTTAGTATTCACAAATGTTAGTGACAAGCTGTGTTGATCGCCTCAGCCCAGAACTCGTCAGGCGTCTTATACTCGTCCAACATTTTCCTTGCTATCTCGATAAATGTCCTGTTCTTCCGCTCAACAATGCCATTCTGCTGAGAAGTATAAGTGGCAGAGAACTGGTGCCCTATTACAAACTCATCACAAAACTCTGAAATGTTAGTATTCACAAACTCCGTGCCATTGTAACTTCTCACCCGTTTGATTGGACATTCAAATTCATTTTGGGCTCTTTTCGCAAATCTTTTGAAAATCTCCCCAATGGGGCTTTTGTCAGGCAAAAAGAAGACACAAGTGTAACGGGAGAAGTCGTCAACTACCACTAAACAATGTAAATTGCCCCCTAAGCTGGCATATGTGGTAGGACCAAAGAGATCCATGTGCAACATCTCTAATGGGTGCAAGGTGGACATGACACTTTTGGCTGTGTTGAGAGGCAGCCTGTTTCCCCGCTTAACAAATACTACATAACCTATTCTTTTGGAAAGTCACGTCCTTCAACCCACGAATGAAATCATTTTTGACCAACTTCTTCAAATTCGCCATCCCCACATGTTGCAAGCGCCTATGCCAAAGCTATCCAAGTTCAACATTGGAGAGAAGGCAAACTGAGTCATTTGTGGGAGGCAACTCAAATTTTCCAACAAAGAGGTTTCGGAAACGAACAACTTTGAAAAGCAAATCATCATTTTGATCCAAAAACCTCATTTCAGTTGGTGAGATGTGACAATGGAACCCTAGGTCAACTATCTGGGCAACGAAGATCAAATTATAATGCAGAGACTCAACAAGGAGGACATTCTGAATTGAAAGCTCTGGAGAAATGTATACCTCCCCAGTTCCTATTACCCTACTTCTACTCCCATCTCCAAAGGTCACTTTCTTGGGGGAGGTTCCTTCCTCCCTGAGTGAGGTGAACAGCCGTGCGTTGCCCGTCATGTGTTGTGTGCACCCATTGTCCATGATCCAATGACGGCCGCCGGTCTTATAGTTCACCTGCACTCAAAGCCAGTGAGCGAGTCAAATTGCAGACTCAGGAACCACTTAATGGGTCCCCAAGGGGTAGTCCTAGGAAATATGTCAATTAAAGACTTTTTGACACACACATGAGCCAAGTGCTCATTCTCCTCTTAGAGTCCTACAAACTTGGCCTCTATTCTACCATGCTTCCCCATTCTAAGTGTGTAGTTTCCATCTAACTCTAAGTGGTTCCTGGGAAGGTTTGGGTTTGGTGTGGTCCACCTGTAAGGTCTAGGTTGTGCCCTAGGTGGTGCTCTAGGTGGAGCTCTCCTATCTCCAAAGCCCCTGGCCTCCCCCTAGAACCTAGCTGGTGGGTAGTGTCTAGTCTTCCTGTAGCTACCCTCCCAACTGTTCTGTCTAGTTGTCCAAGCTGGGTATCTACCCCAAGAGTCCCCACTGCTAGTGTCCCAAGTGACTGGCCCTCTATACACTATGGGTCTAGCATTCCACACTCTAGCCCTTGGGTTTTCCTAGTTCTAGTTCCTAGCCCATGTTCTAGGTTGCCTAGTGTTTTGTGGTTGTTGTCTAGGTGGTTGCTGCCTAGGAGGTTGCTGTCTAGGAGGTTGGTGTCAAGGAGGTGTGGTTTTGGTGTACTTCTAGGAGTGGTAGTAGGTTCTCCCCTAGGTGTAGCACGAGAGGTCTCGGTGCGTATAGATGCATTAGGACCTGGACCCTTTTCTTTCCTCCATGTTGTCCTCTTCACAAGAGTGAATCCCAAGCCAGTTTTGTTGGAGGCAGGTCTCTGCTCCTTGAGCATCTTATCCAGGGCCAAACTCCCCTCTTAGCTCCTAACCTCAAACTTGGCTAATCTAGCCCTCAGCTAAGCAATCTCACTCACTAGCCCATCACTCTCGGCTAATTTGGCTCTCAGCTCACTGTTTTCCCTTACCGGCTCACCATTCTCTATGATTAACTCCTTTGCCGCCAATGCACCCTTGCAATGGTCGGGATCACACAAGCCTGCACTACCCCGTGAACCACCAGAAGTAGAAGCAATTGCAACAGAGCTACTAGCACATTAACAACAAAGATTCGATAGCAACAGATTTTTGCTTATCACTAGTGCTCGGTGCAACAGATAGCGGTGCAGGTGAAGGAGTAAGTGGAGCAGGAGTATTATTGCACAAGCTAGCTGGCAAAGTTCTAACAAACTCATCATCATCACTAGGAATAGAAGGTAAAGCAGGCAAAGCATGCATAGTTTCATCATTCCTAGGACGTGTGAGCAAGGCAACTGGTGATCTAGGTCTAGGAGGTGCAATCTCAAAGCTAGCATGTATATCATCACAAGCAAGTGCATCCAGTGCAACAGGTGAAGCAGGTGTATCAAGAACAAGCGATTCATCATTTGCAATTTCACTAGTGATATATTCAAATGTAGGCAAGGCATTGATAGAGTTATCTAGAGCTAGACCAGTACAACTGGTGATCTAGGTCTAGGAGGTGCAATCTCAGAGCTAGCATGTATATCATCATAAGCAAGTGCATCCAGTGCAACAGGTGAAGCAGGTGTATCAAGAACAAGTGATTCATCATTTGCAATTTCACTAGTGATATATTCAAATGCAGGCAAGGCATTGATAGAGTTATCTAGAGCTAGACCAGTAGTAAGCATATCAACTTTATCTTCTAAATCATTTCTTTGCTCTAGTAGCCTAGTCACCATATCATCTATATTGTCACGTTCTTAACACACCTCAGCATATGTCACCTTAAGCTTTTCATATTTATTCATGAAAGTTTCAGACAGATAAGCATCTTTCTGTGCCATATCATACAACCACGCCATATACTCAGGAGTACCTTCCTCGTAGGGACAACAAGAAGAAGTGGTGGTCTCAGAAGCAGCAATACTACTCACCTCATTGTCGGGCTTGGAGGAGTGTGCCATCAAGCACCGCAGAGGAAGGACAGGCTCGGGGATGAACTCGATGTCGGACTCCCAGCCCGCATCGTCGTCAGAGGTAGCAGCTGCCACCAACCCTACTGGTAGCTGAGCAGGTGGTGGAGGCACCGACTCGGGTAGTGTGAGCCCGATCAGTGCCTTGGCCTTGTCCTTGGGCTTCTCCTTGACACCTCCTTGACTTGAAGCCAAAGAGGTAGTAGACTCGTCACTTGTGGAGGGGTTGTCGGTCTCCCACTCGCTGATGAAGGCTTGCTTCTTGTCAGTGCGGCGGAAGCCAGACTTATACCCCCTCGTCTTGTTCTTGGGCTTGTTCTTGTTGTCACCACTCCTAGCCTTGTCCTTGCCCTTGTGCTTATCTCTCTTCTTGTTGGGGCAGACAGAGGCGATGTGGCCTCGCTCGTTGCACTCATAGAAACGTATGGAGGCAAGCGCCTTCTTGTCCTTGAAGCTTCTCTTGTCGAGTCTTTAGATGAGATCTCTCATAGCAAGGACCAAGCTTGGGCTTCCATCTCCGTCGGAGCCAGACTTGTTGGAGTTTTGCTTTCCACTTGACTTGGACCCACCTGCATTGGATGTGTTCACCTTGAGAGCGATGGCCTTCTTCCTGGGCTTGGAAGGCTCATCGTCATCTCCATCTTTGATCATCATCTAGTAGGCAACGAGCTTTCCAAGCAGCTCGCCGGGAGTAGCTGTCTTGGCCTCGTTGCCCTTGATGAGCACAAAGTCCCTGTACCTTTTTCTTGGAAGAATTGCCATGATTTTCCTGCAGACATCCAGGTCAGTCATGGCGAAACTGAGCCCCTTGAGCTCGTTCACCAACGGGTTAAGCCTAGTGTCGACGGTTGTAACCTTGGGGGTACTTGCCGGCTAGTGAATTTGACATTCAGGGTACAGGGGCGCACAAGACGAAGATTCGATGGTGCACAGGAAAGTAGAGATTGATATATCCAGGTTCAGGCCCTCTTCTAGAGGTAATACCCTACTTCCTGCTGGTACGAAATTATCTGGAAGAAATCTCGATTACAAGGACAATGTTGCCGAGATTGTATGATGTCGATTGCTAGATCGGATTCAGTATATCAACTACGTCACCCGACCCCCCTTTATATAGTGGAGAGGGGTGAGCTTACATGGTAGGGTTCCCTATTTAGGTAGGAGTCCTATTCTAGTAAGACCCAAGTTGTATCGTGGTCGGCTCGTACATGTGCGTATATCTTCCTCAATTGGGGTGTCCGGCTCCAGTCGGATTGCTGCCTTGCCGCCCAAGTCTTGTACAGAAGCTTCCCGATACACGTGTCTTCTCTCCTAGCCTTGGGCCCACCCTGTCAGGCGTTCTTTTGATCCTTGGCGAGGATACCTGGGGTCTATAGTTACCACACTAGCCCTCGAGTGCTTTGGCGATCGATTTGCATGGGATAAGCTAATGGAATATAGCAGCTTATGTATACCTGCAAAAAAGATTGTAAAGGACTCTTTTGAGTCTTAAATTACAAACAGCTGGCTTTGCTGTGCAAAATTCAGACAATGGCCTTCTGAAAGCATGTTTGCAACTTATATGCACGGTGTGATATACTCCCTCTATATGTTTAGAGTGGACAATGGCTTGAATGAAGCATATTATCACCCGATCGACACCTGTCTTATCCAAGGGATAGATTCAGCTTAAGGCTCTCCATGAGCGTGTCTAGTAGGAAAAAATCAGTCAAAAGGTGCTCATGGCTGGATTGCAGCCTATGACAGGTGACCTATGGCAAGGCACACCTTAGGTGATTACTTCCTATCTTATCAACACCTACTCCTTGTACTTGCAAAGAACAGCTAGCGACCCGACTGGGGGTGTGTTATAAGACATTTGATATAACATATCATGTAGAAATATACATAAGTATATTCTTAGCTCTGCCGGTGGGTTGCCCGTATTTGGGTCCACCGAGGCTTTAATAGGCTCAATGTTAGTTTTACACTATATGTCAATGACGTAGGGGTCCACTAAGTAGGCTTGTTAAGGGGTTTGTCCTTTGCAATGGACTTAAAGCCCAACGTGGTTATAATTTTGGGTCACCGTGTATTTCTGAGAGAAATACGTCACCCTGTAGTTGACCGCGTGATGTGGGCGGCGCCGCCTTGGGGAAGCAAGACCATCGAGTGCCCCGTCCCGTCGCTACAGCTCTCGCACTGTGTTTAAACAGGCAAACGCGTCAATGATCGTTTGGTATTCTTCGTCTATAAAAGAAACTAATCGGAGGAGGCTTTCTTCACAATCCTTTGCTTCCAAAAAACCTTCCTCTCCTTCTTCTTTTCCCCCAAATCCACTTTATGGTTTTCGAGAGATGGCCGCCAACAATGGAGCAGGCGCACCCGCAGGCGCTCCACCTCCGCCGCCCGGACCAGCCGGGGGCGGACCAGTCGGCGAGCCAGCAGATGACTATTGGGAGGACGCGTGGGTCACCATCTTCGCCGCCGAAGCCGCCGCCGCTGCTGCGGCCCACGAGGCTGAGCACGCCCCAATCTAGGCCGAGTTCGACCTCACCATGGCGGAGGTCAGGGCTGAGGAGGTCGCCTGCCTCCTCATCGAGAAGGACCCTCGCCTCTACCAGGTGAGGGGCGCGTTGTAGGACGCCGTCCTCCGCTTTAGATTCAGCGGAGCAAAATATATAGATATATATTTTTCTTTTTCTTCTTCTTCTTCATCTGCTTCTTGCTAGCCTGCAATGAGCCTTTGCTCACCTATGCTGTGCCTTAGCTACTTTTGTATGAAATAGCCTTCGGGCTCATGAAATATAATTAAGTTCATCTCTAAAAATTCCCTTAATTTAATTTCAATCCTCAGATTATTCTTTGTGAAGATATGATCTCTATTTAAATATTTGTCTGAGTGATTTTAATGCCGAGTGCTTTGTCTCCGACTGATCTTGGTAAACGCCCCTTAGGACAATCTCGCAAAGATTCGTAGTCTTCCAAAAAACGCAAATCAGAATTCTAGGCCTTCGATCCTGCAAAATCCAATTTTGGGCTTAAGATTCGGCCCAGATTCAGCAGATCCTTACATAATGGGACTCGTCCCAATTTCTATGGTTTACTGTTCCCTTTTCAGCGAACAAAAGCCCCACATCTCTCGAGCTCGTCGCCATCCAGCAGATCCAATCTTAAACTCCTCGAAAGAGTCTCTAGATTTGGTCACCTTTTAGCTTCCCCATTAATTGCCATGGAGTCCAAGAGCAATGATTGGGCGAAGTCCAACTGACGGCGTGCTCTCCACTCAACCACTGCGGATCACACCCCTATCAAATTTTCTATCCTGCTAGCCGATCAGCTCGAGCTCGGTTCGATTCGAGCGTAGAACGCGGCAAGGAGCAACGCACAGGGTTTACCCAGGTTCGGACCCCCTCACGGGTAACAGTCCTACTCCTGCCGAGCCTTAGCTCTTTTCGTGTTGCGGTTGTGTGGAATATGATTACAAGATGTTTTCGGAAATGAATCCCCCCTCTCCCCTTCTCTCTCCTCCCCTTTTGTACAGGTCTCGAACTGGCGGAGAGAGCCGAGGGGGTAGGCAATACAGTACTCTCAGTACACTGATAAGACACAAGGGACAGGACAGGAGAGACGAAAACGTGCTGCTACTGCGCCGCATGGCGCCGCCCACGCGTGCTTCGCAAGTGGCCTCTGACCCGCAGGAACACGCCAGTGAGACTGCGGGCGGGGCCCAGCTTGCTCCTTCTGACGCGGGCGACTAGCTCGATGAAGGCGAACTCTCTCTGCCGGTCAAATCCGCTGCGCCACAGTGACAGTTGATCAGACCCGCAGAGGTCACTGTGACGGTAATCATCTCTTCATCTGTCTATCCGCACGTAGTGTCGCATTGAATGCGCCCGTCCTTCACAGCAGGGGAAGCCTTCGCCCAGAAGACTCCTTTCGGAACGCTCCCTGCTATGCGGGCCCCACCTAACAGAGAGGGGCCCGGCGCGCGCCGAGGGGCTCGCCCACACGCTGGGGCCTGGTCGCCCACCTGACGTGTGGGGCCCTCGCCCAACGCTCTGAGGGGCTCGCCCACACGCTGGGGCCTGGTCGCCCGCCTGACGTGTGGGGCCCTCGCCCGGCGCTCTGTGGGGCTCGCCCACACGCTGGGGCCTGGTCGCCCGCCTGACGTGTGGGGCCCTCGCCCGGCGCTCTGTGGGGCTCGCCCACACGCTGGGGCCTGGTCGCGCGCCTGACGTGTGGGGCCCTCGCCCGGCGCTCTGAGGGGCTTGCCCACACGCTGGGGCCTGGTCGCCCGCCTGACGTGTGGGGCCCTCGCCCGGTCTTCTCCAGGACTCTTCATACCCCGGTATTTATTATACCGACACTAACGTCTCAGACCGCCGCCTTAAAGGCTTGGTCAAAGATCGTCTTTTGCTGGAACAGGAGCTCTTCTCTTAGTGCAAGGATTCAAGTGAGTTCTCACCTGCTCCTGATATCCACGAGATCGTGGTTTTTGCTTCTTTCTTTTACAGAGGATTTGGCCTCCCGTGCTCAGACTTCCAGAGAGGTCTTTTGCACTTTTATGGAATAGAGATTACTCACTTAAACCCCAACTCCATTCTTCAATTATCCACTTTCGTTCATCTTTGTGAGGCATTCTTGGGGATTTCTCCTCACTTTACCTTATTCCGTACATTATTCCTCCTTAAGCCTCAGCCTAACAAAGCTAGCCCGTGTGCCTTTGGAGGTACCGGTTTTCAGCTAAGGGAAAAAGCCAAAAATAAATATTTCGATCTCCCCTTGAAAACTTCCCTGAAAGGTTGGCACTCCGAGAGGTTTTATTGCGATAACCTATGCCCTGCTCTCCCCTCTTTGGAGGGCTTCCACCAAATCTGACAGACCTGTGGAGTGCTCTTCCTAAGGATAAGGAAGTGCATCAAGTCCCTGAGCTCTTAGACATGATTAAGAAGCTCAAAGATGACGGGCTCACTGGTCCTTCCATTGTGATGAATTCACCCAACGCCGCATTCATCCACTGAAGGAACGTGCTCACCTTGCTTATGAGTACGACATGCTTTCAGACAGTACCCGGGAATCATCTGATCCTCTACCCCACAAAGAGATGATTGCAAGAGTTATGGATTTGTTTGCTTCAGATGCCAAAATTGACAATGTGGAATACCCAAAGGCATTTTCTCTGAAGAATCCACGCCCTGAGGTGAATCTCCGGATAAAAATTTCATAGGGTGTGGCCTACCCACACACTATTAGGTGTATCCCCCGACTCTCTGCTTGGTTAAAATGATCAAGTAGAGAGTCAAAATGAGCTTATTTTAATATCCTTTTCCTTCATGTTAATTTTTTAGGACCGCGAAGCCTTTGTCTCCATGCCACCAGTCCCTGAAGCACCGAAATCTAAGGCTGAGATGCCTCAAAAATCAGTCGGCCCGAAGAGAAGTTGCATTGTCATGGAGAGTGAGGACTCCCTAAGTGGAGGAGAATCCACCCGGCCTGCCAAGAAACAGAAAGGTAAAGATATAGTTAGACCTTACTTTGGCCATAGGAAAAACCAGCCCCCAGCTTTAAGAAGCTTTGGGATGAATTTAGCTGATTCTGACATCGAATCAGCAGATGAAGAACTCGTGCACCGCTATAGGAGAGGTGTCGAGATAAAGGATCAGGTCCCCTCATTCTCCTGATGAAACCAACTCTCCAGTTCATCCGGCCTCCTCCTCTGCAGCCCCACCACCTAAGTCAGCGATTGCCAACCCAAGCGGTGCATTAGGCTCAAAGGGATGCGGTCCGGCGAAGAAGAAATCTTTCGTCCTCAAAGTCAAAATGGCTGCTCCGTAAGTTCCTTTTTAAAGAGTTTCATCTTTTTTAGAATCACTCCTAGGACTAATATTCATTTTTTTCTAGAAAATCTATCGTAAGCCCCTCTGAAGCTAGTGCTCCTGATGTCCTTGCTATCAAGGCTATGGACTCAGGAGTTGCTTCTGCTGCATTTGCCATCGATGATTCAACAAAAGTTGATGAGGTGGCACTTGAGGCTGTGGTGAGCAATGTCATTGCCACTGCTACTGCTGCTGCTCCGACAACTGCTCCCATAACTGCCCCAAGCGCTCCCCTCCAGCCCCCAAGTGAGGCAAAGAAACAGGAAATCCACTCGAGTGGTCCTTCTTCTTCACCCAACCCGACGGGTAAGGAATTGGCTCTTCTGCCCACAACCAAGAGAACCTCTTCTTCAGCTGCTACGCGAATCAAGGTGGGAGAAATAAAGGCCTTTGATGAGAAAGAACGCCAGGATTGGGAATCCTTGGGTGACCTCTCAAACCAATGTGCTGTCTTCTTTAAGGAAAGACGAGCTTATCTTATGAAGAAGAACTTCTACATTTGTTTTTATGCACCGAGGCTTATTTTCATTCTCTTGCTTCAGAGTCTCGCAGCGCTCTCCATGGAGAAAACCAAAATCATGGAAGATTTAGCCACTCAACTGGAAGCCGCCAAGGATGGAACCAATGAGAAGAAACTGCTCGAGACCATCCGAAGTATGCTTTTAACATCTATCTTCTGACATGTGTTCCTGGATCCGTTCTATAACCCTTAGGGTCATGCCTAGATCGCGAGGACACCATCAAGAAGTATAAGGCAAAAAATGATAAACTTCATGAGACAGTCAATACATTATTGCCGTAAGATCACTCGGAAATGAGTGACAAGCTTAAAGAGGTGGAAACTGAGAGTTCATAGTTCATGTCAAAGCTTGAGCAAACCGACAAAAACTTCAAAGGTTTGACTTTCTTTAGTCCATCCCTAGATATCTTTCTTCTTATGTGACCAAGCCATCTTATAGTTTGATCTCTGTCTAGCAGATTATCAACTTAAGACGAAGGCTCAATTCCAATAATTTGACTCCAAGGTGAAGGCTGCTGAATCGCTTAACGCCAAACTTTTGAAGGCATCGGAGTCCGCGCTCCTCACTGTTTACTCAGAGAAAGAGCTTACCCCTGACGGAAGTGAAACCGTAGCTCAACTAAAAAGTTTCCCTCTGCATCTTAAGGACACAGTGAAGGATGCCGCCATCCGATGCACAATCCAAGCCCTGGCCATCACCAAGTCATACTATCCAGAGATTGACCTGAACGTTGTGCAGGCGGGCTTCCCCAGTCATTGTACGCTTGAACAAGTCCAAACCCTCTGTGAAGAACTGAAAGGAACTGCCAATGCCTTAGCCTCTGATTTAAATCTGGAAGAAGACAATGAAGAATCTTAAGTTATTGCAGAAACAACTTTGATTACTTGTGGTATTTGAAAACTTGTATCAAGTTAATTGTTTGCTCAATTTTTATCTACCTTTATCTTGCATATTCCGAGTAGTCTGCAGATTCTTCGTTTTGCATCCAGCTTGTGGTCCATATTTGTTAATTTCAGCCCCCGAGCACCGGAAACTTGGCACTTGGCTCTGGGCGCTTGGCACTCGGCACTTGTTCCTATTCGCTTAGGTGACGTATTTTTAACATGATGGAAGCTAAGCCTTGAGCTACTCGGAATGTTTTGCGAAAAACCCTCAAAAATAGACACAATCATAAAGGAACAAATAACTTCAAGCTTTATTAAGAAAAAGGGTGCAGCGACTCCGCACACTTATAAGTGTAGCCCCGACTCCCAGTTTTATCAAGATGGTCGAGTTGGGAGTCAAGTGGACTCTTTATTACAAGGGAATCTAAGTACAAAACTTAGGAATAAAACGATGTAGCTGTTCTATGTTCCAGGTGTTGGTGAAGAGTTCTCCATCTTCGTTCTTCAGACGATAGGCTCCTGGACGCACCACCTCTTCCACAATGTACGGGCCTGTCCAGATTGGAGAAAGTTTGTGCTCATGGTTCTGGTTCCTTCAAAGGACCATATTGCCTTTTGCAAATGCCCGGCTCTGCACGTTGGCTTGATGGCAACGGCGCATCCCTTGCTGATACCGTGCAGAACGAATCATGGCTGCTTCCCTTGCTTCTTCCAATTGGTCCAAGCCTTGCTTGTTTCGACTGGTTCTCTTCATAGTGCTGTACCCTTGGAGATTGGAACGTAAGCTCCGTTGGTAGGACTGCTTCGGTTCCATACACAAGAAAGAAAGGTGTCTGCCCTATGGCTCTGCTTGGGGTGGTTCAAAGCCCCCAGAGGACATAAGGCAATTCATGCATCCATCGTGTAGCATATTGACGATGTGTTTCTCACTGGATCTAGGTGATCCAACACCAATCATATTTCTAAGAGGCTAGATGACCGGTAGGATCTCTCCGATTGAGGGTGGGAGCACAACAAAGAGCGACCAAGCAATTTACCCAGTTCGGACCCCCTGATTGGGTAATAGTTCTACTCCTGCTGAGCTCTTAGCTCTTTCTTGTATGTATTATGAGTGGTGAACTCTTACAGATTCTAGCCCCTCTCCTCTCTCTCGAATTCTCTTTTATACCGCTTGGAGTCGGTTCCGAGAGAGAGAGAGAGAGAGAGAGAGAGAGAGAGGGTGTGGTACAGTTGACATGATAGGAGAGAGAAAAACACGCTGAGGAAGCCATGCACCGCCGCCCACGTGGGCCTGCAAGTGGCCTACGTCGACCAACCGTAGTGCGCCTGCAAGAGGGATGGAGCAGCCGTCGCCTCCGTCTGACACGGGCAACCGGGCTGGAGACGCAAAAAGTCTTCTATGCTTCAACTTTGCAGAGCTACAGTGACCTCTTATCAGCCTTGTCCGGTCTACAGTGACCGTAATCATCATTCCTCGGGCTCCTCTTGTGTGACGTCACATTAAATGCTTCTGTCTCTCGAAGTGGAGAGAGCCTTCGAGGAGATGGCTCCCCTCTGACGCTTCATGCCACGCGGGCCCCATTTGCCATTGAAGGGATCGCCCACGCGCTAGGAGGAAAGGCCTCGCCCGCACGCTGGAGCCTGGTCGCTCGTTGGACGCGTAGCGGCCTCCCGCTGTATGGAGGAAAGCTCGCCTCGCCGCTGGATGGAGGAAAGCTCGCCCGCGTGCTGGGGCCTGGTCGCCCACCTGACACGTGGTGGCCTCGTCGCTAGATGGAGGAAAGCTCGCCCGCGTGCTAGGGCCTGGTCGCCCGCCTGACACGTGGTGGCCTCGCGTCCTTCCTTTGGATCCTTTGTACCCAGTACTTTATGTATCGGCAGTAACCCCCAGGCCCACCTTGATATGCGAACCGCCGCCGCAATAATAGGTGGTTTTTCGTGCAGCGGGACACGAATCGTGGGGCCCACCACTTGGCAACTGCCACCCTGCTGAATCTCCACACGCACACGATTTCCACCCAGGGAATCGTGCCGCCTTCTTAGGGAACCGAGGCGCTGGATAATGATGGCGCCGCATGTGAGTGGGGATGGAATCCAAACCATCTTCCTCAGCGCCTCCGCCTATAAATACTTGGCATCCATGCCGTGGCAAGTTCTCACACTTGCCAAGTACGCTTTCTGCCTTTCGCGCTCCTTGCCTTCTTCGCCACCGTGCGCACCTTTTCGCCGCCACTTCTCCTTTCTCCGCCACCATCTTCCATGGCCCCAAAGCGTAGCCACCGCCACCTCAGAGAAGCCGGCCACACCGACACCACCGCGTCTCCCGCGCCGCAGCCAGCGCCTCCCTTGGGAGCCTCCTTCGCTTACGAGGAGACGGTGGAGCGGCTTCAGCGGCTTGCGCCGGCTGGTGCCCTTCGCCTTCGCGCCGACATCGTGGTGCCAAGCCCCAGCCCCGGAGAAATCGTCACCTTCTCCTGGGCGATCATGGCGGGCCTCGTCCAGCCCTACTCCGAGTTCTTCCTCGCGGTCTTGGCTTTCTATGAGATCCAGACACTACACCTGCCCCCAACTCCATCCTAGTGCTGGCAATCTTCGCACACCTTTGCGAGATGTTCATGGGGGTGAAGCCGAACCTTCCCTCCTGCACCACCTCTTTGCCATGTGCGTCAACACGCGCTCGAGCAGCGTCGTGGGGAGCAGCTACCTCTCCCTTCGCGACTTCGAGGCCTTCATTTCGCTCATCTTCAAGTCCAACTAGAAGGACTGGAGCATAATGTGGCTGTACGCGGAGGATGACAGCGGCCGTGATGAGCTTGGTCTTCCCGCAGGGCGGCATAGCCCCTGGAGGATTGAGAGACCGTGCCGGATGATTCGGCCGAGCTGCGCACCATGACGGCCCACATCACTGCCCTCCACCAAGATGGTCTTACCGGAGCCCACATGGTGGAGGACATCCTGCGGCGGCGGCTGTGTCTGTTGCGCGTGAGGACTCTCCCCGCGTGGTTGTACACCGGAGACATAGATGCTACCCGGATCTACCCCAGCGGTGAGTTCGTTTATCATTTCTTTTGGCTTCTTCGATTCTGGGCTTCCTTTTTCTTCTTTTGCTGATTTGTTGGTATTCTTTTCTGCCCAGCCACGGGGAACGTAACGGCGGAGGTGCTTCCTCAGTGGATGGTCGGGCTCATGCCCGTGCCAGCCGCCGGTGTCCCTCTGCTTGCCAACGTCCGCCCCTCTGCGACTGGGAGCCACCGGAGTGCATTGCACATGTGAATGCCCTGCCTCCCATGGACATCAACTAGCCCACGGCCTGGAGGGTCCAGTGGTCGTTGCTGATGCAGGACCAGCCCCTGGCTCCTGCAACCGCCACCGAGATCGCCGCCCCCGCTGCCACGGGGGCCCCTACTGCCACCACTACAACGCCCCTCGCCGACACCAATCACGCGACGGGGAAGCGTCGCCTCATCCTCTCGGACGATGATGACGACGACGACGATGAGGAGGCGGCGAGCCGCAAGAGGCCTCGCCTTGAGGGCCTCCGGCTGCCCCCACCTCTTACGCCTCCCTCCCCTCAAGGAGGCACTCCTCCTTTGGCCCCCTCCGGGGGTCCTCCTGCTGATGCCACTGCCCCGTCACCCGGTGGGAGTGCGGTGGTTCCTTCATCTGTGGCGTTGCCTGCGCCGACACCCGCCACCGGTGCTCACCATGCCCGTGACTGCCGCGCCGGCGCCGGCGCCGCCGCCGACGCCCGCATCGTCTACCATCGCGATGCCACAGCCTGACGTGCCGGCGACCGCCATGGCGCCACCGCCAGTCGCGTCGACGACCACCACGGCGACGTCACCTGCAATGGCGCCTTCTACGCCGGCGACCGCTGCGGCGACTCCGCCGGTGCCGACGCACACGCTAGCGCCCCTTGCACTGCCTCCTCCACCTTCGTCAGGAGGCAGAACCGCCGCCCCGCCTCTCGGACTGGAGGCATCACCCTGCCCCCGTCCGAGTTTCGCTTCGGGGTCGACCCTTCAGGTAAGTTCGTGCACACACTCTTTTTAGGGTTTGGATGCCGTTTGCCTTTTCGCATACCTGAGCCCTTTCTGGCGGTTTCCTTGTTCTTTTTTGGAGCAGGCCCGATCCTTGCGCCTCGAGCTCTGGCTCGCGCGCTCCGCCCACTCCTGATCTGGCGCCTGCTTCTGCGCCAGCGACCACTCTCCCTGTTGGGGAGCGGTCTGGCGCACCAGCGACGGGCCTGGAGTCCTCCTTGGCTACGCCGCCTTTGACGTCAGCACCCTATCCTCCATCGCCGTCGATGTCGGACACGCCT
Source organism: Raddia distichophylla (assembly GCA_005191435.1). Taxonomy (NCBI): domain Eukaryota; kingdom Viridiplantae; phylum Streptophyta; class Magnoliopsida; order Poales; family Poaceae; genus Raddia; species Raddia distichophylla. The sequence continues at coordinate 2,600,852 of SPJY01020047.1, read as the reverse complement.
ACGAGGCGCTTCGCACCCTCACCGACGCGTCCCTGTTGCGCATGGGGATGCTGGCGCAGGCGGCACGCTCTCGAGCGAGAGCGGACCGCAAAAGAGGTGCTGGCGCACGAGGTTGAGGAAGCGCGTGCTGCCGCGGCAGTGGCTTCCCAGGAGGTCAAGAGTCTCTGCCTGGAGCACTCCCAGCACCTCCGAGTTGTTGCCTCCATGCTGCGTGATATCCACCGCAGCTTGAAGGACACCCTGGAGCTGCTGGGGGTGACCCTCTACCCCTCGCTGGAGGACACCGCCGCGCAGTACGCTGGCGTGGTTGGGTGCACCGCCGAGGCCCTCAGTGACCTGCCGCTGGTGCTGAGGGCGCGCGCCATCGAGGACGGTCGCCGCAACGCCTTTGAGGCAGCGAGGTTCATGCTTGGGAACTGCCTCGGCCGCGACGCCACCTTCGACCTAGACGCCGCCGCAGGCGACCCGCCGTGCCTTTTGGACGCGAATGAGTAGGCCTGCGTTGACGTTGCCGCCGACTAGGTGTCCATGATGGGAGGCAGCCCACCAGTGGAGGAGGGCGATGACGAGGAGGACGCCTCTAGGGATGATGATGTCGAGGCGTGATCGGTCTCCAAAAAGAAGCTTTCGACAGAATGCTTTGCCGGAAAGGGCGCACCCTTGCAGCCTTTCACGATCCTTCTTAAAAATTATGTGGCGAGGCCTTAGTTTTCGCAAGTGACCTAAGACGCTGGTGCCACCGTTGGCACTGAGTGCCCAGACCGAGCAGACACACCAGGCTAGATTCGCCTTCCGTCCACTTCGCCATACCGAACATAAGTTCAATTAGTCGCCCTTGCTACCAAGGAGCCGTTAGCCTTAAGTACTTTGCAATAGATTTTTTGGCGAGGCGCCTTCTAACAGACTTTGCACAGAAAGAAACAAATTTGTATAGGGGGACAGAAAACTTATCTTTATACTAGATGATCATTTATACAACGTAGCCCCCGAGGCGAGCGGGGAAGGATGCAGTCCTCGCCACTCGGCTCCGAGAGAGACAAAAGCTTTTGATGAGGGCATCTACGGGTAGAACTTTCTCAGCTGCTCGACGTTGAAGGTGTTGGTCAATTCTCAACCATCTTCAAATGCAAGCCTAACTGAGCCCGGGCGAGATACTGAGACCACCTTATAGGGCCCTCCCACGGGGAAGACAGCTTGTTGCGGCCTACCTGCGCCTAAACTTTGCGCTGGACGAGTTCGCCCACTGCCAGTGTCCTCTCATATACCCTCTTCACCGCTCTGTCTCTGATCTCCTCCAGGAGGTTCACTTCATCTTGTCGGTTGTCGGTGTCGCCATCTTCGTTGTACGCTGCTACCCTTGGCGAGCCAAAAGTCAACTCTGAGGGGAGCACCGCTTCTGATCCGTACACCAGGAAGAATGGTGTCTCCCCTGTCGCCCTGTTGGGGGTTGTCCTCAGCGCCTAGAGCACCGTGGGAACTTCCTCCGTCCAGCGCTTGCCGCACTTCTCCAGGCGATCGAATGCCCTTGTCTTGAGCCCCTTGAGTACTTCAGCGTTGGCGCATTCCACTTGCCTGTTGCTCTTGGGATGAGCAACTGAGGCGAAGCAGAGCTTGGTTCCTAGTCCTTCGCACCACTTCTGGAAGTCAGCGCTCTTGAACTGGGTACCGTTGTCAGTGATGATCCTGTTGGTGACGCCGAAGCGTACGAAAATGCTCCTCATGAATTTGATGGTGGCTGTCGATGTGATCGCCGGGACCGGCGTGGCTTCCACCAACTTCGTGAATTTGTCGATGGCGACGAACTGATGGGTGAAGCCCCCGGTGGCCCGTGGGAACAGGCCCAGAATATCCAGCCCCCAGACCGCGAACGGCCAGGGAAGGGATATTGTTTGTAGAGCCTGGGCCGGTCGGTGGATCTGCTTGGCGTGGAACTGACAAGCCTCGCATCCCCTTACCATCTCTAAGGCATCCTGGAGGGCAGTGGGCCAGTAGAACCCATGCCGGAAGACCTTTTCGACCAGGGTACGGCTACCTGAATGGCTCCCGCACATGCCTCCATGGATCTCAGAGAGGATTTCGCTCCGCACTTCCTGAGTGACGCACTTCAGAAGAACACCGTTCGCACCCCCCGATATAGGTCCCCACCTACCAGGGCGTAGCGCTTGGCCTTACGCGCTATTTTCTCGGCTAACGCGCCATCGTCGGGGATCACTTGGTCCCACAGGAAAGCTAGGATCGGATCGATCCATCGGCTTTCCCGGCCAAGTGAGGCGACCAGGTTATGATCGTTGACGTACTCCACTTGGCTTTCCACCCCAACTTGGGAGGCTGCAGCGGGAACATTAACGTCCCCTCCATGCTTGGGGGTTGCGTTAATGACCATGTCATCCCCTGCATAATCGGGGGTTGCGACTGACAGCCGCGTGAGTCTTTCTTCAAAGACCCCGGTCGGAACAGGTGCCTGTGATGAGGCGATCTAGGACAATTAATCCGCCATGTAGTTGTCGCGACGAGGGACGTGCTTGAAGCCTAGCCCCAGGATGCACCTCCGCAAGATAGGCCGCCATTGTGGGATCAGTGCAGTGGAACTCCTTCCGTGCCTGGTTGATGTCCAGGAGAGAGTCATCTTTGACTTGGAGACGTCGGATGCCCAAGGTGGAGGCCATCCTGAGTCCTGCGAGGAGGCCCTCGTACTCCGCTATGTTGTTGGAGGCGCGGAACTCCAACACCACCAGGTGCCGGATGACGTCCCCCGTTGCGGACACCAAGACGACGCCTGCCCCCACCCCCTCCAACTGGAACGAGCCATCGAAGAAGAGAGTCCATGGTGGAGAGGCCGGGGGTTCTTCAGCTTCTATGGTGGCAGGAGTCCATTCGGCAACGAACTCCGCCAATGCCTGCCCCTTGATGGCGGTGCGGGGAGCGAACTTGATGTTGAACTCACCCAGTTCCATCACCCACTTGGCGATACGGCCCGCCGCCTCTCGGTTGTGAAGGATCTCCCAAAGGGGGAATTTGGTACGGACGGTGATTTCCCGCCCCTGGAAGTAGTGTCGCAGCTTCCTGGACACCGTTAGCACGGCGTAGAGCATCTTATGGTGCTGTGAGTACCTGGTTTCAGCATCATGGAGGACTTTATTGATGTAGTAGAGTAGACATTGTACCCCTTCCCTCTACGCGATCAGTGCTGCACTGACCACCTCAGGCGTTGCGGCGATGTACAGTAGTAAGGGCTCGCCGGGCTCGGGGGCGACCAGCACGGGCGGAGAGGAAAGGTATTGCTTGAGTTCTTTGAATGCCTTCTGCGCCTCGTTCGTCCACTCGAAGTGGTTTGTCTTCTTCAGCAACTTGAAGAGTGACATGCTCTTCTCCCCCAGGCGAGCTATAAAGCGCCCCAAGGAAGTTAAGCAGACTGCCAGGCACTGCATTTGTCGAAGTCGTGTGGGCGTCTTCATATTTTCAATGGCCGCGATCTTGTCGGGGTTCGCCTCTATTCCTCTCTGGGAGATGAAGAAACCCAAAAGCTTGCCGGATGGTACGCCAAACACGCACTTTTCTGGATTAAGCTTGATGCAGTATTTATGCAGGTTTGCGAAAGTTTCTTCAAGGTCACCGATCAGATCCTCGGTCTTCTTGCTCTTCACCACCAGGTCGTCCACATACACCTCCAGGTTCCTCCCAACTTGTGGTCGGTGGGTGATATGCATGGCCCTCTGATAGGTCGGGCCAGCATTTTTCAACCCAAATGCCATCCTCGTGTGGCAGTATACGCCCATGGGAGTCACAAAGGCGGTCTTGTCTTCATCTTCCTCAGCCATGCTAATCTGGTGGTACCCAGAGTACGCGTCCAGAAAACATAGCTGCTCGCACCCCGTTGTAGAGTCGACGATGAGATCGATGCGGGGAAGCGGGTACGGGTCCTTCGGGCACGCCTTGTTGAGGTCGGTGAAGTCCACGCACATCCTCCATCACCCGTTGGCCTTCTCGACGAGGACGGGGTTCGCCAGCCACCTATGGTGGGCAACGCTTTTGATGACCCCCGCCCTCAGCAGCTTGTCCACCTCTTCGCAGATAACGGCCTGGCGTTCTGCCGACTGCTTCCGGACCTTTTGCATGACCGGTCGCACGCCGGGGAACGTTGCCAACTTATGCTCAATCACCTCCCTGGGGACCCCGGACATGTCAGACGGTTGCCAAGCAAAAACGTTTGCGTTAGATCGGAGGAAGGTGATGAGCGCAACTTCCTATTTGGCGCCGAGTGATGCGCCCACCTGGAGTCGGAGTCGCTCAGGGAGACCACCGTCACCTCCGCGGGCAAGCCGGGGGAGGCACGGATCTTCGCCGGAGGAGCTCCTGGAGTGGTCGCCTCGGCCTTTTGAGCGCACACGGCGCCTGCCAGGTCCAAGGAGTTTTTGGCGCAGCGGAGCGCCTCGGGGCGATCCACCTTGACGATTATGGGATCGGCCGGGCCCGGGATCTTCACCACCATGTAAGCATAGTGGGTTACTGCCATGAACTTCGTCAGGGCCGGTCGGCCGAGGAGAGCGCTGTAGGGGAGGTCGAAGTCCGCCACCTAGAACTCCAATATCTCGGTGCGGAAATTGTTAGCGCCCCCAAAGGTGACGGGGAGGCTGACAAGCCCCAAGGGGAGTAACTAAGCCCCCGGGGTGACGCCGTAGAACGGGAGCGCCGGATGCAGCTCCCTCTCCTGGATCTGCAACGCCTTGCAGACCCTGGCGGACAGGAGGTTAATGGAACTCCCTCCATCCACCAGTACTCGCCCGATCTTAACATTCCGGACCGTGGGTGCGACCACGATTGGGAGATGCCCTAGGCCGGCAATACTTGCGGGGTGGTCGGCCTGACTGAAAGTGATCGATTGATCCGACCACTCCAGCTGCCGTGCGGACCCCGCGCTGGGCACGACGGCGCACACCTCGCTCATTAACCGCTTGAAGCTGGTGTTAGAGGGATGCGTGGCAGAACCGCCATGGATGAAGCAACCTCCCGCTCCGCGCATTGGAAGCCGAGCGGAGTGGGGTCTTTGCCCTTGTTATTTGGTGGCGTCTGCTGCTGTTCCTGGACGCGCCGGTCCACAATCTTGCTCACGACCTGGCAGTCGGCCAGACCGTGAGTGTTGCTGCGGTGGATGGGACAGTAGGTCCTCCCATCGCACTCGTCGGGGCGATCCCCTCACCCATCATTGCGTCTGCGACGGCCATCTCGGTCGTCTTTGCGACCCTCGCGCGGGTCGTCCTGGTTGGCGTGATGGCCCCCGCCATTCTTCTTCCGCCCTCGGCGCCCGTCGTGCTGCGAGCCGTCGTGGTCTTCGTCGCGCTCGGCGGCCAAGACCTGTCCGGCCTCGGCTGCCTTGCGCTTCTTCTTGTCCTTTCCGTCAGAACCCTTCGAGGTCCCGGTTTCGCTACCCCCTGCGGCTCCCGTCTTCCCCGCCGAGTGGGAGTGGGCTTTCGCATGCAAGGCACACTTGTGTGCCAAGCTGAAGTGCTCCTCCGTTGTCTTCATCTTCCGGGTGGCCATGATGATGGCGTCGGTGGAGATGTCGGGGATGGTGTTGCGGACTTGGCTAAAATGCCGGATGAAGTCACGCAATGACTCCCCTTTCCGTTGTTCCACGCCATGGAGGTCGTCCTGCACGCCTGGCTGCTCGAAGGAGCCTTGGAAGTTGGTGACGAACAGCTTGTTGAGCTCACCCCAGGAGCCCACAGATTCGTGGGGCAAGTTCATGAGCCACAAACGAGCTCCGCCGGTGAGGACTATGAGGAAGTAGTTGGCAAGAACTTTCCCCGTGCCTCCTGCCGCCTGCATCACCATAGTGTAGATCTGCAGGAACTCGTTAGGGTTTGTCGTACCGTTTTATTTTTCTATGGAGGGCGGACGGGAAATTTTCCGGCCACTGGACGCGGCGGAGCTCCTTGGAGAAAGCACGACAGCCGACGTCGTGTGCCTCCTGCTCCCATGCTCGTCCTTCGCCCCTGCCCTTGGCGCTGTGGAGGCACCGAGGAGGTGGCGCCTTAGTCGAGGTAGGTCTCGTGGCCACTGCTACGAGGTAGGTCTCGTGATAATCATTCCTCGGGCTCCCCTTGTGTGACATTGCATTAAATGCTTCTGTCTCTCGAAGTGGAGAGAGCCTTCGTGGAGAAGGCTCCCCTCTGACGCTTCCTGCCACGCGGGCCCCATTTGCCAGTGAAGGGATCGCCCGCGCGCTGGGGGGGAGAGGCCTCGCCCGCACGCTGGTGCCTGGTTGCTAGTTGGACGCGTGGCGGCCTCGCCGCTGGATGGAGGAAAGCTCGCCCGAGTGCTGGGGCCTAGTTGCCCACCTCACACGTGGTGGCCTCGCCTCTGGATGGAGGAAAGCTCGCCCGCGTGCTAGGGCCTGGTCGCCCGCCTGACATGTGGTGGCCTCGTGTCCTTCCTTTGTATCCTTTGTACCCCGGTACTTTATGTACCGACACATATGGTTTAAGACGATCAAAGATCCGAGTCTTGATTCCTTGCAGTACCATGCCGTTGGCACGCTCAACTTGTCCATTAGTCCGCGGGTGCGCCACGGAGGCATAGCACATCTGAATGCCTTGCTCTTCGCCCCAATCTTGGAACTCCGAGCTTTTGAATTGAACGCCATTATTAGTGATGATTTTGTTTGGGACTCCAAACCTTATCATGATGTCTCGGAAGAACTCCACGACTTTGGTTGTTGTGATGTCCGCCATAGGTTTGGCTTCAATCCAGTTGGTAAACTTATCAACGACGACGAACAGGTGAGTGAAACCACCCTACGCCTTCTTTAAAGAACCCACCAAATCCAAATCCCAAACTACAAACGGCCAAGTAATTGGTATGGTTTGTAGGTCTTGGGCTGGCATATGCGTCTGTCGTGCGAAGAATTGGCATCCCTCGCATTTCCGCACAATGTCCTACGCATCAGAAACTGCTGTCGGCCAAAAAAATCCTTGTCGATAGGCTTTTCCTACCAAGGTATGTGCCGCAGCATGATGGCCACAATCACCCGACTAAATTTCTTGAAGTAGGTCACGCCCATCCTGCTCGGAGATGAACTTCCTTAGAATCCTAGAAGAACTCTTGTGAAATAGCTCGTTGTTAACCACCCGGTAATTTCTGATTCGGCGTTGAATGTGCTCTGCTTGGCTCCTATCCTCAGGTAGTTCTTCAAGTAAGATGAAGTCCAGGTAAGGCTGCGTCCAGGCTGGTTGAACGACTGACACCTCTACTTTGGGCTCATTCTCTGTGTTTGCCTTCGATGTAAGAAGCTTGATAGAAGGCTTGTGAAGCTCTTCAACAAAGACCCCAGCCGGAACCTGGGCTCGGCTGGATCCCAAGCGAGACAGTTCATCCGTAATTCCTGGCAGTACGTGGACATACTGTCATCAACACAAGAGGAATCCTCCTGTACATGGCTGACCACCAGCTGTGAATCTCCTTTGACCATCAGTCGGCGAATTCCGAGTGAAATTACCATCCGGAGCCCATGGATGAGAGCCTCGTACTCGGCGACATTGTTGCTGACTCGAAAAAAGATCTAAAGGACGTATTTCAATTTTTCTCCTGTCGGAGATATAAGCAAGACTCCAGCCCCCGTGCCGCTGAGAATGAGCGAACCATCAAAGTACAAGATCCAATGGTCAAACTTCTCTTTGGCTGCCGGAACTTGGATCTCCGTCCACTCAGCTACGAAATCCGCCAAAGGCTGTGACTTAATAGCCATGCGAGGCTTGAACTTGATCTCGAAAGCACCAAGGTCAACCGCCCACTTTGAGATTCTACCTGTAGCTTCACGATTGTGCAGGATATCTCCAATTGGGTACTTTGTTACCACCGTGATCTCATGATCTTGGAAGTAATGCTTCAGCTTACGCGACGTAAGAAGTACTACGTATAATAGCTTCGGCACTTGTGGGTACCTTGTCTTGGATTCTCCTAGCACCTCGCTGACGAAGTAGACAGGTCTATGAATTTTTAACAATGATCCCTCCTCTTCTCGTTCGACCACTGTTGGCGATTCTTACGCTCAAAGAAATTAATCCGTAAGCGGACGGATATCACTTGTAGTTTTCACCAGGAGTATTCCTAGAGTTATGGAATCCACAAGGAACGAGGGTTTAAAGAGATAATCCTCTATATCTTAATTATTTAAAATACCAGCCAGTCTAGGTAATGGGGGTTAGGATAAATGAAAGGACCGGGACACACACACACACACGATAAATATTCACACAAAGAGAAAGCTACACTAGCTAGATAGACAGTTGGGGGAACAATGAGACAAGTTTTAATAAGTTCACAAAGTAGTGTGATTCAGTTTAATTGAGCGAGCTTAGGATAATCAACTAGTGGTCCACTTGATATTCATCGTCGGAGCTCGGACACTCACTACCACCCGCTATCCTGAATTGGAATCCCGAATGGTTGTGATCGTTCCGATTTGGCTCTACTGGTCCAAAGCGGGACGCTGTGGGTTACGCACGAGATACGAAGTATCTACGGATGGATAGGGCTGTCACCACCTACCACCTACCACATATACGTGGGCCCGGGTGTAAACCGAGTTAGTCCTAGTCTCCGACACCACGTCTGCGACTAATCCTAATCAATCTTCCTCAGTACTAAAAGAAATTGATCTAGGTTCAATGCCTGGCTCTAACAGTATATGAGTGAGAACTTAAACTGATTCCAGACGAATATAAGCTACCGGTAAAGCAAATCTACACAACTCATTTATGCAGATATACTCAGCTCAAATAAAGTTGAACACTATAGCAATGAATGAAGTAATCTCAGTAATTGAAACAATTAGGAAAGGGTACAAGAGCTATTACCCGAATTCCCAAAGACACTTCCGGAACTCCGAGCGTCGGCTTGACTTGACTCTAACTCCCAACTTCTACTAACTAAGAGCTACTCTACAAAGTGGAATGAAGAGGTGAAAGTGTTGTGTTGTGTTACAAGTGAGGAGAGGGGGTTTATTTATAGTGTTGCGCAGCCAACCGGGGTGCTCTACGTGTAGGGACACGTGTCATCCATCCCTCCTCCGAAGGGCAACCTGAGGGGCTCAACACTGGGTCGGCCGGCCTAGGTGGGTCGGCCGACCCACCTCCTTCGTCTCCCGGCAGTGGATTTTGCATGGGATGCTCCCTTGATGGTGTAGATCATCCCCTTAAGCCGGTGCATCAAATGGAATTGCGCAAGAAAGGAATCCAGGGGAATCCTATGCTCATTTGTGAAGCAACCGTGTCCATTCGATCAAACCGACGGTAGTGGATGGTCTAGATGGCTTCATTTTGTGTTTTTATGCCACTGGGAAGAAGACAGGGCTGGATCGGTGACGTGGCTAGGTCGGCCAATCTAGGTGGGTCGGCCGGCCTAGCCTGTTGCCCGGTTTAGCCCTGGTTTGTCCTGTTTTGCACCTATAGACCCAAAACTCACCAAAACCTGTGGAACTTTATTAGAATAAATAAAATCTTAGTACAAACCTTGATTTTCCCTCGAATAGCCGGAATTCTGGAATATGTTGACGTGTAAAATTGGTGTTTATTTGACGTCAACAACCACCAACGTAGAAGTAACCACGTGAGTTGTTGCGCTGATATAGAGCATGAGGGGTTCCTGCGGCATTGGTGGAACCAAGACCGGAGGTGTTGTGAGGAGCTTCTTCAAGTCCTCAAAGGCTTTTAGTGTTTCTGCCGTCCACTAGATGTTCTCTTTCTTCCTTAGAAGCTTGAGGAAAGGCATGCCCCAAATGCCTAACCGAGAGATAAAGCGCCCGAGTGCTGCCATGCATCTAGTCAGCTTCTTCACATCCTTCTGATCAGTCGGTGGTTTCATGCGCATGATGGCCCCAACTTTTTCAGATTCGCTTCAATTCCTCGATGTGAAACAATGATGCCTAGTAGCTTGCCAGATGGAACCCCGAAGACACACTTTTCAGGATTCAACTTCATCTTAAAGGCTCTAAGACTTTCGAAGGTCTCTGTCAAGTCCTTGATCAGGTCCTCCTTGACGCGTGTCTAGACTAAACATCTTCCACATAAGCTTCTACATTGCGTCCGAGTTGAGTGTGAAAACACCGCTGTATGGTGTGTTGATAAGTGGCACTAGCCTTTTTCAACCCGAAAGGTATTGTGATGTAGCAAAAAGCTCCGAAAGGCGTGATGAAGGAAGTCTTCTCACAATCCTCTTTCTTCATGCTAATCTGATGATAACCTGAATAAGAATCCAGAAAGCGTAGGAGCTCGCAACCGGCCGTGGAATCCACAACTTTGTCTATGCGTGGCAGCCCAAAGAGATATTTCAGACATGCTTTGTTGAGATCTGTGTAGTCTACACACATACGCCATGTTTTGCTCTTCTTCTCGACCAGGACAGGATTGGCCAACCAGTCAGGATGAAAAACCTCTCTAATGAAGCCTGCTGCCCGCAGTTTGGTTATCTCGTCCCTGATTGCTTCCTTCCGATCCTGGGCGAATTGTCGAAGTCGTTGCTTAACTGGCTTTGCCTTCTCATCGATATTCAAGGAGTGCTCGATCACCTCCCTAGGAACTCCAGGCATGTCTGACGGCTTCCAAGCAAAGATGTCCCGATTAGCATTAAGGAAGGTGACGAGTGCATCTTCCTATTTGTCTTCCAGACCTAACCCGATCACAACTGTTTTGGACGAGTCAGCTCGATCAAGTGGGATCTTCTTTATGCCTTCTATCGACTGGATGGAGAGCTTGCTTTGCTTCTTGGCCGGGACTTCTCCTTCCTCTTGAAGCGTTGCAGCCGCCATGCGAATTTTCTCCATCTCCACAGCTGAATCGGCAATTTGGGCGAGCTCACAGCTCTCCACGTCGCACGTGTAGGACTGCTGAATGTTGTCCTTCAGAGTGATAATCCATTGCGCCCAGGCATCTTCATCATGAGGTATGTGTAGTTTGGTATGGCTATGAACTTGGCGATGCCGGGGCGTCCCAAGATTGCATGATATGCCATCCCAAAGTCAGCCACCTCAAAGTTCAGATGCTCGGTGCAATAGTTAGACTTCGTCCCAAACGTTACAGGGAGCGTGATGCGCCCAAGTGGTACCGCAGAAGTCCCCGGAACGACCCCGTGGAAAGGTGTAGACCCTTGTTTTAGTTCGGAGTGAGGAATCTCCATGGCATCCAAAGTGCTGGCGAATAAGACCCTGTTGAGTTTTATCCCGTGAATCACTAGACTTAGTACCAACGGGTACCTGCCAGGGAATCGAACCTTGTCTGGGTGATCCTCACGTGAAAACGTGATAGGAACCTCAGACCATTGCAAATACTTTGGTGTGGCCGGAAGGACAACATTGATCTCCCGACTAGTGAGTTTCTGCTTCCTTTTAGATTCATGGGCCTCCGGTCCACCGCAGATGTAGTTGATCTCCGTACGAGTGTCTTGAAAATTGTCACCATCAGGCTCCTTGCCCTTAGGTTCTGACTCCTTGACTTCTTGTGCAAGTTTCTTGAGTTTGTAGCAATCCTTGAACTTGTGGTTTCCCTGCTTGTGGATCAAGCATGGGCTATCCAAGATATCTTGATTGACCGCCCTCTTAGGAGGTTTATGGTGATAGACCTTCACCATGGCCGCCACCGTGGCCTCCGCTTTGCTCTTCTTGTCCTTGGACTTGCCTTTATCCTCCTCATCCTTCTTGGATTTGGAGGGATCTGGCTTACCCATCGCTGTCTTGATTTCGTTCTCCGCGTCAGCCTCTAAATCAGCTAACACGAAGAGATCCTTCATATTTTGAGGCTTCTTGACGGTAATCTCCTTGATCATGGTCTGGCATTGACAACCTTTCTTGAAGGCATTTATGATGATAGCTTTAGGGACGTCTCAAAGCTCATTCTTCTTCTGAGTGAAGCACTTGATGTTGGGATATGCCCAATGAAAATTATGAGTCACAAATATTGCGAGCTCATATGGATAGTGTGGGCTACATATGATGTGGTCCCGGACCTAATTGGGCCTCTAGTGTAGAGGGCCCGATAGTGGACACTATATAAAGGGAGGTAGAGGAGAGGCCGGCATACGCCTGTGCTGCGCGCGGCTCTCCCTTTCCACAAACCCTAGCTGTCATCTCTCCCAAGGGTTGTGCTGTGAGGTGCTAGCACACCCCATATGGCATGATCCCAATCTCTGTATGTGTGGGTACCGTAGAGGCACTGCACCTTGTGGTGCTAGCCAATGCGAACAAAGTAATCGGGACGCCGCTATTCGCGCACATATTCTAGACATCATCTAGTTTTGCAGATTCCCGATGATCCAGAAGTAATTTTAGGGCGAGATTGGATGCGTTGGAAAGGTGTGTTCGTCTACTTTCTGTGAAGATGAAGAACGCCCAAATCTGAGTCCGTTTGTGGCCGGGGCATCCGTTTGAAGACAGACTGTGCGGGGAGGTCGTGAATCTCGGCGAGCTCGTAGAAGTCATCGACGGCGACCACCGCGGCCACGGATTGGAGGCAGGTCATGATGCACCTCGTGGGACGTGGTGGACCAGTGAGGTGGTGATCTACTCGGCGATCACGGCAACCACTCGGCGATCACCCGGCGAGCTTCCCCGAGCACTTGGCGACCTCGACAGCAAGCTCGGCGACCTCGACAGCGAGCTTGGCGAGTTGGTCGGAGCGACTTGGGACATGTACGACTATGTGCTGATCGGTGAACCGGCTTCATCGACTCGTCTTCCGCTGCACCGCACGTCGTAATGTAACCGTGTACGATCTGTAATCAAGGTACTTGCAGGGATCCTGGGTCTTTGCGGTAGAATTTTGAATTCGTTGCTAGCGTAGCAATCCCGCGTTTCCCTACACATGATGTACTCTCGAAGAGTTTTGTCTTTCTTCCTAATGACTTGGTAAATATCCCATGTGCCCCCGGCTTGTCTTAGGTCCCTTAGAAGTTAGCCACAAACTGAGGTTTGAGCTGAAGAATCTATGGAATCAGCCGGTAAAGCAGTCAACCATGATTGTGCTACTGGTTTCAGGACCACTGGTAGATAATTCGCCATGACCTTGTCGTTGCCGCCCGCTGCACTGACCGCCAGTTCGTAAACTGAGAGCCAATTCTGCAAGTCACGATTGCCATCGTAACGCTCCACAGATTTGATATTGAAGTTATCAGGCTAGCGTACCCGACGCAGATCTTCCTTGAGTGCCTTGACCCCGTTGAGAGGCGTAGGCAAGTCATCGTCTCGTCGCAAGTTATTCCCTCTGCTTGCAGAGCTCTCCGCAACTTCGGTCCTGCGACGATCGTCCCTTCTTGCCCCATGACCTCGCTGGCGGTCACGTCCTCTTCTTAAGTCATTGATCTGATCACGCAGATCAAGATCTCGAGACGGAACGCTTGGCCTTGGTCCTTGGGGACCTCGGTCATTGCTTGATCCACTCGCAACCTTGATTGGTTGCCCTGGTCTACCCCCAACTGCACCAGCCGGGTGGTTCAACGGAGGTCGAGAGCTGTGAGTCTTGTTGCGAACAGATCGTTCGAGGCTTGGCATTCGGTTTTGTTGATGCTCTTGGATAATTGTCGCCGCTTCTGCTAGGACAGTAGCCCTTTGCAATTTTGGCAACAACGGGCTGTCTTCAGGGAGATCTGGGATCAACTGATCAAGAACCTCCTTGACAGCAGCTAGGTTTCTGGACGTGGTTGGATAGACAGGGTGATTTTCCTGCTTGACCTAGCCAATGGATTGTTGAACTTGAGCACCACGGTCACGGAGCTAGGCTAGGTTTTGATCCTCCTGCTCCTTGCATATCTTCTCATCACATTCTTGAGCTTGGCGCTGCCGATCCTGTTCCTCGCGAAGCTATTGAAGCGCTGTTGCCTGGGCAGCCGGATCTTGAGGAGGTGGCATGCCACTGTTGTTGATTGGATCGTTGTGGGTATTCTCTTCATTAGTGGCCATGAGAACCTCCCGGTAGCTCGAGACTTTGTTATCACCTTCAGATTCAGTATCCGAGTGCGAGAGACTAACTTGCTCAGAGCATCCAAGTGGTAGGCTGATAGAGATCATACCAACCATGATGGAGGAAGACTTCTGTTCCCCAGATTGGATCTTATCCTCATCCGAGTGAACGAAGTCGCCGAGAGGCCTTTCCTGCCTGCTGCCGAGTCCCAGATCAACCGGTGATCCTTGGCTCATCGCCTGGGCGAAAGTTGCCGCGGAGTTCATCATGCCGAAAGGAGCTGAGGGAACAAGAGTCTTGGATTTCTTCTCAGATTGATCGTGGCTCGAATCCGAGATGTGTAGAGCTCACTATCGTAATAACTTCGTATAGCATACATTATACGAAGTTATACGATGAAATGAGGAGAGGCAAACCGAGTTGTTTACCGAAGTTCGGTGCTCAACACATGAACACCTACGTCTCCGTTGAGGAAACTTCTCACACAGAGAAGTCGGGACTCTTTCGTCCCTAGCCCTCAATCCACTCGTGGTAGCTCTTCACCAACACATGGTAGGCGAGCTCCAAACCCTCACACGGAAGCGAGCTCTCTCACATGCGAGAGACCTCACACCCCACCGGCGCCGACACACGGCACCGACCACCGACACACGGTGGATTTCACCTCAACACATGAGGTACCTCCAACACATGGAGGATTTGGCTCCGACACACGGACCCCTTGGCACCACCGACACACGGAGGTGGCCGCCGACACATGGCGGACTTTGCACACCCCGACGAACGGAGAGGAGCACCGTGGGAAGCACGGTGACCTTCACGAAGAAGGGTTTGCTTGCGGTACGATCGATGAAGCTTGGCGATGACGACTTCTCCCGGTAGCAAGAATCCCAAGAGCACAAGACCGGAGATCGCCTCTCACCACTACCCCTTTTTTCCCACCATGGAAACTAGGGCAAGAACACTATGGAGAAGGGGCAAACCTTAGGGATGGATGAGGGGAGGTAGGGATCACCTCCTTCTTCTTCTTCCTCTCTTCTTCTCCCTCTCAAACTCTCAAGCACATGGAACCCTAGGTGGAGATGAGAACCATGGGAGGAGCTCTCTTGGTGGCTAGGGCAAGGGGTGGCTGCTAATGGTGGCTCTCTCAAGTTTCTCCCGTGCACTAAGTCCCTATTTATAGGCCCAAGGCGAAACCCTAGAAATGGACGGTCCAGATTAAATCGTGAGTTTCGGATCGATCTATCGGACGCCGTCCGGTTCCCGTCGGACGCCGTCCGACAGAGGATCTGGTGAAATTTTCACCTTCACCGGACGCGTCCGACAGCTCGTCGGACGCTGTCCGACAGAGCGCACTGTGCTCTCCTTCCCGTGCCCACCGCGTGTTCGGTCACTTGCCAAGCCGCAGTCGGACGCTGTCCGGTCCGTGTCGGACGCCGTCCGACAGTGGGTACTGTCGCTCCCCGGGTTGATCAGACGCCGTCCGACAGTGGGTACTGTCGCTCCCTCGGTTGATCAGACACTGTCGGACGTTGCCTGGGGGTCATTTTTGAACTTCATCGGACGGCGTCCGATGGTCTCCGGACGCCGTCCGACAGGGGTAGTGTCGCCTGGGACTTAACCGTTTTCGAGCTCACTCACAGCTAGACGGCGCTATCGGACCCCTTCCGAAGGGGTCGGACTACGTCCGACAGAGTCGGTGTTTCCGGGACTTAGCCAAATTTTGGCTTGGGATCACCGGACGCCGTCCGATAGTGATCGGACACCGTCCGACAGAGGCTAAGTTTACCGACTCGCCTCTCTCGCCTTCTCTCGTCACCACGCTTCGGGTCAAGGGACACTTTGTCGATTTGTGGACACGGCGGGAGGTTCAAATCATTTGGGCGGAAGGTTTCGCGCCTAAACAGAATATTTGGCTTGGGTTGCTTAGAGGCTACGAAACCCTGACAGCTGTCGCTCCCCCGAAACCTCTCGAACTTTGGACATGTGTACTCGCTCTAGATGATTCGCTCAAGACTGACACCTAGCACTCTCGGAACCCCTATGACCTGTGCTCAGTGGGACCCTACAACCAGAGAGATGTTGTCAATCTGTTGAGTTGGGCCGAAGACGCACACAAGGAAATCAGAGAAACTATGAAACACAAAGTCCTTATCCTTGGCGTTCCAGGTGTACGGCCTAGTTGCCATCAACTACCAAAATCATTATGCCCATGGGAGGCTTGATCTTACACCGTCAACACGACATATAGCATCTTTTGGTGCTGCGAGTACCTTGTTTCGGCGTCATGGAGGACTTTGCTGATGTAGTAGATCGGACATTGAACTCCTTCTCTCTCCGCCACCAGCACCGCGCTGACCACCTCCGGGTTCGCCGCGACGTAAAGAATCAGCGGCTCGCCTAGATCTGGGGCGACCAGCACGGGCGGCGAAGTAAGGTACTTTTTCAGGCCATCGAACGCCTCCTGCGCCTCCGTGATCCACTCGAAATGATCGGTCTTCTTCAAGACCTTGAATAGGGAGAGACCCTTATCCCCGAGGCGAGCTATAAAGCGGCTCAGGAAAGTCAAGCAACCACCAAACACTGCATCTGTTGGAGTCGTGTCGGTGGCTTCATATTCTCGATCGCTGCGATCTTGTCAGGATTTGCCTCAATTCCCCTATGGGAGACAAGGAAACCCAGAAGCTTGCCCGATGGAACGGCGGACACACACTTCACGGGGTTGAGCTTGATGCAGTACTTCCTCAGGTTGGCAAAGGTTTCCTCAAAATCGCCGATCAGCTCCTCCGTCTTCTTGGACTTCACCACCAGGTCGTCGACATACACCTCCAGGTTCCGCCCGACCTGCGGGTGGTGAGCAATGTGCATGGCCCTCTGATAGGTTGGGCCTGCATTCTTCAATCCGAACACCATCCTCGTGTAGCAGTAGACGCCCATGGGCATCACAAAGGCAGCCTTGTCTTCGTCTTCTTCAGCCATGCTAATCTGGTGGTATCCGTAGTACGCGTCCAGAAAGCACAGCTGTTCGCACCCTGCCGTAGAGTCGACGATGAGGTCGATGCGGGGCAACGGATATGGATCCTTCGGGCAAGCCTTGTTGAGGTCGGTGAAGTCCACGCACGTCTTCCACCGCCCGTTGGATTTCTTGACGAGGACGGGGTTCGCCAGCCACCTAGGATGGGTGACGCTCTGAACGACCCCCGCCCTCAGAAGTTTGTCCACCTCTTGGCGGATGACGGCCTGGCGCTCCACCGACTGCTTCCGAACCTTTTGCATAACCGGTCGCGCGCCGGGGAACGTGACCAACTTATGCTCAATCACCTCCCTAGGGACCGCAGTCATGTCGCACAGTTGCCAGGCAAACACGTCCGCATTAGACCGGAGGAAGGAGACGAGCGCGCCTTCCTATTTGGCGCCGAGAGAAGCGCCCACCTGCACGATCCTCGCCGGGTCTGACTCACTCAGAGAGATCGCCTTAACCTCCGCGGACGAGCCGGGGGAAGCACGGATCTTCGCCCGAGGAGCTCCCAGTGTCGAGGCTTCAGCCTTCTGGGCACCGACTGCCCCTGCCAAAGCGAGTGCGTCCTTGTCGCAGTGGAGCGCCTTCGGGTGGTCCACTTTCAAGATGATGGGGCCGGCTGGCCTCGGAATCTTGACCACCATATAGGCGTAGTGGCAAGCCGCCATGAACTTGGTCAGCGCCGGCTGACCCAGTATGGCATTGTATGGGAGGTCGAAGTCAGCTACCTCGAACTCGAGCATCTCCGTGCGGAAGTTGTCGGAACCACCGAAGGTTACCGGGAGACTGACGTGCCCCAGAGGGACGGATTCAGCCCCCGGTGCGACACCGAAGAAAGGGAGCGCCGGCCGAAGCTCCTGCTCCTGGACCTGAAGTGCTTTAGCGACTCGGGTGGATAGGAGGTTAATAAAACTTCCTCCATCTACCAGCACCCGTCCCAGCTTAACATTCCGGACTGTGGGCGCAACCACAATAGGGAGATGTCCCGGGCCGACGGTACTGACGGGGTGATCGGCCTGACTGAATGTGATCGACTTCTCCGACCACACAAGCTGCCTGGCTGACCCCACGCCGGGCACGACGGCGCACACCTCCCTCATCACCCGCTTGAAGCTGACATGAGAAGGATAGGTGGCGGACCCGCCATGGATGAAGGCGACTTCGTGCTCCGCCTGTTGAAAACGAAGCGGAGTCATATCCTTGCCCTTGTCGGTGGCGGACGCTTGCTGCTGCTCATGGACTCGTTTGTCCACTATCTTGCTGACGACTTGGCAATCGGCCAAGTCATGGGTGTTGCTGCGGTGGATGGGATAGTAGGTCCTTCCGTCCAAATCGTTGTGGCGACCTCCTCGCCCTTCGTCGCGGCCGCGATGACCGTCACGACAGCCCCTGCGGGGACCGTCCTTGCCGCTGCCGCGACCTCCTCCTTTCTTCCGCCCGCCGCACCCATCGCGTGGCTGGCTGCCGTCGTCGTTTTCGTCGTCGCGCTCGGCGGCCAGGACCTGCCCGGCCTCGGCCGCCTTGCGCTTCTTCTTGTCTTTTCCACCGGGACTTTTGGAGGTCCCGGCCTCACCACCTGCAGCGGCCCCCGCCCTTCCAGCCGGGCGGAAGCAGGCCTCCGCCTGCAGAGCGCACTTGTGGGCCAAAGTGAAGAGCTCCTCCGTTGTCTTGATCTTGCGGGTCGCCATCTTCTCCTTGACCTTAGGTTCTCGGGCGCCCCTCCTGAAAACCGTGACGACGGCGTCGATGGAGATGTCAGGAATGGTGTTGCGGACCTGACTGAAGTGTCGGATGTAGTCGCGCAGCGACTCTCCCTTCTTCTGCTCCATGTTGTGGAGATCGTCTTCGACTCCGGGCTGCTCGAAAGTGCCCTGGAAGTTGGTGATGAAGAGCTCAGAGAGCTCCTTCCATGACCCTTCCGACTCCGAAGGAAGGTTCGTAAGCCACGAGCGGGCTCCGTCGGTGAGGACTGCAGGGAAGTAGTTCGCCAGAACTTTCCCCGACCCTCCAGCCGGCTGCATCACCGTGGTGTAGATCTGTAGAAACTCGTCGGGGTTGGTGGAGCCGTGGTACTTCTCGATGGAGGCCGGCCGAAACTTTTTCGGCCACTGAACTCGGCGCAGCTCTTTTGAAAACGCGCGGCAACCGACGTCTAGAGCCTCCTGCTCCTGCGCGCTCCCCTCGTCCCGCCGCCCCCGACGCCCAAACGGCGCCGAAGAAGCGCCGCCCTCATCGGCGGAGCCGGTGTCGCCGGAGCACCCCTCCTGGTCTCCGCGGGCGGCAACGATAGCGCGGTCGCGCTCTCGACCGTGCCGCCGGCGGAGCTTGTCACGTAGGTCTTCTCCGTGCTGTAGATGGCGGTCCTCCAAGTGGGCCCGGAGGTCCGGACCACCGTCGCGTCTGTCCTGCTGAATCGCTGATGGAGCCACCTAGCTCCTGCCATCTTGGCCCCGCTCCCTTCCGCCAAGAGTTCCGCAGGAGGGGTGCGGGGAATCCAAGGAACGGGACGAAGCGGAAACACCGGTTCCCGTGCCCCCTGAACCTTGCATAGTTGCCGTGGCAGCTTCGACGTAGCGGGCCAAACTGGCCAACCACGGCGCCGCCGGGAAGTCTGGAGTTACCGGAACCGATGGGTTGTCCAGTAGGGCCCTGGCCGCATAGAGGTTCTGTGCCGGAGAGCACTCCTCCATGGCCAGGCGTCGTCTAGCCAGATAGGGACGGCTGCTCTCCGCCAAGGTGCCGACCTTCGGCGGGAGGCTGCCACCCAGCTGGTCCACCGCCGTTGCCGCAGCCGCTGCCGCCGCCGTCGCCCGGGCGGCCACTTCCTTATCGCCGCCGTCTGCTGATCCGCCATTGCTGCCTAAAGAAAGGTCGAAGAACTCGGACTGATACTAGCGCCGCCTACCTGGCGCGCCACTGACGGCTTGTTCTTCACCGAACCACAGCGATTCACACCCCTATCAAATTTCTACTCTGCTAGCCGATCAGCCGAGTTCGATCCGATTCGAGCGTCGGGTGTGGCAAGGAGCGACACACAGCGATTACCCAGGTTCGGAACCCCTGACGGGTAACAGTCCTACTCCTGCCGAGCCTTAGTTCTTTTCGTGTTGTGGTTATGCGTAAGAATGGTTACAGAATGCTCTCTCCCCCCTCCTTTTCTCTCGCACCTCCTTTTATACATGCCATGGGCTGGCGGAGAGAACAAAGGGGGTAGTACAGTACACTGATAAGACTAGGGAGACAAAACAGGAGAGACGAAAATGTGCTGCTGATGCGCCGAGTGGCGCCGCCCACGCACGCTCGCAAGCGGCCCTTGAGGCCTCGACTCGTGTGAACGCGCCTGTCAAGGAACAGGCGGGACGCTGCCCCCACCGCCTGATGCGGGCGACCAACTTGGTGACAGCAAGCCCTCTCCGCCGGTCAGTTTCGCAAAGCCACAGTGACAGTTGGTCAGAACTGCAGAGGTCATTGTGGCGGTAATCATCACTCCCTCGGTCCATCCGCAAGACGTCGCATTAAATGCTCCTGTCCTTCGCAACGGGGAGAGCCTTCGCCCAGAAGACTCCCCTCTGAACGCTTCCTGCCACGCGGGCCCCACCTGTCAGTGAAGGGCCTCTCACGCGTCGGGGAGAGCTCGCCCGTATGCTAGGGCTTGATCGCCCGCCCGACGCGTGGCGGCCTCGCCAGGAGCGCCGTGGAGCTCGCCCACGTGCTGGGGCCTGATCGCCCGCCTGACGCGTGGCGGCCCCACCTGGAGCGCCGTGGAGCTCACCCACGCGCTGGGGCCTCATCGCCTGCCTGACGCGTGGCAGCCTCGCCTGGAGCGCCGTGGAGCTCGCCCACGCGCTGGGGCCTGATCGCCCGCTTGACACGTGGTGGCCTCGCCCAGAACGCTGTGGAGCTCACCCATGCGCTGGGGCCTGACCCCCGTTGGCGAGACTGGATTTTGCTGACCCTCGCATCCACTTCTTCAAGGGTCCGCCACAACGGGTGTCCCACTGATATCATCCACCATACCAAAGGCCTGTGACAAGGGGACTCGCTCTCCCCCTCCTCTTCGACCTCGCCATTGAACCGTTGGTGGCCCTTCTCCAACGGGCCATTGACGAAGGTGCCCTCTCGCCAATCCGTGGCCTCCAAGACAACTGTCGAGTCTCACTATTTGCTGACGATGCCGCCATCTTCTTAAAGCCGACCCAGACTGATGTCTCCACCATGGCGTGCATCCTTCAGGCGTTCGACAACATCTCTGGCCTTCGAACAAACTTTTCTAAGTCCCAGGTTGTCCCCCATCAGATGCAACAGTCTGGACCTCGACACCATCCTGCACGACTTCCCAGCCGAAAGGGCATCCTTCCCCATTAAATATCTGGGCATCCCACTTTCCATCAAAAGACTACGACACGTTCACTTCTAGCCGCTCATCGACAAAATCGGAAATGGGCTGGCAGGTTGGAGGGGTCGTCTCATGTCTAAAGGAGGGAGGCTTACCTTGCTCAAAGCTGTTCTCTCGACCCTGCCGACCTATGTTCTCTCCCAACATCGGTCATTAAGAAAATTGACCAAATAAGGAAAGCATGGCTTTGGAGCGTATCAGCTATCCTAGGGGCTCCACCCAGGGTCAACTGGGGCTTGGTCTGCTCGCCTACAAAGTTCGGGGGCCTTGGGGTTTTGGACTTATCCCGCTTCAGTCGAGCCCTTCGGCTGCGCTGGCTGTGGCTCAACAAGATGTCGCCCTCTAGGCCTTGGGTGGTCTCACTAGACCCTCCCACAGAGGCTGATGCAGCTCTTCTTCATGCCAGATGCTTAGTAACACTGTGGAATGGGTCCTTGCTATCCTTCTAGGAGGACAGTTGGGTTGCTGGCTCGTCGCCAAAGGAACTAGCACCACGGCTCTTCTTGGCTTCCACCAGAAAAGGCGAAGCGTCATGGAGGCGCTTGAGGACAACAATTGTATAATCGACCTAAGGCGCAATATGGATCCCTCCCTTGTGAATGAACTTGTCCAACTTTCTCCTCCGCCTCGCTCAAGCGTTGTTGACGCCACTTGAAGATGACCTGATCACATGGCGTTTCTCCACCGACGGTCACTTCTCCGTGAAAACTGCCTACAATATGCAGTTCATTGGCCGTTGTGAGCTCGCCCCGCAGCGCAGGGTCTGGCGGATATGGGCCCAATCCAAATGCAAGTTCTTTGTCGGATTGCTTCTGGCCAGAAGGATATGGACAGCCGATACACTATTACGAAGGCAACTGCCCAACGCTTACTTCTGCCCCCTCTGCCTGAGGAATCTAGAAACTCCAGAGCACCTCCTCCTGGAATGCAGCTTCAGCTCCTTCATCTGGACGCGTCTTGCCGCTTCGCTTCGACTTTCCTCGCTGGACCCGTCACACTGGCAATGGAAATCTGACCTATCACTTTGGTGGGAAATTGATGTCGCCCAGGACGCCAACCCAAAAGCGACCCTATCCATTGTCATCGGTACCATTTGTCATCTCTGGCTCGAGCGGAATAACCGTGTTTTTCGCTCGTCTGAACGACCACCGAACGTTGTCTTTCGACAACTTCTACATGACCTGCGGCTGTGGGCAACCGTAGGAGCGCATTTTGTAATCTTTTAATTCTTTGTGCGTCCTCTGGGGGGAGGGTTTTAAAACCCCTAACTATGTAAACCTCTTCTCCTTTGATCAATAGATGGCAGCTCTCCTGCCATTTGCTCAAAAAAGAACCATATTTTTGGTAAGTGGCGAATTGCGAACCAGGCAAATCGTGAATCACATAACTATAGGCGAATCACCGGTCACCACCGCTAGCTCTTTTTAATAGTAGAGATGGAAATCAGCATGCACGCAAAATGCACACTTGAAACACAAAATGGTAATTAACAAATGGTAGCAACTATACATTTGCATATCCTGTGCAATCTGAATTCGTGCATAGACAAGCATCGTGATCAACAGCGAACAAAAAATTCACGAAAGAGAACACAACATCGACGGTGAAACATTTATCAGTTCTTACAATGAAACTGCATCAGAGCAGTCCATTATTGCTGCAAGTAGCCTTGGCATTTGAGGCATATCAAGCTCCTGTATTCCCTCGAGAACCCGAACCACTTCACCCATTGTTGGTCTATTAAGCTCGTAATCTTGGATGCACCAAATAGCAACTTTGCATATCCTTTCAGCCTGTTCCAAATTGAAATCGCCTTGCAATCGTGAGTCTACCAAACTCTCCACATCTCCTTCGTGAAGCTTGATGACGGCTCGCACAGGAAAATATGAAAGATGATGACTATTGGTCCTGTGTTCTTCACTCGAATTCCTCATTCCAGATATGATTTCCAACAGTACCATACCGAAACTGTAAACATCCACTTTTGGTGTAATAGGCACTCCGCTAATCCACTCTGGCGCAAGATACCCTAGAGTTCCTCTAAATGTGGTTAAAACTCGGCTGTAATCTCGTCCTACAAACTTTGCCAACCCAAAGTCTGCTATCTTAGAACAAAATGATGCATCAAGAAGTATGTTTTCTGGTTTAATATCACAATGTATGATGCATTCGCGGCAACTCTCATGCAAGTAGGACAATCCTCTAGCTACTCCTAATGCTATTCGATATCTGGTGCTCCAATCTAAGCCAACAGCATTGCTCCTAAATAGATGGGCATCAAGAGAACCATTTAACATGTGTTCGTATACAAGAAGCCTCTTATCACCTTCACAGCAGAAACCAATCAATCTGACGAGGTTGATATGTTGTATCAATCCAATTGAACTCACCTCAGCCCTGAATTGCTTCTCCCCTTGATAGGCACCATCAAGACTTTTGACTGCTATGGTAACCGAGTGACTCAACACCCCCTTGTATACAGAACCAAATGCACCTCCTCCCAGCTTTTCAGAGAACTTCTTTGTAGCGTGACCTAAATCACTGTATCTGAAGGCCACAATCCCACCAGAGTCTTCGGTGTTATTTCGGGGCGAACCAAACCGTTTGTTCCTCCGAACAATTAAGAACAATATGAACACCACTAACACAAAACTAATAATGCTCGCAGCCGTAACAACTGCAAGGGTCGGTAACTTTTTCTTTTCGCTTACACTTGGCAAATCTATAGCCGCAAGACGAAGGTATAGAATATCTCCAGCTGTATTAGCAGCAGTATTCAGCAATTCCTCATGCCAGACCGAGCATCTATTATTGCCGTAGGAATAAGCAGTGCAGGAGCAGTGATTGGCACAAGCTTCTGCGCATTCGCTCACATTGGTGGCTTCTATTGTTTCAGGATCATAGGGTAAAGTAACTGAAGGCATGGGCTGAAATTTGTCTGTTGAACTTGTAATGTTTTTCTCAACGCTGCAATCTAATGGTGTCTTTCTCATGCACCCTCCTGTCAGATCATCAAGGTCCCAATCCCGAGGCGCCTTCACCGAGAAACCATCCATACAATCACAGGATAAATTTCCATTACGGCTGCTACAGATGGTGAAAGGTCCGCAGGCTGCATGAACAATGCAAGGATCCATGGGTTGGGAGTATATTTCCTGCCAATGCTGTGCGGATTCCAGCCAAACACGCGCCTTGATCTGGCCAGACATGTCTAGCGATGTGAATATCGCAAGTGATTCATCTGTCAGAGCATACATGTAGTACTCCTCTTCACTGTTATCCACATGCGTGTAGTTGATCAAACCGCTGTAAAGGGGATCCACTTCTGGCAGCCTGGTATATATTTGTCCAAGATATCTTCCAGATGACCAATACACCACAGAGGAGGTGCAGTGTTTGAGGATGAGCCCTCGGGCACCGCTAGTGTCTAGTTCAATGCAGTATGAGCCAAGACCCAGGTCAATCAGGTTTTTCCTGGAGATGAACTGACGGTTCAAGCCGGTGACCTTATTCCAGCCAATCTTGGCTCCGGGAAGGAAAACATCTGTTGGGTAGTCGAAGCTCTGCCACAACACATTAGCTGGGCTCTGTATGACAAGGTTTCCATTGTCTAAAAGAACGGCATAGGTGCTTGTGCTATTGACAATCTGAGTGGACCAGATTATCGATTCAGTGTCACGGTTAGAGATGACAAGATTGCCATCCCGTGAGATTTTCAGCTCTGCCTGTTTGAGCTTTGGGTCAGTGATTGGCTTCTCTCGATTAGCAACCCATACGGCAGTAAAAACTGGGATCTTGTTGAACCATATGCTAATGTACCAGTTGGGCGACGAGATGTTACCGGATCCGGAGGACTTGCTGCTGTTTGGGTTGAAGAAGCCGAGTGCGAACTTGCCGTTGCTTGAGACGAGCTTATCACCGACGGCAAGAGCTTGTCCCAAGGCAAGAGTATCATTCTCAGCGAAACATGAAGGTTTGACCTGGGAAAATACAAGAATCACAAAAATAATGTAGAGCACAGGCATGGAGAAGAGAGGGTGTTTGAGGATGGATGCAGGCATATATGTGAGCTATATTTCTTCTGCTATGTGGAGAAGGAAGAACAGAGGAGGAGAATATGGTTATGCAGAACGCAGAACTCCATCTGTGGACAGAACGTATATGCGACTTTGATTATTGATACTACTGGCTGCTAGAGCCTGTTGCATAAGAACTCCCATATTCTCCCTCCATACAACCTAGCAAACCTATGATTCCTGATAAACCATGTGCTAGCCTATTATAATCTTCTTCAGCTTTGACCCAGATTGAAAAGCATCTGACCGCACCCCAGCGTTGACATTTTTAGATGAAGAAATAGTTCCGACCTCTACGTATGGGACGTATACGGCCAACATTAGTTCACAAAACAAACACCATGCTAAAATCATGAGAAAGTTGTTGTAACAGCACGAATACAAAAAGCGCTGAGCAGCTAACCATGCTTGAAAAACAAAGACATGGCAACATCCTCAAGCCAGTGGTAAGTCTAGATTATGTCCTCCGGCCCTTTCTCCCTTTAAAGCAATGCCTTGCTGCACAGCCAGTGATTTCCTCTAAAATAACTTATAAAAAGGAGATATCGTGTCGTTTATGAAAGACCATTTTATTTCGATAAAACTAAATTGCCCATAAAGTAGCTGATATACCCACGAGAACCTTCCTCTTTATTCTTTATGTCAACACATAGATCTAGCTCAAACAAATGACATATTTTTATATTAGACGCCAAATAGATCTAGCCAGATGACAATCAAACAATAGATGTTGCATTATCTCATCTTTTATAAAGATTAAAGAAGCTACACTTCAAACTATCCAGCTAATTATATTTTACCCGACGGTTCTTTGTTAAAATGGTAAAAAAAAACTATTTTAAGAGGAAGACCCAGGCACCAAATTAACTTAGGCAACATATCCGATACTAAGGCCTTGTTCTTTTCAGCGTATCGTATCGTTGCGTATTACTGTAGCAAATTTTGTTATTTTTATATAGCCTATATATTGTCATAATTTGCTGCGATTTTTTCGTGACTTTTAGTAGTCGTTCCAAAGATTCTAAAACTATTTTTTTATTATTTTTTTATAATCTTTACACCTCATTTTAAGGGCTCTCAAATTTGCTACAGTAATACGCAGATGCAACGATACGCTGAAAAGAACAAGGCCTAAGTCAGAAACAGATGTGATGTTGAAATAATCCATGCAGTAAAAAAATTGAATTTTTGCATATATATATATATATATCGTAATAACTTCGTATAGCATACATTATACGAAGTTATACGAGCTCCGGGCGAAGAGCTGCCCGGTGCGAGGTGATCCAGCCCCCGAGCACGGAGCTCGTCGTGGGGACCAGATGTGCGCTCCGGGCGAAGAGCTGCCCGGTGCGAGGTGATCCAGCCCCCGAGCACGGAGCTCGTCGTGGGGACCAGATGTGCGCTCCGGGCGAAGAGCTGCCCGGTGCGAGGTGATCCAGCCCCCGAGCACGGAGCTCGTCGTGGGGACCAGATGTGCGCTCCGGGCGAAGAGCTGCCCGGTGCGAGGTGATCCAGCCCCCGAGCACGGAGCTCGTCGTGGGGACCAGATGTGCGCTCCGGGCGAAGAGCTGCCCGGTGCGAGGTGATCCAGCCCCCGAGCACGGAGCTCGTCGTGGGGACCAGATGTGCGCTCCGGGCGAAGAGCTGCCCGGTGCGAGGTGATCCAGCCCCCGAGCACGGAGCTCGTCGTGGGGACCAGATGTGCGCTCCGGGCGAAGAGCTGCCCGGTGCGAGGTGATCCAGCCCCCGAGCACGGAGCTCGTCGTGGGGACCAGATGTGCGCTCCGGGCGAAGAGCTGCCCGGTGCGAGGTGATCCAGCCCCCGAGCACGGAGCTCGTCGTGGGGACCAGATGTGCGCTCCGGGCGAAGAGCTGCCCGGTGCGAGGTGATCCAGCCCCCGAGCACGGAGCTCGTCGTGGGGACCAGATGTGCGCTCCGGGCGAAGAGCTGCCCGGTGCGAGGTGATCCAGCCCCCGAGCACGGAGCTCGTCGTGGGGACCAGATGTGCGCTCCGGGCGAAGAGCTGCCCGGTGCGAGGTGATCCAGCCCCCGAGCACGGAGCTCGTCGTGGGGACCAGATGTGCGCTCCGGGCGAAGAGCTGCCCGGTGCGAGGTGATCCAGCCCCCGAGCACGGAGCTCGTCGTGGGGACCAGATGTGCGCTCCGGGCGAAGAGCTGCCCGGTGCGAGGTGATCCAGCCCCCGAGCACGGAGCTCGTCGTGGGGACCAGATGTGCGCTCCGGGCGAAGAGCTGCCCGGTGCGAGGTGATCCAGCCCCCGAGCACGGAGCTCGTCGTGGGGACCAGATGTGCGCTCCGGGCGAAGAGCTGCCCGGTGCGAGGTGATCCAGCCCCCGAGCACGGAGCTCGTCGTGGGGACCAGATGTGCGCTCCGGGCGAAGAGCTGCCCGGTGCGAGGTGATCCAGCCCCCGAGCACGGAGCTCGTCGTGGGGACCAGATGTGCGCTCCGGGCGAAGA
Source organism: Raddia distichophylla (assembly GCA_005191435.1). Lineage (NCBI taxonomy): Eukaryota > Viridiplantae > Streptophyta > Magnoliopsida > Poales > Poaceae > Raddia > Raddia distichophylla. Next base: position 2,572,933 of record SPJY01020047.1, on the reverse strand, counting down.
GCTGCCCGGTGCGAGGTGATCCAGCCCCCGAGCACGGAGCTCGTCGTGGGGACCAGATGTGCGCTCCGGGCGAAGAGCTGCCCGGTGCGAGGTGATCCAGCCCCCGAGCACGGAGCTCGTCGTGGGGACCAGATGTGCGCTCCGGGCGAAGAGCTGCCCGGTGCGAGGTGATCCAGCCCCCGAGCACGGAGCTCGTCGTGGGGACCAGATGTGCGCTCCGGGCGAAGAGCTGCCCGGTGCGAGGTGATCCAGCCCCCGAGCACGGAGCTCGTCGTGGGGACCAGATGTGCGCTCCGGGCGAAGAGCTGCCCGGTGCGAGGTGATCCAGCCCCCGAGCACGGAGCTCGTCGTGGGGACCAGATGTGCGCTCCGGGCGAAGAGCTGCCCGGTGCGAGGTGATCCAGCCCCCGAGCACGGAGCTCGTCGTGGGGACCAGATGTGCGCTCCGGGCGAAGAGCTGCCCGGTGCGAGGTGATCCAGCCCCCGAGCACGGAGCTCGTCGTGGGGACCAGATGTGCGCTCCGGGCGAAGAGCTGCCCGGTGCGAGGTGATCCAGCCCCCGAGCACGGAGCTCGTCGTGGGGACCAGATGTGCGCTCCGGGCGAAGAGCTGCCCGGTGCGAGGTGATCCAGCCCCCGAGCACGGAGCTCGTCGTGGGGACCAGATGTGCGCTCCGGGCGAAGAGCTGCCCGGTGCGAGGTGATCCAGCCCCCGAGCACGGAGCTCGTCGTGGGGACCAGATGTGCGCTCCGGGCGAAGAGCTGCCCGGTGCGAGGTGATCCAGCCCCCGAGCACGGAGCTCGTCGTGGGGACCAGATGTGCGCTCCGGGCGAAGAGCTGCCCGGTGCGAGGTGATCCAGCCCCCGAGCACGGAGCTCGTCGTGGGGACCAGATGTGCGCTCCGGGCGAAGAGCTGCCCGGTGCGAGGTGATCCAGCCCCCGAGCACGGAGCTCGTCGTGGGGACCAGATGTGCGCTCCGGGCGAAGAGCTGCCCGGTGCGAGGTGATCCAGCCCCCGAGCACGGAGCTCGTCGTGGGGACCAGATGTGCGCTCCGGGCGAAGAGCTGCCCGGTGCGAGGTGATCCAGCCCCCGAGCACGGAGCTCGTCGTGGGGACCAGATGTGCGCTCCGGGCGAAGAGCTGCCCGGTGCGAGGTGATCCAGCCCCCGAGCACGGAGCTCGTCGTGGGGACCAGATGTGCGCTCCGGGCGAAGAGCTGCCCGGTGCGAGGTGATCCAGCCTCCGAGCACGGAGCTCGTCGTGGGGACCAGATGTGCGCTCCGGGCGAAGAGCTGCCCGGTGCGAGGTGATCCAGCCTCCGAGCACGGAGCTCGTCGTGGGGACCAGATGTGCGCTCCGGGCGAAGAGCTGCCCGGTGCGAGGTGATCCAGCCCCCGAGCACGGAGCTCGTCGTGGGGACCAGATGTGCGCTCCGGGCGAAGAGCTGCCCGGTGCGAGGTGATCCAGCCCCCGAGCACGGAGCTCGTCGTGGGGACCAGATGTGCGCTCCGGGCGAAGAGCTGCCCGGTGCGAGGTGATCCAGCCCCCGAGCACGGAGCTCGTCGTGGGGACCAGATGTGCGCTCCGGGCGAAGAGCTGCCCGGTGCGAGGTGAATCACAACCCGATGCAGTCAGAGCCGCAAAAGAACGTGTGAAATCAACGTTTTACCCATGACGTATTCCTTGCGACAGTGTAAGCGTTGTCTTGGCAAGTGCAGAACCGACGCTTGGAGTGCCCGTTGCGATGAGAATCGGCTTACGGTGGGCAGGACTCCGTTGGTGGCGCACTACCTTGACTTAGCCGAACTGTGAAGGTCAGTGCCGGGCAAAGGCAAGAAATCATACGCGGGTGAGGTGAATCAGTCTCCGAGCAAGCGCGGAGCGTGCCCGGGAAGAGAGGGATGTAGACATCGGTTTTGGTGGAGAAGCCTGGAACCTCGCCGCGACCATCACCGGAGTCTGACGTTCCCCGTTCCTGTATTTCCTGCAGAAGACAAACAAGAAACGAGCCAGCAAGGGGAAAAAGAGAGCAAGGACAGGCTCTAAGAAGAGCAAAGCGAGTTTTGGAAAACACGCTAAAGACGACCTACCCGCACAAGACATAATTTTTCCCGGGTACGTCCCCCGATAGCGTTAGTGTCACCTCGGCGAATGCGGAACCAACGCCAGGAGTGCCCGTTGCGATGAGAATCGGCTTACGGTGGGCAGGACTCCGTTGGTGGTGCATTGCTCCGGATTACCGTGCCAGGGAGGACGTCACATGGATAAAAAAGACGTGTGCGGGCAAGTGCAGCCCCGCTGTGGCTAAGACCGCTAACCAGGGAAGGCGATCGGGACTTAGCCGCAGGCAAGACGTGCGAGGCGAAATCTTATATGGGCATGGACCCGTAGAGCGTTGGTGTCGCCTTGGCGGGTGCGGAACCAACGCTAGGAGTGCCCGTTGCGATGAGAATCGGCTTACGGTGGGCATGCCCGTTGAGATGAGAATCGGCTTACGGTGGGCAGAACTCCCTCGGTGGTGCACCGCTTCGTTTAACCGGAGCTGTACAGGTCGTTGCTAGACAAAAAGACATGCTCGTACGCGGGGAACGCTATGGGAGCGAAAGACCGGGCTAGTTTGTCCCTTTATTAGCCGGGCAGGGGTACAGAGACGACCCTGGGTTCATAAAGAGCCAAACGCGGACCCGAGCAATGAGGTTTTGGAAAACTAACGCTAAGGAAAAAAAACTGAAAACGTACCGGGGTTGCCGAAATTCGCGTACATGTTCTGGACGCCAACTTGTTTCGTAGATTTCCGCTGATCCGGAAGGAGTTTTGAGGTGAGACTAGATCCGTTGGAAAGCTTATCGCGTCTGCTTTTCGTGGAGTGGTAGAACACCCGAAACAAAGGTCGTTTGTGGCTGGGGCGCCCTTTTTGTGCGGCCTGGTCAGGAAGGTCGCGAATTTCAAGGTCTGGAAGGCGATCGAGATCGAAAGGATCGATCCGATCAGACAAGGGACGTGACATCCTGCCCTTCTGAGTCACAGACCTCAGGAAGAGTTTTCAGGTCGTTGAAGGAGTTCGACATGCTCAAACAGACTTCATCTACTATCCCACGGACGGCGCCAACTGTCGACGGTTGGGATATCGGTCCCAAGTCAACTAAGGTTCTTGAGAAAGGGAGATAGAAGACCTGCCGAGCAAGGCGAACAACAATCAATGAGCAAAAGGGGAATACAGGGTTTTTATCCTGGTTCAGGCCTCTCGGAAGGAGATAATAGCCCTACGTCCAGCCTTTCTTTATATCAAAGATGATTACAAGGTGGAACTCGACGAGACGAACAAGTCTCAGCGAGATTATGGGTGTACAAGAAAATAATATGCGATCTTAGCTTCAAGTTGCGCAGGATTGGCCCCTCTACACGCCGCAGGGGCTCGGTTTATATAGTGTTGAGCAACCGACCTTACCGAGGGATAATCGGGCCGGGCTGACCACGAGACCGTAACGAACTCATATACATGCCAAATACATCCCGAGGTAGATAAGGTATACTCCAATTCTCGGGGATCACGACGTTTGCTCTAATCCGAGTCTTCACGTAGCCATGCAGAACTCTGTTCGAGTCGGAGTCAAACACGAAGTCTTGGCCGCCACGCACTGTGCCAGCCAGAAGGCTGTTCGGCAGGATGCACATCGGCCGGATAGAACCTTCCAGGTAGCCAGGCCCTAGGAGGCTGTTCGATTGGGCCGTCAGAGAGTGGGCCATGGCAATGGGTCGTGATCCCCGACAGCCTACTACTTCTGGACATCACCCGTGGGTCGTTCCCCAGTTAAGCCATTCGGTCTCAGGAGCACACCTACCCCTCAGGTAAGGTCGCGAGCCTCACCCTAGGGCAACAGTGACGAAATGTAACCCGACATCCTACGAGCAAGCGGTCATTGGGTTTCGTAGTGTACTAAGCCAGGGCCGAAGACACAAGTGGTTGTACGGTATGGTTGGTCTAGTAGTACATAAACTTGGATCCTTATTAGAGGAGACCTTCGAATCCCCACCACAATCTCGGAACCATCACTGTCGGGTCTCCCCTAAACAATCTACACAAGTTTTAGTTGTTTAGGGATTAACCAAAAACACCATCACGAGGCATACGCCACACAAAGGCATATTTTATAGTGAATCCGAATGCAGTCCTAAACATCTAGTCAAAGGATAGGCTAAGGAATAGTAAAGGGTTCATCAAACGAGGTCTAGTCATGCTAGTAAATGACTAACATGAATAAGGCACACACACTATTCTAATATGCATGCAAAGGTGGAATATGAAAAGTAAATACGATTAAGCCCCCTCCGTCCAAAGACTATTGCCATAAATCATAGCCAAGAGAGCACCTACTTTTGGACGGACGAAGATATTAAAACCTAGGACAGGAATATGCAAACAACTAGTGCTTGCCTGGCAGCGATCGGCCTCGCACGCTTCTCGAGAAATTGTTGATGATCTCGGGCCACCATCTTCAATGGTGACGTCTTGGTCTGAAACCCACGCCTCCACGTCTTTCCTGGGAGGTTGTCGGCATCCGTGGTTCCAGCGTCACTGGTGACATCTCGGTCCTAAGACTAAGTCTTGAAGATCCTCCACGAATCTATTAGGGCGTACAGCTCCGGGGTCTCCGACGACGGTGTCCTGATCCAAGTATTCATCTTGATGACCTTCCGAATATCTATCGGCACTCACGACTTCAGTATAAATACCTGTACGGTCTACACGCAAAACGAGATATAAGCAGACAAACAATAGCAGTTATATTTTAATAAAACTACTTAAACAATTTAATGCCGACGATGACTCGGTCTTCAAAACACGCACCAGATTTAGACAAACTCTGGCCGGGATATTTTCCCTTCGACGGCATCGTTAAATGCCCGCTCGGCAGAGTCGGCGATGATTGTACGTAAAACGAGGCGCATGCGCTAAAGTCGCTGCAAGGAAAATTCTGAAAAATACCAAATAATAATTGTGAGTAGAGGACATCAAAAGATGACGAATGGAACTGGTTTAGAGTGATTTGGAATTGCGGTTTAGGAGCTAGTAAAATTAGAAGGGGCACTGTTCATGGTGGATTTTACCAGCCGTAACATCAAAAAGGGGAAAAAAATCCCCAATTCCCCATCTCATCCTCTCAACCACACACGCTGGAGAGAGGAGAGAGAGAGAGGAGGAAGGAGGAGGAGGTGGGTCAGGCGAGCTCCAGCGAGGGGCGGTGCTCCGGCGACGGCACGGCCATGGCAAGGGGCGGCGTGGGGGTGGAAGGCGGCAGCGGCGGTTCGCTCCCGGTGGACGCCGCGGCGGGTGCTACAGTGGCTACCAATAGGTGACACTCTAGCTATACCGGTATGAGCACACAGATACAGACACATAATGCATTGCATTGACTTATGAACAAAGAGTGTTACAGTGACAGTGGCATGATGGATGTGGATCAGTATTAAGTCATTTGATATTGTTGAGTTAATTCCTTTATTTAATATATACTTACTGAGTCGTGGACTCACCCTTGTTCTTTTTAATTGTTTTTAGGTGATCGATGAAAGCGACATGTATGGGAGGGCATAGCACAATTCAATTTGCGACAAGAACACTCACAAGTTAATATAATTGTTGGATTTAGTAAATTTAGTTATCTTACTTCCTATGCTATTTAGAGAACCATTTATGATCCTTGTCTTGCGTGGAGACTTATGTTTATTCCGTTTGTTGGATAATTGGTTTGTTCCTTGATTAATGACTCCGTCGCCATCGTTAAAGGTAATGGTGAATTGGTAGATGGTGTTGGCCCTTGTTGGGATGGGCCCATGAGTGGGTTTTGTGTTATTATCCATTATATACTTGATGTTGATGAATGTTTATACTTGTGCATCTATTTGTTAATTGTTGTGTGTGGATTAGAGTAATTTATGGGGAGATGCTATCGAAATTTGTAAATTTTCGTAGAGTTAGTAATATTTTGAGTCCGGTTGGGTTGGAGTGTTATATTTGGTATCAGAGCAGGCTTTAGGTCCGTTATGGGTGTATTGATTTAGTAGGGTAAATGTGCAATATATAAATATGAAACTCTGATTTAACATTGTGGAATTAATTATTCAAGACCTGACACACGGGTGCACCATAGGATGGGAATGGATCATGCATTGCATTTGCTCTCTTATTATTTTTATGTTTTAAATAAAATTGCAATGATATTTTACCCGTTGTTTATTAAGAGATTGCCTGTTTTGATGATTAGATATGCCGAGTGTTAGAGGCCGTGGTGTTCGTGGAGGCCGAGGAGGCCATGGTGGTCGTGGAGGCCGAGGGGGCCGTGGTGGTTAGATAGCCGCAAACCATGGAAAGTATCTTCCTGCTTGGGGAGGTCGAGGCCGTCGGGCCCTGTTGGGGATACTTACGCTCAAAGAAATTAATCCGCAAGCGGACGGATATCGCTTGTAGTTTTCACCAGGAGTATTCCTAGAGTTATCGAATCCACAGGGAACGAGGGTTTAAAGAGATAAACCTCTATATCTTAATTATTTAAAATACCAGCCAGTCTAGGTAACGGGGGTTAGGATAAATGAAAAGACCGAGACACACACACACACGATAAATATTCACACAAATAAAGAGAAAGCTACTCTAGCTAGATAGACAGTTGGGAGGACAACGAGACAAGTTTAATAAGTTCACAAAATCGTGTGATTCAGTTTAATTGAGCGAGCTTAGGGTAATCAACTAGTGGTTCACTTGATATTCGTCGTCGGAGCTCGGACACTCACTACCACCCGCTATCCTGAATTGGAATCCCGAATGGTTATGATCATTCCGATTGGGCTCTACTGGTCCAAAGCCGGACGCTGTGGGTTACGCACGAGATACTTAGTATCTACGGATGGATAGGGCTGTCACCACCCACCACCTACCACATATACGTGGGCCCGGGTGTAAACCGAGTTAGTCCTAGTCTCAGACACCACGTCTGCTACTATTTCTAATCAATCTTCCTCAGTACCAAAAAGAAGTTGATCTAGGTTCAATTCCTGGCTCTAACAGTATATGAGTGAGAACCTAAACTGATTCCAGACGAATACAAGCTACCGGTAAGGCAAATCTACACAACTCATTTATGTAGATATACTCAGCTCAAATAAAGTTCAACGCATAAGCAATGAATCAAGTGATCTCACTAGTTGAAACAATTAGGAAAGGGTACAAGAGCTATTACCTGAATTCCCGAAGACACTTCCGGAACTCCGAGCGTCAGCTCGACTTGACTCTAACTCCCAACTACTACTAACTAAGAGCTACTCTAATAAGTGGAATGAAAGTGTGGAAAAGTGTTGTGTGTTGTGTTACAAGTGAGGTGTAGGGGTCCTTTTATAGTGTGCCGCAGCCAACCGGGGTGCTCCACGTGTAGGGACACATGTCATGCAACCCTCCTCCAAAAGGGAATCCAAAGGAGCTCAAGAGTGGGTCGGCCGGCCTAGTGGGTCGGCCGACCCACCTTCTTCACCTCCCGGCCGTGGATTTCTTCCAGGATTCTTCCTTGATTGTGTAGATTAACCCCTTAAGTCGGTGGATCAAATGGACTTGCGCCAGAAAGGAATCCAAGGGAATCCTATGCTCATTTGTGAAGCAACCATGTCCATTCGATCAAACTGACGGTAGTGGATGGTCCAGATGTCCTCATTTTGTGTTTTTATGCCACTGGGGAGATGACAGAGCTAGATCGGTGACGTGGCCAGGTCAGCCGGCCTATGTGGGTCGGTCGGCCTGGCATTTTGCCCAGTCTGGCTCTGGTTTGTCCCATTTTGTACCTATAGACCCAAAAACTCACCAAAACTTGTGGAACTTTATTAGAATAAATAAAACGTTAGTATAAACCTTAATTTTCCCTCGGAAATGCCGGAATTCCGGAATATGTTGACGTATAAAATTGGCGTTTATTTGACGTCAACGCATACCAGTTTGAAGGGTTCCCCATCTGCCGCAGCGGACTGGTTGCGCAACATAGAGAGGAAGATGGCCACTATCGCGATGGCTCCTGAGGAGAAGGCTCAATATGTTGCGTTCCAGTTGAAGGGGCAGGCAGATATTTGGTGGGAGGGGGTTCTCTCATCACGGACACGTGCAATGAGGCCAGCGACTTGGGAGAAATTTACTGAGAAGTTCAAAGCAAAGTACTACTCAACATCATTTTTATAGAAGATGGATCAGGACCTATCCAACCTGGTTCAAGGAAAACAATTGGTTGCGGAGTATGAGCTTGAGTTTAATAAATTGGCCCGTTTTGTACCGTTGGTGGCAGGGAACGATGCCGAAAAGGCGAAGAGGTTCCGTAGGGGGATTAATTATATGTACCGCCATCGGTTGGTCATGGTGCCAGCGGGTGATTTTAGTACGGTTGTGGATCAGGCCAAGAGTGTATAATTGGAATTCTAGGTTACCAAGCAGAGGCAAGGTACTTCAAGGTCTGGAGCAAATGATGGCATAGGTGGTTTAGGAAATTCTGGTGCCGGCTTCAAGAGGGCTTATAATGGGGGATGTGGGACTTCCCAGTGTACCACTTCCAAAAGGCAAAATATAGGGGGTCAACGTTCTTCTTCAAAGGCTAACTAATCAATGTCGGCTAATGCGTCTCAATCCTTTTTACCTCCCCCTGTGATGCGTCCCCTGCCAAGTCAGGGCATGAAATGTTTCAAGTGTGGTGAGGGCCACCATGCAGCGGAGTGCAACTAAAATGGGCAGTGCCGCTACTGTAATACTTCGGGTCATAAGGAGAAGGTGTGCCTGGTGAATCCTGATAGCATTATTAAGTGGGAGCTAGTACCTGCTTCGTCATCAGCCTCGTCTCTAGCCGCTTCTTCGCGAGGATCAGTACATGCATTGGCAGCTGCACCTGGACCACAACTTTCTTCAGCCTCGCAAACTTTTTCTACTTGGGCACCACCGTATCCTTACTGGTAGTTTCCACCACCAGCTCCACTTCAGCTTCCTACACCCCAGTCTGCTTAGCCTCACCAGGGCGTAGGGGTTCCTACCAACCTACAGCCGCCAGTTACTTATGCTCTACCCGCCCCAGATGCAGTGAACCGTCCAGATGTGGTATCAGGTACTATAATTGTTGATTCGCATGATGCTTTTGTTTTATTCGATTCTAGAGCTTATTTTTCATTTGTGTCGCTAGCCTTCGCTAGAAGGGTTAGTCTAGGTGTGCAAAAAGTTTCTCAATCCGTGGTTGTCAGTTCACCGGGGGTATTATTGCTAGCTCCATGGTATGTCCTGGTTGTTTAGTTTCTCTTGATGGGGAGGTTTTATTGTCAATTTGATAGTGATCCAGTTAGAGTTGTTTGATGTGATTCTTGGTGTGGACTGGTTATACCGTTATTGGGCTAAAATTTGTTGCTTTTGGAAGACAGTGACCTTGCGGACTCTGTCTGGAGGAGAGATTGTATTACAAGGCAATGCACCATCGCATTCTCTTTTTGTGCTAGCCAGCCTATTTCCAGGTAACAAAGCTTTGAAAACCGGTGTGCTTTTGACACTTTCCGAAAAGCCGAGTTCTTCTGTGCATATTGAGGAGATTCCAATGGTGCATGATTTTCCCGATGTGTTTCCTGCTGAGTTGTCGGGAATGCCTCCTAAGCGGAAGGTGGAATTCTGTATCGACCTTGCCCCGGGCACTCAAACTATTTCTTTATCACCATATCGGTTGGTCCGTCTGTTTGAAGAGGAACTGAAAAAGCAATTGGATGACTTGTTATCAAGGGGGTTGATCCAGCGTAGTGCCTCGCTGTGGGGAGCTCCTATGCTCTTCACAGAGAAGAAAGACAAAAGTTGGCGCATGTGTGTTGATTATCGTGTGCTCAACCGAGTCACTATAAAGTATAAATACCCTTTGCCACGTATTGAGGATCTGTTTGACCAACTAAAGGGAGCCAAAATGTTCTCGAAGATCGATTTGCAGTCTGGGTATAATCAAATCCGTGTGTGTGAGCAAGATATCGAAAAGACGGCATTCTCCACGAGATATGGACATTATGAGTATAAAGTTATGTATTTTGGACTAACCAATGCTCCTGCCATTTTCATGAAGATGATGAATAATATGTTGCATGAATACATCGATGATTTCGTGTTAGTATTCATCGACGATATTTTGATTTATTCGAAGATTGAGGAAGAGCATGAACATCATTTGCGGCTTGTGCCCCAAACTCTTAGGGAGAACCAATTCTATGCGAAATTGAAGAAGTGTGAATTATGTATCTCGGAAGTGGGATTTCTTGATCACGTCATTAATTCTAACGGTATCTTTGTTGATCCAAGCAAGGTATCCACTGTGGTGAATTGGCAAAGGCCAACTAGCGTGAAAGAAGTGAGAAGTTTCTTGGGTTTTGCTGGGTACTATCGTCGTTTTGTGAGTGATTTCTCTACAATTGCCAAGCCTATGTCTCGATTGACGCAAAAGGGTGTTAAGTTTCAGTGGACGGATGATTGTGAGCGCAGTTTTTGTACTCTCACAGATAAATTGGTATCCGCTCCTGTTCTCATCCTGTCAGAATTGGGAAAACGCTTCACTGTCTACTCCGATGCATCTCGAGTGGGTCTTGGTTGTGTTCTGATGCAGGACGGCAGAGTTGCGGCCTACGCATCATGCCAACTGAACAAGCATCAACAGAATTACCCTACCCATGATTTAGAGTTAGCCCCCGTTGTGTTTGCCCTTAAGTTATGGAGGCATTATTTGTATGTGGAGTCTTGTGATATTTTTACGGATTATAAGAGCCTCAAGTACATGTTTACACAAAAGGGATCTGAATTTAAGACAGAGAAGGTGGTTAGAACTGATTAATGACAATGATATCACCATTCAGTATCATGCCCTACTTGATGTTGATGGATAATTATACTTGTGCATCTATTTGTCAATTGTTATGTGTGGATTAGAGTAATTTATGAGGAGATGCTGTTAAAATTTGTAATTTTTCATAAAGTTAGTAATATTTGGAGTCTGTTTGGGTTGGGGTGTTACAGCTACCGCGTCCCACCGGGGACTTTGCCTAGTTGTTGCCGTCGGTGGAGAAGGCGTTGGAAACGACGCCGACGCCGCCACCACCTTGCACTATAGGAAAACGAACTATTAACGCCGGCCAAAGTAATTTACGTCGGCCCGGCCGAAGCTGACGTTAATAATTGGGTTATTTACGTCGGCTGGACCGTGCTGACGTAAATAACGGCTTGGCTGATGTAAACACAGGTGATGAGGCCACGGTGGGAGCAGGTGACGTGGAAGCAGTATTTACGTCGGCCTAGCCGACGTAAATAAAGTTATTTACGTCAGCCTGGCCTTGGCCGACATAAATAATTGCTTTATTTACGTCAGCTTGGCACCGGCCAACGTAAACCTCTCTTTTCCCCCTTAACCCTAACACGTGCCAGTAGTTCGTCTTTTCCCACGGCCTCACATCCCATCCGCCGCCTGGCCCCGGCCCTGCAGCCGCCACCGCGCCTCGGCCTCGCCCCGCCGGCGCGCC
>SPJY01020047.1:2521676-2561210 GCA_005191435.1 Raddia distichophylla | reverse complement strand
CCGCCGCCGCCCCTCTGTTGCTCCCCCACCACCGCGCCCGCCTCGCCGACGCCGCCTCCCCCTTCCTAGCCGCTGCCGACGCCTCCCCCTACCTAGCTAGCCGCCACCGACGCCCCTCCCACAGCCGCGCCGACGCTGCCTCCGCCTTCGTAACTGCGCTGACGCCGCGTCCCCCTTCCTAGCAGCTGTCGACGCCGCCTCCCCCTAGCCGCAGTGAGGTACATCAATATACTCCTACTTGTTGTATTGTTGGTTTCTCCACTATTTACTTTGATACTCCGTATTATAATAAGTGGTAGCTTGGTATATATGTTTATTTCAATTCATAGCATTGCTAAGCTTTGTTTTCCGGTTGCCTATAGTCTTTGTTCGTCCCGTATATTATTGTTATGATTTACGTATTTTTCAATAAATTAGTTTTTGAAACACAAGTCAACCCAAGCTATAAGTCACCCGTTTGGGAGCGACATTGATCACATTGAATTGTGATATTTATCGCTCCCGAATTGTCCATGCTATTGGGCAGCCTGGGGATGGACGGGTTAGCACGGTTTGTCGTGGCATGTGGTGCGATCTGAACGGAATTTCGACTACGTAACCCTGTTGTTCTCTGATGCACAAGTATCATGCTTGCATTCGGAGAACAGCGAGGTTACACTGCCAAAATTTCGTTGAGATTGCACCACATGCCACGACAAACCGCGCTAACAAGTTCATCCCTAGGTGGGTTTAGGACCTATCTTTGCCTAGATCTTCTGTTAGGATAATTAACTTATTTTTCGTGTATTGTTGAAATTACTATTAATAAAGATGGCTGAAGGCCGTAAATGGATGTACGACGATTGGGATAATGGTATGAAGCACACTGAAGAATGGAAAGTTAACACAAAGTTTTCTAGATAAGGTTTTCACCCTAGATCCTCCTGATGGGGTAGCGAAGTGTCCATGTGTTAAGTGTCATCTTTTTGTCCGAGTAACAAAATTTGTGATGGCCGGCCATCTTTACAAATTTGACTTCATTCCGAATTACCTCACATGGTATGAATGTCGGTACACACAAGGTACCGAGGTGTCCTCTCCACCTCCTCCTGAAGGGGTAGAAGACGGAGTCATCCAAGAGGGCCAAGAAGACCGGGTCTGGTTCCGAGTGGACTGGCGGGCACGCGGGCCCCATCGCTCAGAACTGGACCCCGAGGCATAGCGCTCTCGGCAGGCGGGGCCGACCAGGCCGCTGTGCCGGGAGACGACCAGGAGACGGGGCGCCGGGTGAGCACCACCCCGACCAGGACACGTGGCAGATCGGTAGGCAGGCGGGCGATCAGGCCCCGCGCCGTATCGGCGACCACATGAGCAGCTGGCAGGGATGGCAGGACTCCGAACCCCACCTGCCACCGATGGGACGCGACAGGGCGGCGGGACGTGCGTGGCAGGCGGCTATGATTACACGACATTTAATGTATACCTGCCAGTACAGCGATGATGTAAGGTGCCAGACGCACCCCTGTTTTCTCTTTGCCCGGCGGTTTAGGCTCACCCACATGTTATAAGGGACCAACCCACCACGGGGAAGGGGGATCCTCTCCTCCCATCTCATTCCACTCAATACACATAGAGCTATAGCTCAAGCAGGAGTAGGGCTATTACCCACCACGGAGGCCCGAATTTGGGTATATCGCCTGCGTTCATGTCGTTCTTGGGGTCACGAGGGCGGTTCGAGGTACGGCAGCGTACACCCCACAACCGAACTTCTAAATATGTCGGTCCAGCGGCAAAATCGAACGCCGACATATGGTGAGTCACGGGCGGTAGATGTATCTGATGAAGATGAAAGTACTGATAGAGTGGATAATAGGATGGATGAGATGGTTTAGGACTTGGGTCGAAAATTTCAGAATGATCCGGAGGATGAAGATCTGCGTCATGAGGATGTACCGACCATAACAGCCGAGAAATTCTTTAGCCTCTTAGATACTTCAAATAAGCCTTTACATGAGGGCACTAAGGTGTCAGTCCTTTCGTTTCTGACACAGCTTATAAATATAAAATCAAAATATGGTTTCTCTCAAGGATGTTACAACGATTTGATCAAATTGATTGGTGATGTTTTTTCAGAAAACTACAAATTGTCAAAAGATATGTACTACCTGAAGAAGATTTTGGCTGGTTTAGGGATGTGTTGACACCCAAATTTGGCACAAAATATGGTTATTTTAGGGGCCAAAAGAGGGCGAAAAAACAGCATTTTTGACTAGCAAAAAGAGCTAGATCGGTATATGTTTGGATATTATTGATTGATCGGTTAATGTAATGAAGTGACTGATTGTTCAATCGGTTTATATATATGAAGGATAATAACCGATCAAGGTTCAGAAGCATACACAGCTAGCTTGAAGGAGCCGATCAATCCATATATGGCAAAGAGATGATGAACTGATTAGTGGATCGGTTTATGCACTTGCTGTGCTAGCGATTCCCCTCACAAGCGGCTCAGCTCCAGCGTTTCTCCGCGGCGGTGGGCGGCGGATCTATCTGGGGGAGTGGTGGAGGCTGAGGGGAAAGACGAGAGGAGAGACCAGACCTGCGTGCACTGGGGGAGTGGGGAAAGGAGGAGTGTGGCAGTGGGGAAAGTAGGAGATCGAGCAGCAGCAGTGAAAGCACTATGGCACTATGGCAGGAGCACCTTTGTTCCCAAAAGGCACCATGGCAAAGTAGGCTGTAGGAGATGTTAGGCCTTTGGCAAATAGCCATCAGTTTTAAATTTTCAACACATAAAATCACATGAAATAATGAGATAAATTTGAAAATTTTATATTTTGTTTAAACCAAAATGCTTAGAATAACAAATACTATTTTTACAAATTTTATAGTGATTTTCACTTCAAAATTCAATTTGATGAATTTTGTCGAAATTTGGCCGGTTTATCTAGCCGGTTCTACAAACCGTGCACTGACGGAGCGCGGTTAGCCGGCAGTTTTGTGAACCCTGGGCCCGATTTGGTAAACCGGCGGTAGAGGTTTGGTCAAAATTCGTTCAAATAAATTTTCAATGTAAAATATACATAAAATTCTTAAAAATACTATTAATCATTCTAAACATTTTGGCTTAAACAAAATTAAAAAATTCAAAGTTTAAATATATATTTTAAAGGATTTTAACAATTTTCACTGATTTTGACCTTTTTTCTCACCAACCGCGGTTAACTGTGGAAAACCACCGGTTATCCGCCAAAAACCCGGCTAACCGCGAACAAAACCGGCGAGCCGTAGTTTTGCATTTGGGGTAAAAACTAGCTAAAAACCACGGTTAACCGTCTCCGTACAGTAGACGACTCGGAGCTTCTAGCCGATTTTGTAAACCCTTCTTGCGACCCATGGCTTTTGATCAACCATCAAATCTGGTAGCTACTCAGCTGTCCAATCGATCATTGCAAGCCCCTACAATGACAGCTCTTTGGCATGGATCACGCCGTTGATCGTAATAACTTCGTATAGCATACATTATACGAAGTTATACGAATTTCGGTCGGGAGTACAAAGGGAATCAACCGAGTTTGGGTTCCGGTCGAGACAACGGTCGGCTCGACCAAACGAACGGAAGAGAAATTAGGGTTTAGAGAGAGAAATAAAGAGATGTCGATGAGAGAGTTCTAAATTGATTTTTGTAATTTGTAAATCCAAATTGTAATATAAATTTTAATAAAATATATTTGTTTGAAATTTTAGGGTTTTATATAGAAAAATAATAAAAATTATTTTACCTAGTTTTTATTTTGAAATGAAACTTGGGACATTCTAATATTTATTAGGATGTCACACCTAGCCACCACCCCTCCATCCTCACACGACGCTGCCCCATCCTCTCTCGTCCCCACCGCCGTGCCGCCGCCATCCCGTGGTCGCGCCGCCGCCGTCCAATGGCCGCACCGTCGTCGTCCAGTGGCTGCGCAGCCGCCGCCCATCGCCTTGCTCATCATCCTGCTGTCCTTGTGGGAGGCCGACGGGAAGAGGCAAGGGTAAGAAAAGGTAGAGAAGGAAGAAGGCAAAGATGGGTGTTAGGGTTTGTTTCCCTTCGTGTCTTCTCTTGTGTACTGCTGCATAGGATTTTATTAGGGGATTTCCAGTGCAATTTCATCAGATTAGATGTTTGTTTGGGGGTGTTAGCGATGGTGATTGTTGGGAGATGAAATTTTAGTAGGTTGAGGCATATGCAGCTACTTCTACAGCGATTTTGGCATGTTTATGGTGGAAATCAGCACCCGGTCTTAATACAAAAGTGTAGCGTACCGATTTTATCTTCGTTTTGGCTATAAGAACGCAGAAATCGGGCAAATATGCAGGAGTTCTTGCTGTTTTAATGTTGCTATTCAGAATTTCTATTTATTGAAATTCGAGGGTTTTAGTGGTATGAAAGGGATGATTTATTTGGAGAAAAGGAAGGGATACGCGTAGGTGTGATATACTTCCACCGTTCCAAACTGTAGTTCACTGTTGACTTTTGGACATGTCTTTTGACCATTCATCTTATTCAAAAAATTAATGGAAACATGTAAAAATATAAGTCATGCTTAAAGTATGTTTAATGATAAAACAAATCACAACAAAATAAATAATATTTGCATATATTTTTTGAATAAGACGAATGGTCAAATAGAATATGCAAAAGTCAACATTGAACTACAATTTAGAACAGAGGGGGTAATTTTATTTGTTGCCTTGCTTGTGGGAGTACTGTATTGAGTTTCATCGCCTTCTGGAGGTGGTGGTGCGACTTTGCCGTCAACCGTACGTCGTGCTAACTCCCGTGATTAGAAAGGAAAGTATATGTTATTCAAATGTTGCTAGGTGAAGTTAATGTTATTGATGCAATGCAAGTTCGGTTGTACTATACCTGTTCTTGAATTTGTTTAATTGCATTGCATGCATATAACAGGACCTACCCTCGGGTAGGCATTCCACTGACGTGGGAGGGGAAGCCCTCCTTCGGTAGGCACTCCACGAGATTGCAGTAATTAGTTCCCGCCTGAATAGGACGGGCAAGGTGTGCACCGACAGGTGACACTCTAGCTATACCGGTATGAGCACACAGATATAGACACATAATGCATTGCATTCACTTATGAACAAAGAGTGTTACAGTGACAGTGGCATGATGGATGTGGATCAGTATTAAGTCATTTGATATTGTTGAGTTAATTCCTTTATTAATATATACTTACTGAGTCGTGGACTCACACTTGTTCTTTCTAATTGTTTTTAGGTGATCGATGAAAGCGACATGTATGGGAGGGCATAGCACAATTCAATTTGGGACAAGAACACTCACAAGTTAATATAATTGTTGGATTTAGTAAATTTAGTTATCTTATTTCCTATGCTATTTAGAGAACCATTTATGATCCTTGTCTTGTGTGGAGACATATGTTTATTCCGTTTGTTGGATAATTGGTTTGTTCCTTGTTTAATGACTTTGTCGCCATCGTTAAAGGTAATGATAAATTGGTAGATGGTGTTGGCCTTTGTTGGGATGGACCCATGAGTGGGTTTTGTGTTATTGTCGATGATATACTTGATGTTGATGAATGTTTATACTTGTGCATCTATTTGTTAATTGTTGTGTATGGATTAGAGTAATTTATGGGGAGATGCTGTCAAAATTTGTAAATTTTAGTAGAGTTAGTAATATTTCGAGTCCGGTTGGGTTGGGTGTTATAGTTGGTATCAGAGCAGGCTTTAGATCTGTTATGGGTGTATTGATTTAGTAGGGTAAATGTGCAATATATAAATATGGAACTCTGATTTAACATTATGGAATTAATTATTCAAGACCAGACACACTGTTGCACCATAGGATGGGAATGGATCGTGCATTGCATTTGCACTCTTATTATTTTTATGTTTTAAACAAAATTGCAATGATATATTACCCGTTGTTTATTAAGAGATTGTCTGTTTTGATGATTAGATATGCCGAGAGTTAGAGACCATGGTGTTCGTGGAGGCCGAGGAGGCCGTGGTGGTTGTGGAGGCCGAGGGGCCGTGGTGGTTAGATAGCCGCAAACCAAGGAGAGGATCTTCCTGCTTGGGGAGGTCGAGGCGGTCGGGTTGGAGTCATTAGTGATGGGCAAGGTCATATGGATGAGTCTATTGCTTTGGATGCTGCTCACCCAATGCTGTCAAACCAGTGATACGAGGGATGAACCTGCATAATTGGCAATCATACCACTTTGAAGGGTTCCCCATCTGCCGCAGCGGACTGGTTGCGGAACATAGAGTGGAAGATGGCCACTATCGCGATGACTTCTAAGGAGAAGGCTCAATATGTTGCGTTCCAGTTGAAGGGGCAGGCAGATATTTGGTGGGAGGGGGTTCTCTCATCACGGGCACGTGCTATGAGGCCAGCGACTTGGGAGCAATTTACTGAGAAGTTCAAAGCAAAGTAGTTCCGTAGGGGGCTTAATTCTAAGTAGCGCCATCAGTTGGTCATGGTGCCAGCGGGTGATTTTAGTACGGTTGTGGATCGGGCCAAGAGTGTAGAATTGGAATTCTAGGTTACCAAGCAGAGGCAAGGTACTTCAAGGTCTGGAGCAAATGATGGCATATGTGGTTTAGGAAATTCTGGTGCCGGCTTCAAGAGGGCTTATAATGGGGGAGGTGGGACTTCCCAGTGTCCCACTCCCAAAAGGCAAAAAATAGGGGGTCAACGTTCTTCTTCAAAGGCTAACCAATCAATCTCGGCTAATGCGCCTCAATCCTTTTTTCCTCCTCCTGCGGTGTGTCCCTTGCCAGGTCAAGGCATGAAATGTTTCAAGTGTGATGAGGACCACCATGTAGCGGAGTGCAACTGGAATGAGCAGTGCCGCTACTGTAATGCTTCGGGTCATAAGGAGAAGGTGTGCTTGGTGAATCCTGATAGCACTATGAAGTGGGAGCCAGTACATGCTTCGTCATCAGCCTCGTCTCCAGCCGCTTCTTCGCGAGGATCAGTACATGCATTGGCAGCTGCACCTGGACCACAACTTTCTTCAGCCTCGCAAACTTTTTCTACTTGGGCACCACCGTATCCTTACTGGTAGTTTCCACCACCAGCTCCACTTCAGCTTCCTACACCCCAGTCTGCTTAGCCTCACCAGGGCGTAGAGGTTCCTACCGACCTACAGCCGCCAGTTACTTATGCTCTACCTGCCCCAGATGCAGTGAATCGTCCAGATGTGGTATCAGGTACTATAATTGTTGATCCGCATGATGCTTTTGTTTTATTCGATTCTAGAGCTTATTTTTTGTTTGTGTCGCTAGCCTTCGCCAAAAGGGTTGGTCTAGGTATGCAAAAAGTTTCTCAATCCGTGGTTGTCAGTTCATCGAGGGTATTATTGCTAGCTCCACGGTATGTCCTGGTTGTGTAGTTTCTCTTGATGGGGAGGTTTTATTGCCAATTTGATAGTGATCCAGTTAGAGTTGTTTGATGTGATTCTTGGTATGGACTGGTTATACCGTTATTGGGCTAGAATTTGTTGCTTTTGGAAGACAGTGACCTTGCGGACTCCGTCTGGAGGAGAGGTTGTATTTCAAGGCAAAGCACCATCGCATTCTCTTTTTGTGCTAGCCAGCCTATTTCCAGGTAACAAAGCTTTGAAAACTGGTGTGCTTTTGACACTTTTCAAAAAGCCGAGTTCTTCTGTGCGTATTGAGGAGATTCCAACGGTGCGTGATTTTCCCGATGTGTTTCTTGCTTAGTTATCGGGAATGCCTCCTAAGCGGAAGGTGGAATTCTATATCGACCTTGTCCCGGGCACTCAAACTATTTCTTTATCACCATATCAGTTGGTCCGTCCGTTTGAAGAGGAACTGAAAAAGCAATTGGATGACTTGTTATCAAGGGGGTTGATCCAATGTAGTGCCTCACTATGGGGAGCTCCTATGCTCTTTACAGAGAAGAAAAGACAAAAGTTGGCGCATGTGTGTTGATTATCGTGCGCTCAACCGACTCACTACAAAGTATAAATACCCTTTGCCATGCATTGAGGATCTGTTTGACCAACTAAAGAGAACTAAAATGTTCTCGAAGATCGATTTGCAATCTAGGTATAATCAGATCCGTGTGTGTGAGCAAGATATCGAAAAGACGGTGTTCTCCACGAGATATGGACATTATGAGTATAAAGTTATGTATTTTGGACTAACCAATGCTCCTATCATTTTGATGAAGATGATGAATAATATGTTGCATGAATATCTCGATGATTTCGTGTATATTTTGATTTATTCTAAGGCTGAGGAAGAGCATGAACGTCATTTGCGGCTTGTGCTCCAAACTCTTAGGGAGAACCAATTCTATGCGAAATCGAAGAAGTGTGAATTCTATATCTCGGAAGTGGGATTTCTTGATCACGTCATTAATTCTAACGGTATCTTTGTTGACCCAAGCAAGGTATCCACTGTGGTGAATTGGCGAAGGCCAACTAGCGTGAAAGAAGTGAGAAGTTCTTGGGTTTTGCTGGGTACTATAGTCGTTTTGTGAATGACTTCTCTACAATCCCCAAGCCTATGTCTCGATTGACGCAAAAGGGTGTTAAGTTTTAGTGGACGGATGATTGTGAATGCAGTTTTTGTACTCTTAAGGATAAATTGGTATCCTCTCTTGTTCTCATACTGTCAGGATTGGGAAAACGCTTCTCCGATGCATCCCGAGTGGGTCTTGGTTGTGTTCTGATGCAGGATGGCAGAGTTGCGGCCTATGCATCACGCCAACTGAACAAGCATGAACAGAATTACCCTCCCATGATTTAGAGTTAGCCGCCGTTGTGTTTGCCCTTAAGATATGGAGGCATTATTTGTATGGGGAGTCTTGTCATATTTTTGCGGATTATAAGAGCCTCAAGTACATGTTTACACAAAAGGGATCTGAATTTAAGACAGAGAAGATGGTTAGAACTGATTAATGACTATGATCTCACCATTCAGTATCATCCCCTACTTGATGTTGATGGATGATTATACTTGTGCATCTATTTGTTAATTGTTGTGTGTGGATTAGAGTAATTTGTGAGTACATGCTGTTAAAATTTGTAATTTTTCATAAAGTTAGTAATATTCCGAGTCTGTTTGGGTTGGGGTGTTACAGTTACCGCGTCCCGCCGGGGACTTTGCCTAGTTGTTGCCGTCGGTGGAGGAGGCGTTGGAAACGACGCCGACGCCGCCGCCACCTTGGCCTAATGCATGCGCCGTAGCGATGCCAGGCAATCGAGTCGCAACTGCTGCCTTGAACATGATGCTCCAAGAGACCTTGCCGCCTTGAACATGATTTTTCAGATGCATCCAAGAACTTGATAGTGTCCGAGGCAGAGGCCGTCGTCCGGAGGGGCGGCACCATTAGGATAGGAGGTGGCGGCGTCGGAGCCGTCCACACTAGGGCCTTACTTTTCAACTTGACTTAGCGTCACTGTATCAAAATTTATCTTTTTATATAGTTTATTTGGTGTAATAATTTATATTGATTTTCTCAGGTTTTAGTAGTGATTCGAATATACTAAAACTATTTTTTTATTTTTTATAATATTTAAACCTCTTTTGAAAAACTCTCAAATTTTGTTAGAGTAAAACATTACGCTACGCTAAACTGAAATATACAAAGCTTAATTCGCGCAGAGACGGGCATCATTGATTCACCGGAAGTGTCGTCGCTAAGATGCTAATTCACCGAAAAACAGCGTTGCAAAGTGGTTGGAGGTTGACACCTAGACCCTAGAATTTCAAAGAGGAGGGCGGAGGAAGGACCGAAGGGGCAACCTTTGCTCGGTGCCGATCACGACCAGAAGAGAGAGGATAGCAAAATCACAGGGAGTTTAGTGGAAATGTGTCAAGAAGGACGGGAGCTCCCACCACGTCCAATCTCAGCTGCAGGGAGGCCATCCGAGTGTCCGACAGCCCAAATTTCACGTTAGCGCCTTAGCATCTAAAGCTCCATTTGCACTGAATATGCTGCCATCAACTTATTATGATTGGCCACATTTATATTCATTAATTTGTGATACATTTAGCTAACAAAAAACCAGCCATTGTTACCAATTTTTCAAACAATCTTGTCCCTCTCCTGTCAAAGATGTAGATTACTGGTTGTGGACACTTAAAGCATGTATAACGGTACATCTCGCAAGTCTCTAAGCCATATCTAAACAGTGAAACATCAGCTAAATGATGAGTTGGAAGAGAGATCCACTGCATCGCCCGCTGCCCAAATCACGATCTGATGCGGGCGTTCGACAACTACCTCCAACGCCCGCCGGCCGCCGCCAAATTTAGCGGCCGCCGTACCCACAGCGCCGCCCATGGAGGGGTGCTATGTTCCGTCCAAGAACACGCCGGTTGACTGTCGCTGGCGGCCTTTGCCTGGCGGGCTTCACCGGCGAACGCTCCACGCCGTCGCCGGCTCCTCCACTACTGCGCCGGCGTCGGTCACGCGAACCTGCTGGTGTTGTCCCTCTTCCGGCTCATGCTGCGCTGCTCGGCCGTCCTGGTGAAGCTTCTGCTTCTGCTTGGCCTATTCGGGTGAGGCATCGGTTCCTCCCATGCCGTCCTGGTGAAAAAGGCTTCATGCTTTGGCTCTCCCATGGGAGTGGTCAACTCATCAGGCTATCAAGTATCAACAACGGTTGCAGATCGATGAGAAATGGATTGTTTCATCCAAGCATCTTCCGAATCAGATGCTAAATTCATACAAGACGGCATGTTCTATGGAATAAAGTGTAACATTTAGGCTAGAAATTTGAGATGCACACTTCATCATCCCTTATTTTTAATCTCCTTCCAAACATTAGACAACTATGTAGACAGACCATTGTATGGATCGTCTTTAGTATTGTATCTTGGTAGACCTGCCAATGGGGTAAACCCCAACCCGTGCCCAACCCGTACCCATAATCTTAATTCCATATTTTTAATCCAACCCACCCCAAACCAAAACTAGGTAACACCAACCCACCCCAAACCGTCGCTAATTTTACCCACCCCATTCCAACCCATTCTGAACATACGGGTTTCAACCCATTTTTTTCCATTTCCGCCGCCATGGAGACGAAGGACAAGGCCTCCGCCGCCGTGTCCACCACCGACACCCATACCATCTCCCTCCCACTCCTCCTCCCCCGCGTTGGGGTGCTTGGCGCGAGGCGCGGTGCCGATGCGCGGGTGCATGGGCTGCGTGGGCGGAGGCCGGCACGGCAGCGATACGACGACGAGCGCGGCACCACGGCGGCGGCGGCAGCAGGCGCGGCGCGCAGGTGAGATGCTCGGCGCGGCGCTGCTTGTGTGCGGCAGCGACAGCCGTGCGCGGCGGCGGCGGCGGTGGCCGTGGCGCTTCGGGATGCCCATGCTCTAGCCGGTACTTGGCGGCCACATCCTCCCCGGACAGCAGCGCCCCAAACGCACGCACGACCGCCTCCCGCGATTCCTCCTCCTCGCCGTCGGCGGCCGCCAACCGCCCCACGCCGAAGTGGGTGAGCCGCGCGCGGAGGTCTGGATTGGAGATGAGCACGGTGGAAGGCGAGACGCGACCGTGGATGGCGGCGGCGTGGTGGTGGATGTACTCGAGGCCCTGGGCGTCGTCGGTGGCGACCTGGACGCGGGAGAGCACTAGATCTAGGCTTGCGGTGCAGGCAGGCGGAGAGCGTGGCGGCGCCGGGCGGGAGCTCGTAGGCGAGGTCGATGTGGGGGTCGGCATCAACGAGCCACCAGCGACCGCATCGGCGCCAAGAAGGCCCCCGAGCAAGACGCCGGCCTCCTACGAGGCCACCGACCTCCCGCAGTCTCCTCCCCAGCTCGTCGGCTCGGCGGAGCCGGTGGGGATGGAGGACACCATGGCTAAGCTCGAGTCGTGGCTGACCGGCGGGGAGGGCGCCATGAGGATCCTCGCCCAAGGGACCTCGGTGGCGCGTGGTTTCCTGGAGCACCGACGCGGGAGCAGAATGGGGAAGAAGGGGTCCTAACCCGATCTGCCCCCACGGGTTGAACCCGGCCAGTAACTGAAATACTTGACCCATTCCAAACCACCCCAATCCATTTTGTTAGAATACCCAACCCAACCCAACCCGTTAAACATTTAAACCCATTTTCACCCATCCAAAGCCAACCCGATTCAAAACCCGCCCCGTTAAACCCGTTGAGTCCAACCCATTAGCACCCCTATATCTGGCAAAATTGATTATTTGCCCCAAATTTGAGCTGCCCTTGATTATTTGCCCCACTAACACCTAGCTGTGACTACCTTTTATCCAGGGGGTTATTTGCAAAATAATTAAACCTTCCAACCCCCCTCCTGCGCGCTCCTGCCTCTCCATTTCCAAGCCCGCCGGCGCCGCCCTTCCTCCCGCCGCACGTAACAGCAGCTCTAATGCCTTTTTGGCCATGCACGCAGGAAGATGCCCACGAAGAGCTCCTGCCTTGGCCATGCCCGATCGTTGCCCATGCACCATGCACCATGCACGCACGTAACAGAACCTTGAAAATACTTTACCTTTTCAGAACAATTTATCCATGGAAAATACTTTACCAAAAAAGAGAAGGCTATGCATTAAAAAAATACTCTCTCTCTCCTGTATACAACCCAGTTACAAAAGAATGTATACGAAATCACAAATTCTGGTCATAGCCACAAAAGAAGACATACTAAGCCTAAGCCATCATCTAAAATAATAGTCTTTTCTTCTTCGGAGTAATCTTTTTGGCATGCGTTGTCTTTGCTTTCGGGGTAGATGTCCCAGATCCTCCTTGCCCTCCACCATCTTCCATAAACATTGAACATTGGCTTTTCTGGAAAAATTTGTAATTTCATTAGCCACATGAATAGAACTTAATTTTTTTGGTACATGTGAGATTTTTTTTTTTGGGGCAAATAATCAATTTTGCCCTATATCTAGGTATAATGGTTAGAGACAGTTGTTGCCTCAACCATTGTACATACTTTTATAAGGGTTGTCAATTTAACACCTCAACGTCTGACATGGACGTTTAGCTTCGTCCATGCAACCATGTATAGTTCACGAGGCTTCCTCCATGAGCCAGAGCTTATCTCACATGGTACAATTTAGTTTTCAATTGAAAAGTGTCGATCGACTTCTCTCTGTACGAACGAGTGTCCTATTCTACTCCTAGGTGTAGATTAGGCTCGAACCTGGGTCAATTCTGTAATTAATTATAATCATTAATCATCGTATCCAAAATCCGAAATTTGTTGGGCATGCCATGACTACACGTATATTTTTATAGCAAAAATATGATGTACTATTTCATTAAGTAGAAGAAAAACACTATGCATATTTATAGAGAAGAAAAATGAAGGGTCTCGACCAACAACTACTAGCACCACAGCCCCCGCTACGGAGCATGTCGCAGCAGCCGCCACCGCCACCGCCACACGGGTTGCTCGACTGAAAAAAAAATTGCCACCATTGTTGACTCCGTAATAGGGCACATGATGCTCAAACTAGACGTCAATCTTCATCATCACACAGGGCCGTTCCTGAGTTTTTCGGGGCCCGGGGTGAAATCATAGATGGAGGCCCCTAACATAAGTATTAAATTTTTTTATAATACCATATATCAACTAAAAAAACAACATCCAATGTATTGTACAAATTATACCGATAAATAAAAGTACAAGTACAAGTAAGATTTTTTACCTCAAATAATTGTGGAGGACATCTTAGAAATGTCTTCTAACATTTCTAGATGCAAAATCATCAATTATGGCCTCTATATTGATGTCATCCAATAATTTCTTCTCAATACATAAAGTTGCTAGACCGTTTAACCTTTCTTGAGACATTGTAGACCTCAAATAGTTTTTCAATAATTTCAACTTAATAATATGATTTTAATTCTTGATAATCTAATTAATCATCAAAAATTAATTAATCACTTACTCACCTGGCGAGCGTGTGGACGTGTGGTGAACAATCTAAAATAGAGACGTAGAGTAGCAGACCCGATATTCGGATATTTGGATCTACCGTGACCACCACTAAATAAGGTTGCGTACCTAGGGTTGATGAGATCATGAGATGATGAGAAATCAATAGCCATTAAAAAGTATGAGATTGGACTGGACGAAGCACAAACCATGGAACGATCAAACGAACCGTGCGGCTGGAGGCGGCGGCGCTAGTTCCGTAGTTCAACGTTGGTCTTTGGAATTGGAATCGAATACACAGCCATCAGGCATCGCCGCATCGGCGTGGCAGCGAGTATGGGAAGAGGCCTTAGGCTTGACGCGGCATCAGGCATCGGCCGGCCACATGGGCCCTTGGCCAGTCGGCCCTTTGGCCATTGCCCCAATTGGGCCTATCGGTAGTTGCTGGCTGGGGCTAGCTGCCTGTCTCGCTGTCGCTGAGTCGCTGGACGATCGATGTAGGCAGCGCCCGGGGGGGTGGGGCCCCTGTCCGTGGGGGGCCCGGGGCGGTGGCCCCGCTCGCCCCCCCAGGCACGGCCCTGTCATCACACAGGATGCTTGGCTCATAACCGTGCGGGATGCTCGACCATGGCGTCACGATTCTCGAAGTAGAAATTATTCAGCACCATCAGGGGTATGCTTGGCCCAGGCAAACACACACCAGCAAGTGGGATTCAGCTAGAAGTAGTTGCAGCTACCGCTAAGGATGCTCAGTGAATTGCACCGCCACCATCGCACAGGATGCTCAGCAAAAATGCCACGATTGTCACGCAGGATGCTCGATCAATTGAGTGAAAGCTACCGTGTGGGATGTTTGTCCAAGACAATTGCCAATGCCCCACAGAAAGCTCGACCAAAGGGTTGTCAGCGCCGCAACTGCCATGGGGATGCACAACCAAAGCGCCACCACCATGGTGCGGCCGTGCGGGACCGCCGCGCTTGATGCTTGGCCAACAAGTGCCAACTAGGACAACCTCCACCACCATGAGAGATGCTGGTAATTTCCTCTTTTATTCCTTTCTCTCTAATTTATGTCTCACAAAACTGATGAACAATAAAATAAAAGTGACACGAAATATGGAGAAGATCTTTGAATAATTTTTCTGGTTTTTATTTCTGGATTTTTGTCCACCATACACATGGGGAGAGCCCCTCCTCTCCCCATCTCCTCACACATCTCATCTAGGGCTACATAGTGGGTCAATTACTTCACCAAGCCTCCACCCCTCTCCTTATATAGCATATGCCCTAAGC
This sequence comes from Raddia distichophylla, assembly GCA_005191435.1. Classification (NCBI taxonomy): domain Eukaryota; kingdom Viridiplantae; phylum Streptophyta; class Magnoliopsida; order Poales; family Poaceae; genus Raddia; species Raddia distichophylla. The sequence continues at coordinate 2,546,017 of SPJY01020047.1, read as the reverse complement.
ATATTCTCCAGAATATTCTGACTTCTGGGGAATATCTAGTACCGAGCCGTTCATGGCCTGCTCCTGGGTTTTCTCACAGAGGCTAACCCGTAACCTTCAGGGTTTTTACCACATGGGCTAACCCAGAACTGAACCAGGGTTTTCCACGGGCTAACCTAGAACCTGACTAGGGTTTTGACACTGGCTAACCCAAAACCTGATTAGAGGATGGATCTTCCAATGCAAATAAGAGTTCCACGAGAACTAATGCTTAGTTTAGTATTAAAAAAACAAGTTTCATACTTGCATTGCCAATGATCCTTACGAAAAATAGAGAATGGACCTCCTGATTCAAACAAAAAAAGCTATATGAGAACAAACACAAAGTTCATAATAGAAAGAAAAAAAATCAAGTTTTGCATGTATATTTCTAAGATTTCACGTAACAATAGAGTGTTAGCCTTCTCTAGGCCCGTTTTCTTTCCAGCTCTGTGAACCTACACGCTGTGCTCGTCGAATCTGACCGTCAAAGGTCGCAAAAGCTCGCTCACCTTCTTAGAGAGAGAAGAGATATAAAAATAGAGAGAGGAAGAGATACGAAGAAATATGGCATGAGAAAGAGAGAGAATGTGCAATCGGCAGCAACAAGTGCAGTGCAGCCGTCATACAAGCAACGCGGCGACAGCACCGGCGCCCGGTAGCCATCAACTTCGTTGTCACCGATTTCAGCTCTTCCCTCATTTATGCCTGTGTTTCCCTCGTGTGTTGAGTGAAGATTTAGTGATGAGATGACTTTTTAATTGATGAGAATATTTTTGTGATGAAATTTAGAATTTAGGAGAAATTTTGAAGTGAAATTGGTGATTTTATATTGATATTTAAAATATTTGTGATTTATTGGACTAACATTTGACTAATGGTTTTGTGAGATTTTTAAGGATTATGTGCATATATTTTTGGTGGTAAATGGAGAGAAAAAAGTGATGTGCGTGTGCATGCATCAATAATCAATAATAGATACAAGCCTGAGTTGCGGAGTTCCCCCTGCCACATGGTGCGTTTCGTCCCCCGCGCTAGCCACCTCACCCCGAAATCGCCCCGCTGTCCGATTGCGCGAGACAGGCAGATCCGGCCGTCCATTTCGTTTTTACGTGCAAAAGGATTTTTACGCCGTAGAAAACAACAACGCGGGCGCTTTGGCCTATTGGTTAGCCCAGCCAGGACTCGCCCCGGAGCGCTGCCTTCGAATCCACCGCGCGCCCTATTTTTCACCTTTTTTCGCGCTGGGCGCTCGCGCCGCGCGAAGCTGGCCGCGCCTCCGCGTTTTTGCCGCCTCGCGTGCCCGGCTGGCTACGGCGCCCGCTCCCAGCCCCCTCCGCGTTTCCCGCCTCGCGTGCGCAGCCTCGCGCGCCATGGGCGCGCTGGCTCCACTAGTAGCGTACTTGATACATGCACTGAGCTGTGTTAGTCCAATAAATATCACAAAGCAGGCCGTGAGGTGCAGGCCGCAGGTCGGTGTGGAGGTGGGCTGGCAGGCTGGCTAGCAAGCAGCCCGGCAGATGCGCGTGGGCTGGTGCGTGTGCTGAGAGCAGTAGCCCAACAGTGGCCCAGAACAGTTTCTTTTATACATATAGACCTGAGGGTCTCGGGATTAAAGCGTTTTTAAATGACGGCTTCAAAATTAGGGAAAATTTGAGAGAAGATTAGGAGTGATTAGAGAGAGATTAGAAGTCATTTTGAGTGTTTTTGTGCTAAAGGTGGAGCCCGTCACCAAAAAAATGCCATGAGTTGATCTGCACTGCTAGGCTGCAGCCGCGCGTCTGAGCGCCATGGGACGACAGATAGCAAGAGTTTTTGAATAAAAATGCTCCAAAATAGAAGCAGGAAGACACAAGCACCCATATATATGCTATGATTTGGAACATCCTTTATTCCTTCTGCTATACAAAATAATTTCAAAGCTTGCTGATAACAAAAGGTATAATATGGACTATGAATCATTTTCGGTAATTGAAACCGAATCAGGGCACTCCGTCATAGCTGCAAGTAGTCTTGGCACCGGGGGCATATCCACCTCCAGTAGACCCTCAAGAACCCGGACCATTTCACTCATTGTTGGCCTGACAAGTTCATCGTCTTGGATGCACCATCATGCCACTTTGCAAATCCTTTCCGCTTGCTCCATATTGAAATCTCCACGCAATTGTGGATCCACCAAACTCTGCACATCTCCATCATAAAGCTTCCGGATGGCTCGCATGGGGAAATAAGAAACATGATGGCTGCTACTAGCATCAACTTCGGGTGAATTCCTCCTTCCGGATATGAGCTCAAACAGTACCATACCGAAGCTGTAAACATCAATTTTCTGTGTAATAGCCACCCCACTAATCCACTCTGGGGCGAGATAACCGACAATTCCTCTAAATGTAGTAAGAACCGCCACTATTTTCAAGCCCACCAGATCGTGGTCCCGACCACTTACCCGATCAAGGACATTCTCCGAAAACCGGAGGCCACAGGCCGGGTCACGAAGTGGGGAGTCGAGCTTGGCGAGCTCGATATCCAGTTTGTATCCCATACCGCGATCAAGGTCCAGGCCCTAGCTGATTTCGTGGCAGATTTGACCAGGCCGAATGAGCAAGAGATGAGCTCTCCAGGTCACGAGAGAAAAGTGGGCCGGTGGACTTTGTTTTTCGATGGATCACACCAGTCCGGGCGATCAAGATGTGGTCTCATTCTCGTCTCCCCCAACGGCGAGCGTCTCCAGCACGTCGTACAAATACACTTCGCGGGGACAAACAACACCGCGGAGTATGAAGCCCTACTAGCGGGCCTGAGAGTAAGCGCTGCGCTCAACATCAAACGGCTTGTTGCGAAAGGGGATTCGCAGCTCGTAGTTTGCCAGATCAGGAAGGTGTTTCAGGCAACTGACGACTCGATGGCGCGGTATTTGGCAGAAGTGAGGAAACTGGAGAAGCGTTTCACGAGTTTCGAAATTTGCTACATTCCTAGGGAAGAGAACGGCGAAGCTGACAAGCTCGCTAAGCTCGGATCCTCACAAGAACCGATCCCGCCGGGGGTGCTAGTGCAGCACCTTCTAAAACCCTCCATTCCCTCCGGAGAGGAGGCCACAGGGACGTCTACTACCCCCCACATCGAGACATCCGGTAATGTCTCATACCTCGAGCAGAGCACCACCTGGATGACGCCATTCATCCAGTTCTTGGAGCATGGGACACTGCCGAGGTGAGCCCGAGCTTACAGTCTGCACATGGGCTCGCTCAAAAGGCGAGCCCGAGCTTACCGTCTGCACAGGGGCTCGCTGTACCGAAGGGGTGCTAATGGCGTACTTTATAAGTGCGTTACTCAAGAAGAAGATAAGTACCTTCTGTCCGACTTACATGAGGGCATCTGCAGCGCCCACGCCTCACACAGAACCCTTGTCAGCAAAGCATTCAGCATGGGCTACTACTGGCCCACTGCGATGAGCGACGCAGAAACCTTAGTCAAGTGCTGTGAAGGATGCCAATACCATGCGCGGATGACGCACAAGCCCGCGTATGAGCTGCAAACAATCCCACTAGCGTGGCCGTTCGTGGTCTGGGGCATGGACCTCTTGGGACCGTTCCACAAAGGGCTCGGTGGAAAAACGTACCTGTTCGTAGGCATCGACACCATTACCAAGTGGATCGAGGCCGAGCCGGTCTCCAACATCACTATAGCTGCCGCAATACGTTTCTTCTAGGGCATCGTCGCAAGATTTGGCAATGCCTAGCAGGATCATTGCTGACAATGGCACCCAATTCACGAGCCGGGAGTTCGACGATTACTGCGAAGAGGTCGGCATGAAGCTTGCCCTGGCCTCTGTGGCCCACCCACAGAGCAACGGGTCTACGACGCCCTCAAGGCGAAACAACAAGGTTTAGTCGACGAGCTGCCATCAATCCTCTAGGCAGTCCGGACAACGTCTAGTCGGGCTACGAGAGAAACTCCCTTCCGGCTCGTCTATGGCTCAGAGGCCGTCCTACCAACCGAAATAAGACTAGGGTCCGATCGCGTTGACTTCGCCAGCTACATGGCCAACGACGAGGAGCAGCAACTCGACCTCGACCTACTAGAGGCATGCCGCGAGCATTCCTTACTCCGGGCTGCGACCTACCAGCAGTCCCTGCGTCGCTATGTGGCACGAAACGTACAAACAAGGACCCTGCAGGTAGGAGACCTGGTTCTACATCGCATCCAAAACCTCGCGGGCTCCAACAAGCTCAGCCCCAAGTGGGAGGGACCGTAAAAAGTAGTGTCCGCATCCCGCGTGGGCTCGATACGCCTGGCTGACAAGGACGGGAACGAGCTCCCTAGCTCAAGGAACATATTCCTTCTATGACGCTTCTACGCTTAATCAGGTTGTAACTCTCCTTTATTTCAATTTTGAAAAATAAGAAAACGCATCTTTCCCCAATCGTGGGCTACGCCGGGCTCAATCACGGCCGCCATAGGCAAGCCTGTGGCCAAAATCCAATTGCCAAGGATAAGGCACTCCGGAGCACTCCTTTGACGGGATAAGCCGACACCTCCTCGCACCCTAGTAAGGCTCCGCGCGGTGTGGAACTCCCACGGCCCAAGGTACAATAATCCCACGTCAGGTTTGCTCGGGGGCTGGGAATTTTTTCACGAATTTTTCTAAGTCCTTAACCTTGCCAAGCCCGCACCGCTCACGCGGCCTCGCTAAAACTCGGTGGCTAGGAATTTGCGTGAACGTTTTCCAAGTCACTCTAGTTTTTAGACTGCGCCCAACTCCAAGATCGCACTTGGACTTGGCCGCAGCCTAGGGGCTGGGTGACTGTGCGCACAAAAACAAAAAATTTCAATTAAATCATTTTGTCTAAAATTCCTAAGTTCGCCTAAGAATTTCATTACTTTTCATCTAGTTCTCCTCTCCTATTTTTGCATGACAGATTTACGCAAGAAAGGAAACAAGCAAGCTCAATAAAGAGGATTCACTAAAGAAGAAATTGCATTTCTTAAAAGGATCTCACAAGGATAAAAGATTGTACAAACAAAAAGCAGCCCGGCATCCTGGGCTACCGCAAAAGGGGCACCGTGCCACTACGGCTACTGTGGTGCCCAAGGCCTACCCCTACAGTCCTACACTACTTCGCTGCGCCTAAGAGCGGCGCTGGCGACGAGCTGGCGGCGTGGTGGACTCCACTGTCGACTGCGCCAATGACGACGACGGGATGGGCACCGGCGCCGACTTCCCGGGTGTGCGCAAGTGCCGCACCCTCCGCCGGTGGATGCTCGCGCCCATGGGCGGTGGCGGAGCCACCATGGCTACCTCCGCTACTGCCTCCGCGGCCTCCCTCGCGGCGGCATCCCCGGCTACGGCTTCCGGCAAGGCCGCCTCCTCCGTCGCTAGCGCGGCGACAAACTCCGCGTCGGTGGCAACCTGTGCCGCCTCCGCGTTCTCCTCCTCCTCCGCCGCGAGCGCGACGGCCAGTGCTGCGGCCGCCACCCCGTCGGCGTGGATTTGGGCGTGCTCCGGCAACGCGGCCTCCTGTTCCGCGATGACGAAGCCAGCGGCTTGCCCGTAGTCCTCTATCTCCTCCTTCAGCGTGGGCTGGATCGGTGGCGGCGACGGCATATCCTCCAGCGCCGCCTCCAGCCATGCGTCCCGGTCCGGGGAGGAAGAGGAGGACATGCTTCCGGCCTCTCTCTCTCTCTCTCTCTCTAAATTCTTGGTCTTGTGCACTCCCCTCTCTGCGCTCCGGTCTGAGGAATGGTAGAGGTAAGCGCAGACTAGAGTGAGGGCTGCGCAGCGCGCTCCCCCTCACTTTATAGGCACGCGGCAGCGCGATGTCCCATCACTCCGCCGGCTACCCTAAGCGTCACTGCGCGCGAAGGGACTGGTAATTAAAACCCACTTCGCGAGCTGGAGGATCACGCGCGCGTGCGTTCCCAGAGGAATACCAAGCATGCCAGTCGCCATGCAACTCGTGTCCTGGCCCCGCTGTCAGCAAAGTGAAAAGCCGCGGCCTGCTAAGGCCCAATGCGTAAATTCAGCCCAACTATGCTAACGAGGCCCGTAACGTCAAATCGGCCTGACACGTGGCGTGGGCTAGGCACGCGAGCCATCACGGCGTCATTCCCCCTACGCATCCGTGCCCGACAAGTGTGGCCCCGCTGTCAGCGAGACGCTGTGCTGCGCAGCAGAACTCACAGTGCGCGCGATTTGACACAGCAAAGAATAGAAAATATAGCCATGTTCTCCGGCCACAGTACACAATTCTTATCTATTGAGTAAGCGACAAAATAGAATAAACGCGGAGTTTGGGGACAGAACAGCCCGGTCTGAGCTACAACCTACGCTGCAGCTTGAGCTCTTCCAGCTCGGTTTCCAGATTGCAGATCAGTGTCCTCGCTTGAAGCAGCTCTATGGCTTGCGAGTCCCTTTCATTCTGCTCCTGGCGCAGCCTAGCCCGGGCGGCAACGAGGTCTTGCGCCTGCTTCTTCACGGACTCTGCGTCGGCATTGGATTTCCCCCTAGCCTCTCGGAATGCGGCAACCTCCTCCGCGAACTTGTCGCGGGCTTCGACAAGCCCACGCACGATCGTGCCGTGCTTAGACAAGGCCGCCCCCAGCTCCATAGAGGCCGCCTCCACACGACTGCGCTCCTTGGCGAGTGTGAGCCTGGCTCGCCGCGGTCTTCTCCGCTTCTCTGGCCTCGGCTAAGTCTCGAGCGAGCTTCGCCACAGCCTCTTGCTCCTTCTCCTGCGTTGCCTACAACCCGACCTCCAGCTCGGCGACGCCAGTGGTCCAGCGGACCTCGCTCTCGGCAGCAAGCTCCCTCTCACGCTCTATTTGAGTCCGGGCGTCTGCGAGTTCTGTCGAAAGGCGGCTGAGCTCCGCTGCGTCGTTACCAGCTTGCCCGCGCGCCGCTTCGATCAGCGTGAACGCGTCGGCAAAGAAGCTCTAGGACTGAGACAAGAGCAACGAATCAAGGCGTGGAAAGACCAACGCCAAAGCACAACACACGACCGCGGGTGCTTACCTCCATATACAGAGCGAGCCCGCTCCTCATTTTCTCCTTGACATCGTCGCACGCGGCCTGGTTAAGCCCGCGAAGATGCGTCTCGTAGAATGTCAAGGGAAAGCGGGCCGAGGACTCCGAGTCACTCTCCTCCGCTGACACAGAGCGCGCCGCCCTCGCTGCAGACGGCCCCGGTGAAGCCCTGGGGGACGGAACAATCGCCCCGGCTACGGCCACTCGTCTCTACGCCTCCTCCATCTTCGCCACACGCTCGGGCTTCGCCGCTGTCGCTTGCTCCACGGCCAACTTGGCCTCGCGGAACTCAGCCCGAGCCTCCGCCAGCGCGGCCTTCAGCTCGTCCGCCTCCCACTTGGCGGCCGTGAGCTTGGCCCTGATTTTGTCCGCCTCCTCCGGGAGAGCCCAGACTTCACCTTCTCCTGCCCGTGCCTTAAGCGTCGCCTCCGCGGTGGCCAGGGACTTCTCGAGTCCGGTCTTGGCCTTGACAGTTTGTTCCACAGCAGCCCGCGATCGCTGAAGCTCGTCATGAAGCCTGGCGACTTCCTGCGCGAGCTCTCGCTTCTCCACCGAGGGTTCGGCCCGCTGCACGGCCTTCCGAGCAGCGGCCTGCACCTCCTTGAGTAGGGCCTTAAGCTTCACTAGCGCATCTTCCATGGCCTTCGCTGACCGAAGCTCCGTCTCCGCCGCTCTTTCGCCCTCCGCGGGGGCCAAAAACGTGGGCGCTGCGCCAACCACCATGAGCGGACTTGGGCTGGGACGCATCGCCTTGCCTTCCACCGCTGCTGGCCTGGCCTCCGCCAGAGACAGCAGTAACCGTACAGCCTCGGCCTTCGTTGCCTTAGCGCGCTGACGAGCGAGGTTCAGCTCGCCCACGTAGACAATACCTAAACGCACCAGTAAATCCCCCCTTGTCGGACCGGGGACTGGGCGGATCTGCACGTCCGGCATGCCTTCCCCGATGGAGCGCCACGCTCGGTTGTTCACCTGCTGCTCCACCCACTCCGGGGTGGCAGAGATCCAGCCCGTCGATGCCAGCGGGCCCATGCTGGGCAAGGAGATGTGCAGCCAGCCCGTCAGCGTGAGCACGCGCATTGGCTAGTCCCCGATTGAAGTCTTGAAAAGGTCAGCGATCCCCCGACGGTTGACCGGCCCCCAACGTGCAGGGGTGTAACCAACACTGTCTCTGCAACCTCGGCGGCCGCATACAGCACCGCCATCGGCAGGCAAGCCGATGACGCCCCTCAGATCAGTTGCACCACCTTGCCCCGCGCCTCAGGCTACGTCGACAGCATCTCACCAGCCTCCAGCGGCCGTGACAGGAGTGCCTCTCCTTCTTCCCCGGGCGAAAGCGCTTCTCCCCCCTCTGCCACCGCCAGCATCAACTCCACCACGGCCTCGACTAGTTCACCCTCAGTCGCCCTAGCTTCGGCAGAAGGGGGCTGCACGTCAACTTCCACCTCGGCGTCGTGCACTGCATTCAGAAATACCTGGAGCAATTAGACACAAAAGAGAGACGATAATGGGTAGCGCGAGGAACTTACGCGCTGGCTCAAGCTCTGTGCCCGTGTACACCCCCGGGGTAAGGCGCAGGAAAAGCCTCGCCTCCAGCCCGCCGACGCGGTTCATAGTCCGCACGGCCGTTTTCTTCCCAGGCCGTGCTACGCCGGCCTTCTTCGCGGACCCCCGCCGCGACGTCGTCATTTGCGTCGGGCCCGCCGCGGTCGCGACATCCTCGTCGTCACTGTCCTTGCCGGCTGATACCTCCTCCTCCTTTTTGCGAGCGCCGCGCCCTAGATCCATGCGGAAAATGAACCGTGAGACCGGCTGAGCCCCCAACACTTAGCCTACGTCGTATGGAAAAATCCTTACCTGCGCCGGCACCGTGCGTTTCCTGGCCCGCATCTCCGCGCCTTCCTACGCCGCGCCAGCTGCGGTCGAAGCCGGCACTGAGCTCCCCTCGCCCCATGCCGCTGGCAAAGCCAGTGCCCCGCCGGACACCGTCGTTGATCCTCCAAACGGCGAGCGCGCCGCCAATGGCTGCACGTCCAAGGGATCCTTTGCGGAGCTCGTAGCCTTCGTGGCCTCCTTGGCCATATTCCATGTTCGTTGCGCACGAAGAATAGGCAAAGCCAGGCCGTCAGGACCTTATGGGCGCACGCGGTCTGAAATTCAATTGAACACCTTCCGGGCGCATACCGTAGACAATATGTCCTATACGTTCCTCCCGGGATAGGGATTTTTCTCCATGGGCAACAGCATCCCCGCGATCCTTGCAGCATCACAAACGATCACCACGCGACCAACCCAAAATTTAAATAGAGCACCGTGACAGGCGCTCACCTTGGTGGAAGTCCCAACCGCCCATCTCGCTGACGCACAACTCGCAGCAGCGGGCTAATCCGGTGCCGAACGAAGCTATTGACAATTTCATAACCCGTCAAGTTCCTCTGGGCGAGCTCCGCGATCTCGTACGCCAGCGCCTGCTCCTCCGGTGGGGGCTCGCCACGCACGAAGATCGGCGCCTCCGGTGCAGCCGAAGAATACTCCAAATCTGAACCTCCGCGGTTCAGATAGAACCACCACCGGGCCCAACCATCGACCTTCGTCTTGACTTCATTGTCTGGGTACGTTCTACTGCCCCGGGCCCGACGCGTGGTAAGATAAAAGACCGCGCCGTTGCCCACGTGATGGCCGACGGGCTTCAGCTCGAAGTACTGCGTGAAGAGATTCACCAAGGGCCGCGCCCCGCAGTACGCCTCGCACAAGTGTGCCAAGATCGACAGATGAATGTACGACTACGGGGACAGATTCTCTGGCCGCAACTCCGTAAGGGCGAAGAAGTCGGCCGCGAACCGCGACTCCGGCGCGCGAAGCCCACAGATGGCCATGCTTTTGAAGCAGATCAGCTCGAAAGGCTCGAGCTCGGGCTCTCGGGCTGCGACGGGGAGCCTCCAAGACCCCGGCCTCACGAAGCCATCCATCTCCAGCTCCGCCATCCTCTCGCTCGTAAGCACGCTCTCTCCGATGAACACCATGGTAGCCAAAAACGGAAGGCAAAGAAACCGGATGCGGGGAGCAGGAAGGCGAAGAGCAAGATGGAGAGATGAAGACGAAGACAAAGGGGATGTTCTGCAGTAGAAGTTCCTCCCAATCACAGCCTTATCAAAGAAGGTAACGGTCGGAGTGGAGATCATGGGTGTCGTGCCCTAGAAGACGTAACTGCCCCACTCTGCCATCGAATCAAATTCAATGCTCGACCTCTCGCCCCCAGCGGCTTGAAGAAAACTCTAGCCAAATCTCCCGCGCGGCGCACAAGGATTGGGCTTCTCAAAACCTCAGACCTGCTCGCCACGTGACCCGCTCTAGGCTCTAGGCTGGCTGTTGGTGATTTATAATCGGCCCATCCCGAGACGGGCCTTGGGCCCGATCCGTACCGGCCTGCAGCGTGTAGAAAGAGCCCGAAAGGCCATCCCTGGCCTTACCAGGAGAAACATCTTGCACGCTGGGGCCATCCCCGGGCTTGACTAAGATAACCAAGCCTCCCTTGGTCCTAACCAGGAGTGTTGCGCACCTCCCGGGCTATCCTTAGCCCGGGAGAGGGCCCCGCGGACAGCTCACCTGTCCTCTGGGCAGGTGGCGGCAGCTGTCATGCCCCACCACGCTTTCCTCAGCCTAGACCAAGAGGGCTGTACCTCCCCGCGGTATTGGTAGCCCGGGGGAGAACCGCGCGGGCAGTTCGCCATGCCGTTTGTCCCTTGGGTAGATGGTAGCTGCTGCCGCGCTCCGCGACGCCCCCAACGGGTGGCGCGAAGCTGGCTCCTACTAGTCAATGCCATACAGGGGATAAAGGCGCCACTAAAGATGGGCAAAGCAAGGATAGGCGCGAGGCCCGCGGCATCTGCTTCGAGCAGCCCACCGCGCCTATAAAAGGAGAAGACTGTCCATCATAACAACCAAGTCTAGGAGGGCAAGCAACAGGAGCATCTGAAGCTTCCTTAGCAGTAGCAACAGTCGTAACAGAGTAGATTCTAGTCACCTCAGTGTCCGAAACTACCCTGTAAGCTTGGGACCGGCTCCTCCTCGCCCGGTCTCGGCGCCCATGTATTGTTTCCACTAGATTATCAACGAGTGCTGGAGTAGAGCTATTACCCGACAATAGGGGCTCAAACCAGGGTAAAATCACTTGTCTCGCACGGTTTGTATTTCTTTCACCTCATGTCTCATCCCCTCTCAATCTCACCATACGACGGATCTATACCGGGATTCCAGATCGCACCAAGCACAGTCCGGGAAGACCGCGCAGCCAGAGCCCCCGTGAGCTCGGTCGCCACCTCGGGCTGCTGGGAAGGGTTGTCGTTGGGCTTCATTCCAAGTACGAATTGGTCTGCCAGTCCGTGGATCCGCTGCCCGCAGTTGGCGCGTTTCCCAGACACCGACTATTGGGTTTTGAGCACATCCCAGGCGAGAAAATCACCTCGCCGATGCCCTCTCACAGCTCACGCGAGCCTCTGTCCCGATAGGAGTCTTTGAAGAAAGACTACCACGGCCTTCCGTCGCAGCCCCCGAACTTGGTAGGGACGACGTCATACCTGCCTCAGCCTCCAGTCCAGGGAGGGAGGGTGGAACAACTGCCGAGGTGGTTAGGGTGGAAACGCCAGGCCAGGCAAAGTACATCGGTAGCCACCGTGTGGTCGCCATCCTTGGCCGGGAAGGTACATGGATAGCTCCGATCCTAGCCTTCCTGCGGGACCATGTGATCCCTGATGATGATGCCTCAGCTGAGAAGATTGCGCGAAAGGCCAAGCATTACGCCCTGATAGGTGGGGACCTATATCGTCAGGGTGGAAACGGAGTTCTTCTAAAGTGCATCACTCGGGAAGAGGGGGGCAGAATGCTCTCCGATAACCATGGAGGCGTGTGCGGAAGCCATGCGAGCAGTCGCACCCTAGTCGGTAAAGTGCACCGTAAGGGATTCTTTTGTCTCACCGCCCTCCAAGATGCTTGCGAGCTGGTGAGGAAATGCAAGGCATGCCAGTTCTTTGGCATGCAGATACACCGACTAGCCCAGGCGCTACAAACCATCCCGATCTCATGGCCGTTCGCAGTCTGGGGGCTGGATATCTTGGGGCTGTTTCCACGGGCCACCGTAGGTTTTACCCATCTGTTCGTCGCTGTCGACAAGTTCACCAAGTGGGTTGAAGCCGTTCTGGTTCAGGCCATCACAGCGGCTGCAGCCGTGAAGTTCATACATAGCATCTTCATGCGCTTCGGAGTCGCCAACCGCATCATCACCGACAACGGCGCTCAGTTCAAGAGTTCCGACTTCTAGGATTGGTGCTAGGGCATGGGCACCAAGATCTGCTTTGCATCTGTTGGCCATCCTATAAGCAACGGGAAAGTGGAGCGCGCCAATGCGGAAGTGCTCAATAGGCTCAAGACGAGGGCATTTGATAGGCTGCAAAAGCGCGGGAAGTGATAGGCAGAGGAGGTTCCCACGGTGTTGTGGGCGCTGCATACTACCCCGAGCCGTGCCACGAGGGAAACACCTTTCTTCCTGGTACACGGAATAGAAGTAGTGCTCCATCAGAGCTGTCCTTCAGGTTGCCACGAGTGGCGGCGTACAACGAAGATGACCAGGAAGAGCGCCGGATGCAAGAGGTCAACTTCTTGGAGGTAGCCTGTGACCGAGCAACATTACAGGCGGCAAGATATCAGCAAACCCTAAGGTGATATCATGCCGCAAGAGTGCGCAAGATGACGCTGATAGTGGGCGATCTCGTCCTGCGAAAAATCCAGACGCAGGCGGGCCGCAACAAGTTGTCTCCCCTGTGGGAGGGCCCATATAATGTGGTCTCAGTCTCTCGCCCAGGATCTGTCAGGCTCGCCATAGAGGATGGCCGCGAGCTAACCAACACGTGGAATATCGAGCAGCTGCGGAAGTTCTACCCCTATGTGCTGTAAGTAAGAGCAGTGTTTTGCTCAGCCGGCTAGCAAAGAGGTCCTCTTCCCTAGCCGGCCAGGGGGCTGTCTGTAGTTCCCCTCTGTATTTCCCCACTTTAGCAGGGCAAGTGTTTTCGTTTCAGTTCAGAGCTATTTTTCTTCTATTGTTTCCCATGTTTTGTGCTCACTGGGCAATCTGATCGCAAGTACCTTGGTCGTATGGCCTCTTGACAGTAAAGTCGATTACTTAGCACCGTGCTGAGCGAAGGGGGACGATTGGAAGTCGTATCTGGCACAACGTTTTCGCTCGGCCTGGGCGCTATACACCACCGAGGGCGCCGGCGTCTAGATCGCTTCTAAAAAGTCTTACGCCTTAGACGCGCGGGGTTAAGAGGAATCCAAAGAGACTACGGAGATTTATGTCCTAAACGACCTAAGGAAAGAGCGCTTGCCCTGGCCAAAGCATTCAGTTCGCTCTGTTGTGGTCTTTCTGCATAACGTTTTGCGTCATCATTCCATCTTGCAGAATAACAAGGCTGAATTGCGCCCGGCATATCAAAGGCTAAACAACAGAGAAGCGTGCATGGCAACGGACGAACATAATTCAAGACTTAATAAACAACGGTAATTCACAGTTCGAGCGCTTAAGCGCGTGCTAGCAAAACTGCAGGACAGTACATGCCACGTCACTCGCGAGCGCAGCCTCTTCTGCCTCTTCGTCTGTGGAGGCTTCGGGCGCCACCGATATCTACCCTGCCACGTGGTCGGCGGCCTCGGCAACGCGCGCAAACCACTGGGAGGTCAAAGGCGGCGTCGCGGCTGGCGTAGCAGGCCAGCACGTAGCGCGCCGCTCTAGCAGCAGAGGTGTGTCCGTCGCTCGCCGAGCGCTCCCTCAGCAGCTGCGGATGGGCGAGAAGGGCTTCAGCGGCGCGGGTGACGCCGAAGGCGTACTGCGCCGCCGTGGGCATCTGCGGCTCGGGATGATTAACACCCAGCGGCTCGAGGCTCTCGCGGAAGCTCCGGTAGGCCGGGTGCAGCATCTCGACGAGAGAGCCAAGCTAGCGACGCAGCTCGCCGCGCACCGACGCAGCCTAGGCCGATGACGTCTGCGCAGCAGGGGTGGCGGCCTAGGATTGGCTGGCCAGCTCCCCGTTCATGGCGCACTTCCGTGCCAAGTCGGTGCGCAACGCCTCCACCGTTAGTAGAAGGTTGGACTCCCGGCCCGCTTGCGCAGCGCCGTAGGCGCGCAACGCGTCGTGGATCCCACCCAGGACCGCCGCGAGGGCGTCGAGGCTGGCGGCCCCAGCGGCAAGCGCGACGGGCTCGAGGACCTGCACCGGATCGGCGCCAGGATGCCCCGTCTCCATGCCTTGGGGTGTCTCGGCGGCGGCGTCGGTCGAGGCCATCGGCGGGGACGCGATAGGCGGGACACTGGTGCTGGAGGAGGCGCCGGCGTCATCCCTAGAAGAGACAGGAATGTAGTAAAAAAAGGTACTCCGAGAGCCAAATTTAAATGCAGTTTCTTTTAGGGCTTACCTTGTAGGTAGCCCCCAAAGCGAAAAGCTGAGGGGGACAAGGCAATTCCACGCACCAGAGTTGGGCGCGGCACGGCCGGGCACCGAGGCGACCATCGGCGCGGCAGCAGGCGTGGCCGCCGACGCGATCACCGAAGGAGAGGTGGCTGCCGGGTCTGCCGGGGCAGAAGGAGCGCCGAAGGTGGCTACTGGGTCCGCCGGGTCTGTCGCGGCGGAGCTTGCCGCCGCGGTCCCGCTGGGGGAGTGCGGCGGCATCAGAAGAAGGCCTCCCGCGGGCGGCGGGGGGCGAGGAAGGCAATGGCAGCCCCGCGGAGCTGAGCCGGGGTCTCTTGGGGTCCTCTCCGCCGTCACCAACCGCCACCGGGCGTTTCCTGCCAGCGCAGTTGACGTCCGGGGGCTAGTCCCGGATTTGGAGCGGGCGGAGCTCCCGCTGGATGGCCGGTCCTATGGCCTCCAAGGGCGGGACTTTGGTTAGGAGGTTAAGCCGATCCGTCGGCGCTCACTCGAGCAGCGGGACGACGACGGAGGGCCAGCGGCGGCCTATGGTGGATTGCGGGACTAGTCCCGCAACCCAGATGAGGAGGACATCTTCCGACACCTCACCCGCGGCTGCAGAAGACAACAGAAGACCAAACCGTGAAGATCAGAGCAAGAAGACAAAGAAACAGTGTAAATCGAAGCAAAGGATCGGGATACTTACAACCTGGGTGGATGCGGGTGCAGTCGTCGATGCCCATATACATCCAGGCGCCGCGCTCCCTTTGGTGCAGCGGACAGAGCCGCCGGGCTAGGAAGTCCATCAGCACCCGGGTGTCGGTGAGTCTGGCGCGGCAAAGTCCCTCGATGCGGTCGACCATGGTGCGCAGCCAAGGCGCATCTTCTAGCGTTGTCTCCCACGTCTCAGCATTCGGAACCGCCGCCGCCTCAGGAAGCGCACGCATGTCCAGCACGCTGTCGTCGCGGATGTACAGCCATGACTGCTTCTAGTGCTTCGAGCTGCTCGTAGTGGTGATATCGATGAAGGACCTGGAGGTCCCAGGGCGAGAGCGGAAGTGGCATCTTCCCACGGCGCCTTCGCCCTGCTGAGTGTGAAGACGAAAAAGTGGCCGAAGAGCAGAAGATTGGGCCTCACCTGCACGAACGCCGACATGAGATTCTGGAGGATTCGTATCTCCCTCTCGTCGTGCGTCGATGAGGGCAGAGGGCTAGCCATTGGGGGAGGAGAAGGCGCACGCCGGCGCGACGAGATGCAGTGACGCGGCGGCGTGGTGAAAGATTGCGATACCGGAAGCAAGGAAGAATGATGTTGGAGAGTGAAGTGCGGGAATTGGCGTAAAAGCCAGAAAAGCGCCCAAGTCTCCACTTTTATAGGCATGGCGCGCGTGGAGGAGGTTTCAGCCTCCCCACAATCCGTCGTTTTGCCTTCTCCCTTGTTTCTCGCGGGCGGCGGCTACAGTTTCCAATGCGGGCGCAATTAAGTGGAGGAGGGATTCAGCAGAAAGTGGTGGGGCCCCCACGATTCACCCTCCGCGGGCGTGTTCTTCTCGTTTTTCCCACGCCGGTGTTTCTCGTCTCGAAGTGGGCCCTGGGGCTACTGTTGGTGCATTGCGCATCGGGGCACTCACGCCAAGGAAGTGCAGGACGCGCGGTAGCTCGGCGTAGAGCGGGCGATCAGAACCCCACCCCGAGCTAGAGCAGTGGCAGCTCGACGTAGAGCGGGCGACCAGCCCCCCACGCCAAGCCAGAGCAGGACGTGTGGCGCCGGGTCGAGCAGGTGGGCATCGGCCCCACTCAGCAGGCGTTCATACAAATGGAGGAGGAAGTTTCTCAGCTAAGGCCTCCTCAATGTTCAACGTATCAGTAGCATTAAATGCAAGGATTCAGGCGTGCGAGACCGAGACAGATGATTGCCTACACTGTAGCTCTGTCCGATGCCCTGTAGCGGTCATTCCATCACTATGCGATGGCAGGGCAGAGTGGCGCCTGTGTGAAGCGTCTCCCACGTCCTGTCAGGCCCGGCGATCGGAGGAAGCCATTGATGATATTGACGTCAGCAGGGCAAGTGGGGGGCGCTGTGACCTGAGTCCAACCAATGGAATGTCTCTGTCTCTATCTATGTCTCTCTCTCTCTCTGCCTCTCTGTCTCCCTCTCTCTCTCTCTCTGACCAACTACCCACCCATTTCATTATAAAAGGGAGCTGGGGCAGAGGGAGAGAGGGTTGGTTCCCTGCTGTTCTACACACACCCACTGTTGTATGAGCTCTCCAGCAAGAGCGTTTCAAACCCCAGAGAATACCACCCTCGCAGGAGTAGGACTATTACCCGCATAGGGGGTCCAAACTTGGGTAAATCTGGTGTCTCCCTGCAAGCGTAAGTTCGACCGAGCGAGCTGCAAAAATTCCCCCTGACCGAACTACGAATCTCCCACGAGACAAATCTGTCTGGTTTAGAACACCGACAGTAAGGATCCGAGGCAGAGAGGTGGTAAGGGGGTTGAATCGTTAGTTCAAATTTCAATTATGATTTTCTTTGGTGATTAGTCCAATTTATGACCCAAGTTAACGCGTGAAAACCTTGTGTTTTTAGGGCGGATGAGAACTACGCCTAGGCTTAGACTACTAGGAGGCTCGATGGCACTCACACACAATCGATCTCAATATGATGTGCGAAAATGTAAAGGATGAAGACGAGGAGATGCAAACCGAGTTGTTTACTGAAGTTCGATCCTCATCACATGAACACCTACGTCTCCATTGAGGAAACTTCTCACACAGAGAAGTCGGGATCCTTTCGTCCGTTGCCCTCGATCCACTCGTGGTTGCTCTTCACCAACACATGGTAGGCGAGCTCCAAACCTTCACACGGAAGCGAGTTCTCTCACACGCGAGAGCTTCTCACACCCCGGCACCTACACATGGCACCGACCTCCGACACACGATGTATTTGCACGCACTACCGACAGATGACGATGACCACCGACACACGGTAGGTTTTGACCTCAACACATGAGGCACCTCGGACACACGGAGGATTTTAGGGCACCTCCAACACATGGCGATGACCACCGACACACGGTGGGTTTCTCCCCGACACACGGAGAGCGCCTCCGACACACGGAGTCAAGAGCTTAGCGAAGGCTTGTTGAAGAACAACCTCGCTGACGATCTCCTCCGGCAATAGAGTCCCAAGAGCACAAGACCAGAGACCTCACTTCACACCACCTCTCCCTCTCATGGAAACTTAGGCAAGAACACCATGGGAGAGGCTAATACCTTAGGGATGAATGGGAGGAGGTAGAGGGCACCTTCTTCTACTTCCTTTCTTCTTCCCCCTCTCTCAAGCACACATGGAGGCCAAGGGTGTAGTGGCAACCATGGGAGGAGCTCTCAAGGGTGGCTAGGGCAATGGGTGGTTGCAAAATGAGGCTCTCTCAGTTTTCCCCGTGCTGGTGGCTCCTATTTATAGGTACAAGGCGTAAATTAACCCTAAGAATGGACGGCCCAGATTGAATTTCCCATGATTCAGTTTAATTCATCGGACCCAGTCCGATGGTCGTCGGACCTAGTCCGATGAAGCGTTTCATTTGGGAACTTAGTCATTGGGAGCCGGTGACCTAGTCGGACCAGGTCCGACAGGGATCATACCCAGTCTGACAAAAGGGTTGCATTTTAGGGATTTAGTCGCTAGGAGCCGGTGGACTGGTCGGACCCTGTTCGATGGTGGTCGGATCCAGTCCGAAATAAGGGTTGCATTTTGGGGACTTAGCTGTTGGCACGCTCATCCGTCGGACCCAGTCCGACAGCCGTCGAACCCAGTCTGGCGAGGCTAGTTTTTGTAATCAACTTCGTTTTGGAGCTCGAGGTCAGCGCCAGGCTTGGAACTGGAACATGCGCCGCCTTGTGTCGTCTCACCGGCCGCCGGGAAGTCGAGCTATTGCCATCGCCTTGCTACAGGTCGCCGCCAGGCCGTGGTGAGGCCGCCGTCTCTTGGCCAACACAACGGTGCCGCCGCCTCCTTCTAGGGCCAACCGCCATCCCCTTGATCGACGCCGTTGATAGAGGGGAATAACAGCATGCTGTGCACCGCCTCCTGGAGCCGACGCTTGCCGGCGCTGCCTCTGGCCGCCGCGCCCCTAGCTGGCCCCACCATAGGCCCGTGCTGCCCTTAGCTGTAGCTGCCATGCCGTCCCGCGCCTCCGTCGTCGGAGCACGCCGCCGTGGAAGCCTCCCTAGCCGTCGCTGCCTTGGGGACCGGCGCCGCTGTTGCTCCCTTGGGCCGGTGCTGCCCATAGCCAGGGGGGCGGCCGCGTAGGGCTGGCAACGAGCCGAGCCGCTCACGAGGCGCTCGCGAGCTCCGAGCCAAAGTGCCAGCCCTCGGGCCGCGGCTTGGCTCCTGCAGGCGAGCGCCTCGCACCACCGTGGCTGGCCGCCATGCCTCCTCCGGTAGCTGTGTCCCGAGGCCATGCCGCATCCATGGCCGGCCTCTTCCTGTTTCTCCCTCTCTCTATGCCGGTGGCTACATAGGGGGGGGTGGCTGTGGCTTGGGGAAACCCTAGCCACCCCTCTTTCTCTCCTTTTTTTTTTCCTCTTTTCTCTTTTCTTTTCTTTTATTTTCTTCTCTCTTTCTCTCTAATTTTCCAGATGCAAAAACAAGAGAATCGGTACACAAATGATTAGATAAATATTTTCTGATATTTTGGGTGTTTTTCTTCATTTTATTTCCACCAGGATACTCCCCACACCCCTCACTTCTCTCTGTAAGGCTACATGGTGGATGGATGGCTTGGCCCTAAGCCTCCAACCCCACTTCTTATATAGCCTCCAACCCAAACTCTTGGGCATATTCTCCCGAATATTCTGACATCCCGGGAATATTCGATACTGAGCCACGCAGGGCCCGCACCAGGGTTTTCTCACAGAGGCTAACCCGTAACCTTCAGGGTTTTAACCACACCGGCTAACCTAGAAACGAACCAGGGTTTTCCACGGGCTAACCCAGAACCTGACAGGGTTTCTCACACACCGGATAACCCAGAACCGAACCATGGTTTTACTACCAGGATAACCCAAAACCATCTGTGCAACTTCCTCGGTCGCCAGCCCATGCCTGGGCCCACCGGACTGACTAGCTTCGCCACCATGGTTACCAACGCCACAGCCTCTAGCTGCCTCGGATCCCTTGCCTTATCTAAGCTTCTCGAGTACACCACCTTATGTGACTGCTAGGTCATCGAACCCAGTCGCCTACACGCCTCCGTACGCACCAGCCTCCAACTGTCCCCACGAAGCGTCAACCATGTACCTGCCGATACCTGCATCACAGAGGTGAACACATACCAAAACCATATACCTTACCTCTCCTGCAAGGTTAGCTCCACACAAGATTAACCAAAGCCAAGCTCAACATCAACGAAAGCATACAACGATGAACACATGTCACCTTGACACGACCCACCGAACACTGTTCGCTCACACTCAAGACAGCGTAAACAGAACACCATCGGACACCGTCAGATCGAAACTCTTGCAGAAACCTGTCACTACTCGATGTGTCCAGTCGACATCAGACGTCATCTGCCAGACACTCAACTCGTGTCCGTTTCATAAATGCAACTCAAAGCACATCAAAATCACTACACAAGGGGGCCCACCACATGGGCCTCAACATTAGGAAAATGGAATGTAACATCCCAAATTTTAAAACCAATTTGGCACGTTAATTAATTTCTTAAACAACATAATTTAAAATCATTCATTTAAATTGCATCATGGCATCATCATTGCATGTAATGCATTTAAATTGGAAAATTGATTTAAACCTTTTCAAGCATGCACCCTTGGTGGAAAAATTTAATAATTTGTTAGTGTAGTATTTTCATTAAAGCCAGCTCTCAATATTTTAATTCTTTCTGGAATAATATTTCCTAAGGTATCAATTTATTTTAAAAGGTTATTGGAAAATAAAAGTCCTTTGAGAATCAGAAAATTCAAAAAGGTTTTATTCTCCCCTCGGCCCAAAATCTCGGCCCACTTCTCCCTTTTCTTTTTCTTTTCCTCCCGCCTCTCCTCATCCCCTCTGGATGGGCCGCAGTGCCGCGCCGGCCCAGCCTGCCCAGCTCGCTGGCGCCTGCGAGCGTGGCGCCACCGACTGGTGGGCCCACCTTGTCAGCCCCTTCCTCTTCTCCCTCCTCTGTTTCTTCTCCCCTGCAGCACCGCTGTTCGTGAGTCGCTGCCGCTGTTCTTCCCCGCTCCCGAGGTCTCACTGGCTCGTCTCCCCACGCGATCACTCGTCCCGATCCTTTCCCTCCGGACCCCCCCTCCGTCTCCGCCATTCCCGATCTGGTCGTCGGCCAACCCGTGACGCCGCCGAGCTCCTCCACACGCCACCGGCCAGAATCCACGCCGGCGCTCGCCAACCCTCGCGCATCGCGTCAAAACCTTCCCGAGCGAAGCATACTTATAAGAGGGGGAACTGCTCCTCTATTCTCCCTGCTTCGCGCCAGCGCATTATCATCCAACCGAGCCGGTGCGCCATCATCCTCGTTTCCCCACAACCCTCTCTTCCCCCATTGTTTCGCTTCGGTTCCTCCGAGTCGCCCTCACCGTGGACTTGGTCACAGGAAGTTCCAGTGGAGCTCGCGCCCAAGGGGGATTGAAGCCGCGTGGTCCGCGTGACCCTGGAGTCCGCACCATCGTCATCGCAGTGGCCCTGTCGCCTTGCTGCTCCCACCGTCCAGGCGAGCTCTCAGGTAGACTCCACCACTCATCCTCGCCCCTTGTCCGAGGGAAATTAAATCCTGGTTGCGCTCATCGCTGGCGCCGTGTCATCGACAGGTTGTCGCCGCCTCGGACCGCTGCGCGGCGTGCACCGTCCATGATGTGCGCAAGGTCAGCCCGATCTTCTGGAGAGAACGATACGTCGATTTGTGAGATGATGATGCCGTGATATTTAGCTACCAATCAGCAAGGCTAGAAACCGGCAATCGCAATACCACCAACTCGAGTGTTATCAATCGTGGCCAACACGATCGATCTTAATCCCTGCGAGCAATCGAGAAACTTGCAAGAATCAAGTAGATAGAAATTGAAAGAAATCAAACTCTCAAACCAGGGGTGAGGTTCTGTTTCTCATGACGGGTGGTCTAGTCGACACACGCGAACACGAGGAGGGACACACAAGGGGTCTACCAAACAAAACAAAACCTAAACCACAACATATGACGGCGGCGGCCATATATAGAGTGGCGACCAGCAAAGGGGCGCCGTCCACCACCCTAGGGTCGGCCACCACCAAAACCCTAAGATACATGGGCCATAGGCCCAAAGATAAGGTGACGCAGCACCCTGGAATTGTGTCACGTGAGCTTCCTCGGTGTTTCCCCAACTCTGCTGAACGAATTTTGACGTTGGGCTGGATCCATTGGAAAGCTGATCTCCAATGCTTTCCAACGAGTGGTCACGGGCCGAAATCGGAGTTTGGGAGCCCGAGTTACGCCCGTTTGAAGTCGATGGGCTGCTGGATGGCCGAGACGGGTTCTCTAGCATCTTTGGCTTCCATGTGGGCCTTCCTTGGTGCTTCGTGCTTCCTCGTGGTGCATGCTTGACGCGCTGATCCTTCTTCTTGGGCTTGAAAGGTCGAGCTCCTGGGTTTAGGCCCCTAGGCGATGACGGTGCGGTCGGAGAGGAAGCAGACGAAGTAGAGGCAGCGGTTATATCCTTCATGTTGATGTCCTCATCACCCTCCCCTTGTTGAATTGGAGTCGTCCTCGACTCCTTCTCATTCGCCTGCAAAAGATTAGTGACAACAGGAGGCAAAGAAACAGATGGTTGCAAACTTTTGTTCATGTCATCATGTGCAACAACATTGGTAGCTAACAAAACTACACCTTTTAGTTTATGATCAGACTTGTCACTAGGTGCTTCCGCTGGATTTGGTTCATTAGCTACACTCGTCATCTTAGCATCATTACGACTCTGCTCTCTTTTAGCATGTTGTGCAGCAACCTTAAGTAACTCAGCAGGAGTCATTGGTTCCAAAATAATTTTCTTTCCCTTAAACAAGAAAGTGTACTGATTGGTCCTACCATGATGTGTAGCATCTATATCATATATCCAAGGTCTACCCAATAAAAGAGAACAAGCATCCATGGGTACAACATCGCAAACAACATGATCATGATACGAACCAATTGAAATAGGTACTCGAACAGTGTTTGTTACCTTAACCTTACCATCAGAATTGAGCCACTCGATCTCATACGGTTGCTGTAGCGGACACGTGGCCAAGCCAAGCTTCTCGACCATGTCCACACTGGCAAGGTTGTTGCAACTTCCACCATCGACAATAACATGCACAGCTCGTTCGTTGACTACGAACTTTGTTTGGAAGATGGTATGGCGCTGATTTGTCTCATCACGTGTGGGTTGTGCATGCAGGATACGAGTGACAACAAGAGCTGGATATGTCTCTGTCGTGGCAGCATTATAAACCTCTCCCTCTTGTTCTGCAGTGTTAGTAACAACAAGAGCATATTCATTTTCATCAATGTCACTAGCACTAGAGTACTCACCATTTTCTCGTATTATTAGAGCACGTTGATTTGGACACTCTCGCATCACATGGCCATATCCCTTGCAGCGAAAACATTGTACCTCTCTTGTACGACCAGTAGATGCAACGGATGAAGCACTCTTCGCCGGAGCTTGCTTTGTGGCTGATTGACTTGACCCCGGGATCTGTGGTGGTGTAGAGGCAGCAGGAGTAGCAGGTGAAGCCGCACGTCCCGGAGCGGAAGATGTCAACTTTGTTTGAATGTGGACTGATTTGGAGGTAGAAGAGCCTCCAAAATTGCCTCGCATTGTCGATCGTCGACCCTGCACTTCCCTTTCTGCTTTCAAAGCAAGATGATACAAACGGGTGATAGAATTGTATTCTTTATAATCAAGTATGTCCTGCAATTCCCGATTCAGCCCACCCAAGAACCTAGCCATCTTGGCATCTTCATCCTCTTCTATCCCACAGCGCAACATGGCAATTTGCAATTCTTGATAATACTCTTCAACAGTTTTATCACCTTGATTAAAACGCTGCATTTTGTTCAATAATTCACGAGCATAGTATGTAGGAACAAATCTAGCCCTCATGACTCGTTTCAACCCATCCCAAGTTGTAGGTACATCCCGATTGGCTCTACAAAGTTCTTTCCACCAAACAGATGCAAAACCAGTAAATTCACTAGTGGCAGCCCGAACCCTCCTATTTTCAGAAAAATCATAGCAAGAAAATTTTTGATCTACCACCAGCTCCCAATCAAGATAAGCATCGGGATCATATTTACCATCGAAAGGAAGCATAGTAAATTTCATTTTGGTCATAGAATTATCACCTTCTTCCCTTTGAGCATGCAGATTTCTACCCATACCTTGTCTGTTTTGGCGGAGTCGACGATGAGCTCGGTCATTGTTCACATTTACCATGTAGTCGTCCTCAGTATCGGCGGCGTAGTTGTTCTCCTCTTGATCCACCCTGTTTAAAGGAGCAGGGGCAACCGGTGGAGCAAGAGGTGGAGGGATAGCCGGTGGAGCACCACGTTGGCCCAAAGCAGGACCGGCAGCAACATTGTTATGGCCAGCACCTTGAAGAAATTCCCGTATCTGTACTTGAAGTTCGTTAAGCGGCGCCAATTGCTCGTATAACTTCGTATAATGTATGCTATACGAAGTTATTACGGTCACTAGGTGCTTCCGCTGGATTTGGTTCATTAGCTACGCTCGTCATCTTAGCATCATTACGACTCTGCTCTCTTTTAGCATGTTGTGCAGCAACCTTAAGTAACTCAG
>SPJY01020047.1:2468344-2521146 GCA_005191435.1 Raddia distichophylla | reverse complement strand
GTCCACTTTCTCTAGTAATCTGTACAATTCAGTTGCAGTTTGTGTTGGCTCCTCACAGGGATTAACTCCTTCAGTACCAATTGCATCAACTAACATTTCATCCATTCGATCGACCACACCATCACCTTCATGTGTTTCATCTACTTCCATCAACTCAGGCTCTCCATGACTAGTCCATCTCTCATATCCTAGCTAGAAACCATTATGACGTAAGTGGATCGTCATGTCATCCCTTGTACGCTTGTGGCAGCAAACACACTTAGTGCATCGGCATAGGGATTTTCCTTCAACAATAGCATCAGGCAATGAAAAAGCATGATCTACAAATTTTTCTAAGCCCTCTGTCCAAGTGGGAGTGACAAACATGCCTTTTCTTTCACTGTACATCCAACCTCTACTTTCCTCCATAAGTTTATTGCCTAATGATGCAACAAAACAAAATTTATAATATCAGATTTACAAGAAGCAAAATATAATCAAGTAAAATATAAAGGCTCTATGTGTTAACATGAGAACACATGCAAGCTTTCTGTTCAGACTATTAGCTAAAAAGGTAAGGCTCATTTTCAATATATTAATAAGTATATGGTGACTCATGAACATCAGAATCAAGAACTAAGCACGAAAATGTTTGTTGTCAGTAGTTTAATTCTAAACCATCAGTAAATTTGGGAGCTAGCTAGTTGATCATGACATGAATCTACTATAATTCTTTAGCTATACTAACCTAAGGAACATATGCAGATGAGAACAGTGGTAAGGTTATCCTGTGTGTATCATCTCTGGACGAAGCTACCTATATCTTTCAGTTATATATTCCAGAGAATTACCAACTTGTACCTGAAGCAAAGACAAAATATTAGAAACTTTCTAGTAGCATTGTTCTGACAAATAAGATATTGTGCATCCAACATAACACATCATATGCTAAGGTGATGAGATTAATAGTACACATTGTCATATGAGTGCAGTTTTCAGTGACTAGGTAATTGTGCATCGGCTGATTAGTGGCTTTGACTAGCCATGACATATGTTGGCAAAGTGTGCTAGGTATAAAATATAGTTTGAATAAATATGAATGAGCAAAGAAACCTCCATACTAAACCTTCAAATAATGCACAAATCCAAGAAAAGAAGCACCAATTTTCTTGCAACAAGAAACCTGTGCGAAAGGCATGAAGGTAATATGCTATTTCGAATCTGGAGTTCCCCAACCTTGATATGTATTCCTCTATGGCCACCAGCAGAAAAGGTGAGCGGCGCCGGCACAGGAATAGGCTTGTGGCGTGGTGGGGCAGAGGGCGACGCCGGTAGAGGAGGCGGGCGGCGTCGGCAACGAAGTAGGGCTGCGACGAACGTGGGGTAGAGGATGGGGCGGCGGTGGCTACGACGGCTATAGTGGCGGAGGTAGCACAGGAATGTCCTCTGAACACCTAATAAATCAATGATTCATCATTTGACTTTAATCTTTGAATTAATTTTTTAATTCTTATTTACTAATTACTATTTTATAATCACATGTGATCTGAATCCGATGCTGTCGGTTAACGGGATGAATCGCGATGGGTGATCCCGATGGCCAACGGAGGTGATCCAAGCCAGGACGATCGAAGTTAGAAGAGCACGCACTGCCATGACGAACTGATCTGCCGTTTGCCGAAGAGGTGAAGTGGTGAACATGATTAGATGAACTATCAGCCGCCGTCGCCTGTGTTACTGTGTTGGCGTCTACTCTTCATCTCTTCGTGAGCTTTACTATGGGCCTCCGGAAAGGCTGCGGCCAGGTGTTCATACAGAACTAATATGGCATCTTTACTTCAACATATCAATATCCATGGCCACCTATTATTGATCCAAGGGCAATATAGAAGAACTCATGCTTAGCCGAGTGCTTGCCTTCCCCATCGGTAATAGCATAGGATGGCCGAATGTTCGGCTCACCCCCACGGTAAATGTGTTTTTTCGTCGGCTATTGGTTATGAATATCCGAGTGTGCTTCTTTCCCGTCGGTGATTTTATGCAATAGCCGAGTGTTACAACTGTACACATGGTAACTGTTTGCAATGACCGAGGGTTGTACTTCCACACATGGTAAAGATTTTCCCTTGTCGGTGATTTCGTCAAATGGCCGAGAGCCACTAACGCACTCTAGGTAAATGGCCTTCCCCGTCGGAGAAAGTAATAATTAACGAGTGTTCTCAACGTAACCGTTGGAAAACTACAAACCGTCGGCCACTTTTTTCTTTACCAAGGGTCCGTAGGATTTACCTCTTTACGCCCGATATATGTTACATTTCTAGTAGTGGGTGAATCTTCTTGTCTTGAATGAATTCTCCATTAGGACTTGGTAGTATTATATGTCCAGCAAAGAGTTATCACCTAAGCATGAGGAACCATTCAAATTTAATTTCTGTTTGGAACTTTTGAATTTGGTGATCACAATTGTTTATGCTTTGGTCTGAATAATGCATGTTGTGCCCAAGTGTTTGTCCAAAGCAACCTAGAATAGTAAATTAGTAGCACTTGATGCATTTAGAAGCATGTGCCTAGGGAAATTAGCCGGACCTGCACACACATGTCAGTGGAATCTAGTTTGGCCTTAGAGTTTAATTTATCTGAGAATTAATATTTAGAATTGTTTAATTGTATGATCGGATACATTTCTGCATCTTGTTTAGGGCAATTAACCTGCCCTACACACACATTTCGGTGAACACTATAAGTCAAAAGAAATTAGCCCGGATACATTTCTGCATCTCATGATTTAAACAAATATAGATACATGCATCTCATACTACTGCTCTTTTTTGTAGATGACATAGAAATGTATGAGGAAGAGGAGGAAGACGACGATGACAATGCGAAGGAGGTGGAGGAGGAGGAGGAGGAAGGAGGGGGTACGTAGGGGAGAGGAGGAATGCGATGCTATTGCTGGTGATCGTGGGAGGAGGTTTTTGTCTATTGTTTGGAAAGAGTTTATTCGTATTCGCATTGGAGGAGTTGTTATGAAGGGGAAATGCAAGTATTGTGATACTCGAATTAGTGCCAGGAGTGGGCAAGGAACAAGTGCATTGAGCAAACACATGAAGAGGTGCAAGGCAAGAAAGATAGCTTTTAGGGTAGTAGATCAACTACATACCACAATCATGTCTCCCGACGGTGTCACTTTATGAGACTGGAAATTTGATCATGACATGTCAAGGAAAGAGTTGGCTCGGATGATGACGGGTTTCGCAAGTTTGTTTCAAGCTTGAACCCATTATTTAAAATGGTGTCTCGTACTGTGGTGAGGAATGACTGTGTTAAAGAGTTTGCAGAGAAAAAGAAAGCAATGAGAGAGACATTCCTTAATCTCAAATCAAGGATTTCAATCAGAATGGACATGTGGACTTCAAACCAAACATTGGGTTACATGTGCATCACAACTCAGTATATTGATGACGATTGGCAGCTACAAAAGAAAATAATCAAGTTTTCTGATGTGAGGACACCACATACATGTTTTGCAATGTTCAACCTTGTACTGAAGACAATACATGAATGGCACTGTGAAGACAAGCTATTTGCAATTACATTGGATAATTCAAGTAACAATGTAAAGACCAGAGCTAGGAGGCCAGAGGGGGGTGAATAGACGCCACAAATTTTCAGCGCTACCATTTTCACCAAAAACCGAACAACTTGACAATTATGTATACCCATAACATGCATGACTAAGAGTCATGAAATAAGTTGGAATTTTTCATTCACAATCCTGGTTGTCAAGTGTCCAAAAGAGAGAAATCAATTCAAAGCTTGCATTAGGAAAGAAGACCAAGCCAAATGATCAAAGCCACTTTCAGAAAAGTAAAGGCAGATTTTTCAGATTTTGTTCTCACTTAGAGCAGAGAGATGGTCACTTTCTGTTGTTTCAAAGTTGTGGGAATTTTTATCCCTATGAAACCATGAGTCATGAAGCACTCCACCAAAAATCTCCTTAAAATGCGTTGTAGAAAAAATATGAAAATTCAAACAACACGAGCTACTTTCTGGAAAGCAAAAGCAGATTCTCTAGAGTTTGTTTCTAATTGGAGAAGATGAATGGTGGATTTCTGGTGCTCTTACATTTGTTGGAATTTTTGTCCCTATGTAACAAGGAGTTTTAAATCACCATGCCAAAAATCTCCTCAAAACTCGTTTGACAGAAAATATGAAAAATCAAACACCACGAGTTGTCAAGAACATCGAGTAGAAAGTTTGGGGCTCGGTATTCACCTCATAGATCCCAAATGGAGAAACCAGTGGACTTAAAATTTTTACCGCAGATGGGTATATGAGTCACACATATGTTTAAAATTGAATCATCCCAAAACAATTTTTCTACAATTTTCTAAAAATCGTTTACTAACTGCTACGCGGATGAAAGTTTCTGGACAGATTAGCAACAAGTCAAGAACTTTATCTCTTGCCTCTCATATGGTTGCAAAGTGTGTATCAAATGATATGAGCAACCTCAAGGAATCATAGAACACCAATAACTAGCAAGAAATCATCCAAGTCCTTCTCAAAACAAGAGCTCCAAAGGGGAAAATGAAAACAAGAAGTAGGAGCAAATCAACACAAGATAATCATGGAGAAGAATGATTTCATTGCATATAAGTTGGGAATTACAAACCACAATCCATGTGGTTACTAGCACTCTAAGTGCCACCCAAAACACACCCAACTCATTTTCAGCTCTAACGGGATGAGGAGGAGGTGCTCCCATATGCCCCTCTATTTATAGCGCAAGGGTGAGATGCGCTAAACCCTAGAGCCCATCTCCACCCTTCATTTGAGGATGAGTGGTGCACAACACACACACACACACTACAAAACACTAATGAGAGGGAATATTCTCCATATATTCATTTGGAAAATATCTTCGCAGCTTCCTCGGTCGCCAGCCCAAGCATGGGCCCACTGGTCAGATCAACTTGGCCACCAGGTTACCGACGCCGCAGCTTCCAGCTGCCTTGGATTCCATGCCATGGCTAAGCTTCTCGAGTACACCACCTCATGTGACTGCCAGGTCATCGAACCCAGTCACCTTCATGCCTCCGAACACACCAGCCTCCAGCTGTCCCCGCGAAGTGTCAGCCACGTACCCGTTGATACTTGCATCACTGAGGTGAACACACATGAAACCAACACACCTTACCTCACCTGCAAGGTTAGTCCACAAAATTTCCAACATCATAATTCATTCATGACATCACATTTAGCATGCCCTAACACATCACTTGTCAGCTTAACAAATTCCACTGGACCACGTCTGATCAAATCTATTACTTAGCCCAAGCTCAGGACAATGGTCTGGTTCCAATTCCACGGCAATTTCCCAAATGCACCATTTAAAATTCTTCAAAACACTTCAAATTCCATCTTGTCACATATATTTGTCATCAAACCGGGGTACCCTCCACATGGGTCTCAACACAATGGGACAATGGCTAAGTTGTTGAAGAAAAACTTGTCGGATAAGCATATATTGCTTGGAAAAGGGAAACTGTTTCATCAATGTTGCGCAACCCATGTGTTGAATCTAATATGTCAAGCAGGATTTAGCTTTTTAAATCCAATTGTCTGCAAGATCCGAGAGAGTGTTAAGTATATCCGAGGATGTCCATCATGAAAACAAAGGTTTGAGGATATTGTGGAGCAACAAGGCATTCATGGGAAGCAACCCTCATTTGATGTGCCTACGAGATGGAACTCAACATATATCATGCTTCAAACAGCCTGACATTTTAGGAGTGCTTTTGACTCATTGGGTCTTCAAGATCTACAATATACGTACACTCCTAGTGAAGAGGGTTGGGAAAGTGCTGAAAAAGTATGTAGGCTATTTAAAGTAATTTATGAGGCCACTAAAGTTATGTCCAGTTCTAAATATCCCACATCAAACTTGTGGTTTCAACAGATTTGGCAAGTCAAATTGGCTTTAGAGAAAGAAGAAGTGGATGAGGAGTCAAGCTTGTCTGATATGCTCAAGTATATGAAAGAGAAGTTCAAGAAATATTGGAAATCTTCATGGCTCAAACTTTCAATTCCTGTAATCCTTGATCCAGGGTTCAAAGTTGCTTTCCTTGAGTTTCGGTTTGAAGCATTTGGCGATAAGGCTGCATCGAAGCTAGCTAAAGTGGAGGTCTTAAATGGGTTGTATAATGAGTATTCGAGGGTGAGTGGATGCCACTTGGAATCTGTACAAGATGTCAAAATGGGTGTAGATGGCACTGATCCTTTAGCAGATCGGGATCAACATCTCAGACAGGGGATTCATTCAACAAGTAATGCTTCTGAAGAACTTGAAACATATTTTGCGAAGGCTCCACAGTCTCGTGCTGATCAGTTTAATATTCTACACTGGTGGCAACTGAACTATAAAGATTATCCAATTATTTCTCGAATGGCGAGAGACATATTGGCAGTGCCAGCCTTCACGTTGCATCAGAGACTGCTTTTAGCATAGGATCAAGAGTCATAACTGATTTTAGAAGCAGATTGGCCCCGGATACCGTCAAAGCACTTGTTTGCTTGCAAGACTGGATTAGATCGTCAGGTAATGTCTTATGTAATTTACGATAGTACTTTAGCATATGAGGAATTTAAAAATTGTACTTGTGCTTGAACATCTATATTTATGTTTGAAATGTAGGTTCTTCTGTTCTAAGTGTTGCATCAATACATGATCATGTGGAACACAATGATGTACTTGAGTAAATCTGAGCCCAATCTACGCTGCTTTGTTTAGCTTCACACACTGTTACATCTAAGTGAGCTGTCCCTCCAATCTGCACTACCTTTGTTTAGCTTCACACCCTATTTGATTGCGAAACTTTCATTTAAATACACCCTATTTGACTGTACTGTATGCATCCTTACTTACATGTTACCTAGGTTCTATGGTGACATTTTTCTCCCATACCTTCCTTACTCAATCGATATTTCATCCATAAGACCATAACCATACCAGTTTTCTCTGAAATAGTAAATTCTGATGAGTTAGTTTGTGTAGTGACTCTCATAGAAACTTTTCTTTAATTAGTTAGTGAGGGATCTACGGTGAATTAGCAATACACCCTATTTAATTGATTGCAAAACTATATTGGGAGATCATTTTCACTAAATTTTTTCTGGAAAACACACACAGAGAGAGATTAATCAAGATTAAAAGCAGCTAGAGCTGAGACCGCAAGCTAGCTACCAGATTGATCGACGAGAAAGGGTAAATCATGATCTCACAAGCAACCGTACTTCTGATATCACTTGAAGAGGTATGTAGATCAAATATTTCAATTTTACGTTCAAAGAGAGGGGAGGCATGATATTAAAAGGGAAATGATTTAGGAGACTAGATGAAATAACTGGTATGTGCCTCTACATACTTATCATGCCAGTAAAGATTTAGATCCTTAGTGTCCATCGACTTAACTGTTGGTTTTGTTACATGCACTTATATAGTGCCTCCAGTAGCCCAAAAGGCCATACATGCATGTTCTACGTTGATCGCCACATGCAAGATATGATGGGTGTAAGGAGGCCTTTGCCGGAAGAAATCAGCATGAAAAACTTAGATTTGAAAAGACTAGTCGATATTAGAGAATCAATCGTTAGTTCCATAATGATGCAAGTTATTGATCCACACAGTCGACTCAACGTTAAGAGTTAGCCTAGCCAGGCTATATGAAAAATTACCTATGTTAAACTATGTGTAAGGATCCTAAGCCGAGAGGGGGTGGGGGGTTTGAATCAGTTAGTTCAAATTTTAATTTTGATTTTCTTTGGTGATTAGTCCAATTTATGACCCAAGTTAGCGCGTGAAAACCTAGTGTTTTTAGAGCGGATGAGAACTACGCCTAACAATTTAGCATGGGTTCGACTACTAGGAGGCTCGATGGCACACACACACAATCGATCTCAATATGATGTGGGGAATGTAAAGGATGAAGATGAGGAGATGCAAACCGAGTTGTTTACCGAAGTTCGATGCTCAACACATGAACACCTACATCTCCGTTGAGGAAACTTCTCACACAGAGAAGTTAGGACCCTTTCGTTCGTAGCCCTCGATACACTCGTGGTTGCTCTTCACCAACACATGGTAGGCGAGCTCCAAACCTTCACAAGCGAGAGCTTCTCACACCCCAGCACCTACACATGGCACCGACCTCCAACACACGACGATGACCACTGACACACGGTAGGTTTTGACCTCAACACATGAGGCACCTCCGACACATGGAGGATTTTCGGGCACCTCCAACACACGGCGATGACCACCAACATACGGTGGGTTTCTCCCCGACACACGGAGAGCACCTCCGACACAGGGAGGCAAGAGCTTGACGAAGGCTTGGTGAAGGACAACCTCGCTGACGATCTCCTCCGGCAATAGAGTCCCAAGAGCACAAGACCGGAGATCTCACCTCACACCACCTCTCCCTCTCATGGAAACTTAGGCAAGAACACCATGGGAGAGGCTAATACCTTGTGGATGAATGGGAGAGACACCTTCTTCTACTTCCTCTCTTCTTCTCCCTCTCTCAAGCACACATGGAGGCCAAGGGTGTAGTGGCAACCATGGGAGGAGCTCTCAAGGGTGGCTAGGGCAATGGGTGGCTGCAAAATGAGGTTCCCTCAGTTTCTCCCATGCTGGTGGCTCCTATTTATAGGTATAAGGCGAAAACCCTAAGAATGGACGGTCCAGATTGAATTTCCCAAGATTCAGTTTAATTCGTTGAACCCAGTCCAACGGTCGTCGGACCCAGTCCGATGAAGTGTTTCATTTGGGAATTCGCTGGGAGCCGGTGACCTGGTCGGACCCGGTCTGACGGGGATCAGATCCAGTTCAACAGAAGGGTTGCATTTTGGGGACTTAGTCGCTAGGAGCCGGTGGACTGGTCGAAACCTATTCGACGGTGGTCGGATCCAGAAGGGTTGCATTTTGGGGACTTAGCCGCTGGCATGCTCATCCATCGAACCTAGTCCGACGGGCTAGTTTTTGCAGTCCACTTCGTTTTGGCTATCCCTTTCTTCCTTGATGTCTCGCATATGGTTCTGTGCCATGTTTATTGACTTGTGAACTCGGCGGGAACATTTGGACACTTAGGCGGGAAGTTTTGCATCCACAGGAAATATCTGGCTTTGAGACTTAGAGGA
Source organism: Raddia distichophylla (assembly GCA_005191435.1). Lineage (NCBI taxonomy): Eukaryota > Viridiplantae > Streptophyta > Magnoliopsida > Poales > Poaceae > Raddia > Raddia distichophylla. The sequence continues at coordinate 2,511,966 of SPJY01020047.1, read as the reverse complement.
TAAGAAACCCCGGACAGCTATTCCTTCGGAATACTCTCAAACCCTTTCCACTCAAATCAAACATCCCGAAACACTCTCGAAGGACTCGAAAATGTTCTCAGAAGGATCTACAACCGGAGATGATCTTCCCAGGAGACGACGGGCCAGATGGGCCGAAAATAGACACGCACACAAGGTGAAGGACCGGATCGGCGACTAGAGGGGGGTGAATAGGAGTCCAACATTTTTTCGACCAAATCACCCTGGATGATCATCCTTGACCATCAATCGACCACTTGACAATTCATTGAATACTTAGCATGCATCCCCGAAACTCCACCTTGAACAATCTGTTGAACACCCGATTGTCTTCCACAAGCGCACACAAGATCGACCTTTCGGACATTTCGACGAACACACGGCAGGCACAAGGGTAGGCGCCGTTTGTAGCCATGGGACCTCCACCAGCATGCCGCAGTTGTGTGCCATCGCCGTTGCCCTTGGAAGTGGAGCACAAAGGCACAACCATGATGCTGCTCGTCACCGGGCAGGCCGCTGGAGCAGAGCTTGGGGGACGACATAGATCCAAACGGCATCACCGGCATTAGACCGAGGAGATCGCCGGAGCTCCGCCTTGAAGGCCCACCGGACATGGGATGCTAGAGCTCGAGGTCGGCGCCAGGCTTGGAACTGGAACATGCGCCTACTTGTGTCGTCTCACCGGCCGCCGGGAAGTCGAGCTATTGCCATCTCCTTGCTACAGGTCGCCGCCGGCCGTGGTGAGGCCGTCGTCTCCTAGCCAACACAATGGCGCCGCCGCCTCCTTCCAGGGCCGACCGGCATCCCCTTGATCGGTGCCGTTGATAGAGGGGAACAAGAGCATGCAGTGCGCCGCCTCCTTGAGCCGACGCTGGCCGGCACTGCCTCTGGTCGCCGTGCCCCTAGCTAGCCCCGCCTTACGCCCGTGCTGCCCTTGGCTGTGGCTACCGTGCCGTCCCAAGGCTCCGTCGCCGGAGCACGCCACCGTGGAAGCCTCCCTGGCCGCCGTTGCCTTGGGGACCGGCGCCGCCGCTGCTCCTTTGGGCCGGTGCCGCCCATAGCCGGCGCGCCGGCCACGGCTTGGCTCCCGCCGGCGAGTGCCTCGCGACGCCGTGGCCGGCCGCCACGCCTCCTCCTGCGGCCGTGCCCCGGGGCCACGCCGCCGCCATGGCCGGCCTCTTCCTGTCTCTCCCTCTCTCTAGGCCGGCGGCTACACAGGGAGGGGTGGCGGCGGCTTGGGGAAACCCTAGCCGCCCCTCTCTCTCTCTCTCCCCCCTTTTTTTTTTTCTCTTTTCTTTTCTTTTCTTTTCTTTTCTTTTCTTTTCTTTTCTTTTCTCTTTTCTTTTCTTCTCTTCTCTCTTTCTCTCTAATTATCCAGATGCAAAAACAAGAGATTTGGTACACAAATGATTAGAGAAATATTTCTGATGTTTTGGGAGTTTTTCTTCATTTTATTTCCACCAGGATACTCCCCACACCCCTCACTTCTCTCTCTAAGGCTACAGGGTGGATGGATGGCTTGGCCCTAAGCCTCCACCCCCACTCCTTATGTAGCCTCCACCCCAAACTCTAGAGCATATTCTCCCGAATATTCCGGCATCCCGGGAATATCTGGTACTAAGCCACGTAGGGCCCGCACCCGGATTTTCTCACATAGGCTAATCCGTAACCTTCAGGGTTTTAACCACACCGGCTAACCTAGAAACAAACCAGGGTTTTCCACTGGCTAACCTAGAACCTGACAGGGTTTCTCACACACCGGATAACCCAGAACCGAACCATGCTTTTACCACCGGGATAACCCAAAACCTTCCGCACAACTTCCTCGGTCGCCAGCCCACGCCTGGGCCTGCCGGATTGACTTGCTTCGCCACCATGGTTACCGACGCCACAACCTCTAGTTGCCTCGGATCCCTTGCCATGGCTAAGCTTCTCGAGTACACCACCTCATATGACTGCCAAGTCATCGAACCCATTCGCTTGCATGCCTCTGGACGCACCAGCCTCCAGCTGTCCCCACGAAGCGTCATCCATGTACCGCCGATACCTGCATCACAGAGGTGAACACATGCCAAAACCATACACCTTACCTCTCCTGCAAGGTTAGCTCTACACGAGATTAACCAAAACCAAGCTCAACATCAACACAAGCATACAACGATGAACACATGTCACCATGACACGACCCACCGAACACTGTTCTCTCACACTCAAGACAGCGCAAACAGAACACAACCGGACACCATCCGATCGAAACTCTCGCAGAAACCGGTCACTACTTGATGTGTCCGGTCGACATTAGACATCGTCTGCCAGACACTCAACTCGTGTCCGTTTCACAAATGCAACTCAAAGCACATCAAAATCACATCAAATTCAAAGCCGTCACATATATTCATCACTACACAAGGGGACCCACCAAATGGGTCTCAACATTACGAAAATAGAAGAACTAACAACAAAGGTCCTTAGCCTTGAAGCAGTCGTCGGAGGCCCAGTTGATATCAATTACCAAAACATTAAGCCCCTGGGAGCTTGTGCTTTTACTATGCGATGTGCTCGCCTCATTGTGAACACTATGATTTTGTGGTATAGGTGACCATGGATGTATAAAATGCCTTTTTTTAGTCTAATGTGGATCTAAGCTTCTATATATGATTTTGGTGGATGTAAGAGCTTTGTATTTACGATTTTTGGATGTGAGAGCAGTATTTGTGATTTCGTGGTATATGTGAGCATGTATGAGTAAAATATATCCATTTGTTTGAAATTAATCTATTCACTTGATGTCTTATCTTCCGTGTCGTTCCTAGCTAACGCATTTTGCTGATGCCTTATATAATGTGTGATTTTTAGCTGCATAAAAAATCAACCGCCTTCACAACGAAGGATTTGTACAATCATGAATAAACGAAGGATTGTTATAATGCGGGAGCAAAGAGGGATCCCTGCAACGCCATGGTTTTATCTAGAGCTATGGCCATGTGCACCAGCGCCACCACCACCTACCAAACAATGGTTTCATCAATGACGCCACCTCCTACCCCTCTTCCATATCCTCCTTGCAAGCACTGGGGTCCACCCCTTCCTTAGGATTTTGTGTGAGAGTGATACAAAGCAATGATCCTGACCAGACGGCAATGAGATTGCTGCCAGGGTCTACCACCGCCAGAACCTCCTGACGTGGTATTCATCACATTAGGTAATTCATCGTCCTCAAGAAATACGATTCGTTAGAATTTGATTCAGATCGAGAAACTACATATGTGTCCGAGGAGTCACCACATGTTATATGAAGAGGATCCGATAACTCTAGTGAGTGATGACTCGGTATATATGCTTTACGAATTAAAATTTTTCATACTAATCTAAATGATTTTTTATTTATTTTAAATAGCTATTATATATTTTCTTGTGACTTTTGCAGCTTGTGTATTTGCTTGTTTCGTCCGTGACAAGGTACACGTTGTTGTTTGTTTCAAATGACAAAGCACGCTTGTGAACTTATTTGCATGTCTTACCGTTTCTTACTTTTGAGATAAGCTTTTATACGGATGTAAACTTGTGAACTTCTCTATATTGTGAACTTGTTTTTATGTTGTAGTGGCGGTGGAATGAATCTTAATTTAATGGTGAAAGTTATATGCTCATGTGTATGTATAGTGATTAGTACGGATACTTATATGGATTTAATTGTACCTCTATTAATTGATGTCGATACTTGTGATGCTCATGTGGATCTCATTCTCTCTTTTGGTGTTAATACGTATGGATGCTCATGTGATAATTGTCTCTATTGTGTTGTGATGTATATATGATTGGAGGTTGATAAATAGATGTGTATATGATTATATGTGAAATCTTTTTTCTGTGATTTTGTGGTATATGTGAGCATGAATGAGTAAAATAGGTGTTTTTAATTGTGTTTACAGAGAACATGGCTAACAAAACATGAGGCTAGCCAATTTTTATGAGTTGTTTTTTTGCCTTTACAAACCGTGGTTGGGGAAAAAACTGTTCATATATAGAATCCCAAATGATGTATGGCTTTTCGTAACTAGCGGTCAAGTTAGAGAACTGCTAGTGATGGCTATTATCACGAGCGGTTATGCAACCACCAATTATAATACTCGATTATCACTGTCACTTAATCATTGACGGTTTAAAAACCGTTGATAGCAGTGTAAAAATAATCACTGATGGAGTTTTCTGTAGTAGTGGTGAGAACAAAGGTTTGTCTTGGTCAGAGAAGAAAACGCTATTGAATGTACCACGACAAATGAAGCCGCCCGCTGTTCAAAGGTGGGTTCAGCTCCAATATCCCAATCACTGTTTTAAATACTCTGTGGTCGAGTTGGGACAGGGCATAAAGCTCAGGCTTGAGAGTACTACAGCTCATGCATGTGGATTAAATACCTCACGTAAACGCCCTACTTAATTAATTGCACTACTGTGCTAAGTATGATACCTCAAATGGTTTGTGTAATGCCACGGCAGAGCCATGCATGAGCAGCAGGAGGCATGGTGCCCCCACAGTGCTTTCCATCGACGTGTTCGAGCCTGAGGGGAGGTGAGAGGTACGTCGCTCATTTCGCGTTGCTCGTTTGCTCCTTCCGTGGACAGATCGAGAGTGCGACATGTAACAACGCAAATTAAGTCGCGTAATTGTCCCACGTAATCTGGAAACGAAATTTAAGAAGGGTATAGTACGTACGTTCGTAGGATGAATATATTGTGTTAGTCAACACAAGAGATATGGCCGGCTACTTTGCCAAAAAAATTGGGCGCTTGATCTTTCGGTTTCACCGTCAAGTTGTGTCAGTACTCAGGAGTATATTCAACTACCTGATTCTAGTAAAGCTCAATGTTTAGATGATGAAAGTGAAATTCAAGATTGATACGGTTAATTTAATTCATTGCCAAGCGAAAAAAACGAACTATAGTGTTTTTTTTTAAAAAGAAAATACGGTGACTTTAATGGACTATTTATATCCTACAGATGAAAAAAGCACTACCACAAAACTGCCCATCATTACTGGTATCATCACCGATGTAAGGCAATTCATAGTGTAGGTTCTTCATAAATATCAGTTAAACGACCACAATACAGGTGTGCGCCTCCACTGCTAGTTGGAGCCACGAACCGGTAGTGATCACTAACGATCCCATAATGAATGAATTTTTTGAAATCTAGTCAATCAATTCGTGAAGTAGATTGAAAAAATTGTTCTGAATATATGCTTAGTGTCCGTTCTATTGTTTTTTCGTAACATGTTAGAATTATTTAGCTACACACACGAGTTTCACTGAATCATTCTTGTTAGGAAATATATTCTAGTAGGATCGTAGTGATGGACTCACTACAGGAATCGCACTCCGTGGCAGCGATCAAAGCTGTCGACACAAACACAAAAACCACCAACACAGGCCTGTGTTGTCGACCGGCCGCCGACATAGGTCCGTCGACACAACATCGACGACATAGCCCAACTTTCGTCGTTGGCTCACAACAATCCTTACGACAACTCCGCATCCTAGGGCCGCCCACCTGTGGGAGGACTATGTCGGCGGTCAGTGACAGCCGACAACACTGACACACCCTTCGGCACGGTTGCGGAGACGATGCTCTGCCTTGTGGGTCCCATAGTCCAATCGTTGGGTGCCATGTGGTAGTTATATGTCGACGGCTACAAAAACGCCATCGACACAGCCCCTGTCAGGTGGCTGTTCTGGGTCACCTGACCGCAGTCTGTGTCGGTGGCTATACATAAGCCACCGACATAGACCCTGTTAAGCGGTCTTTCTTGGTGCAATTGGAACTAATCTGTGTCGTCGGCTACAAGCACAGCTGCCAACTCAGATAGTGTACTAGCAAAAAAACTAGGAAGTTTTATAAAAATCTAATTTGTAGCTGCAGAAAAACCCCATTCCCCACATATTTATATTCTCCAATCTTCCCAACCACATCCACACATAATTCCATGTCCATACCTGCTCGCCACCACATTTTCAAGCACACATACATCCAAATAATTCAAAAATCCAAAATTATCTATAAATACGACCAAAATGACTAGAACCATGAAACATTGCCACAATTTACACGAATCAAAGTTTAAAAGTTCATAACACAGACATAGAGTATAATATATTCCATATAGGTCAAATGGAAGACAAAGAGAGAAAAATGAATATAAAATAGCTAATTGTTTTGCGACTTATCTAAGGCAGGATCGGCAAAGATGTTGTCGACGAATTCATCTGTGGCTGATCTTGTGCCATTAGAGTCACCTCCCCGCAGAGCATTCAGAGCAAGCGCAGGCGCAGCTGAGCCGGGCGCCAGCAATATTAGTGGAAACCATAAATTTCTAGATGGGCACAGGAGGAGGTGGTGGCCTGTTGTCGACGCACCATGACCTTGCCCCTATACGAGTCGTGTTCCACCATGATGTTGAAGGGGTCACAGTCGGCGCTGTGCTTTTCCTTCATAGCTTCAATATATGTATCATGCAGACAAATAAGATACGAACTGGATTAGCTCGGAAACAGTCGAAGTACAACAAATAAGCATAAAAAACTATTCACTTACAATCTTCTCCTAGGCAGTTGGCGCCACAGGTAGCTGTGTACCTTTAGGTCGGATACGGTGCATGTGCGCTTGCCTCCACATGGTGAAGGCATCGGGCTTCAAGTCTTGTCTCCATCTCCTGTGGTTTAATATGAAAAGGTTAATTGTGAACATTAAACATATAATGAGAGTTTTTCAGTTTGCAATCTTACAATATCGCGCGCAACGTGACCCATGCCTCATCCTCCTATATAGGTGGAGCAGATGTCTGGGTTAGCATATCTATTTCCCCTGTTACTCTTGGACCTCTCGATTCACACCTTAGATGCCCACATCTTGAAGAGGTCCTTCCAGGCGCGTGGACACTTATACATCCAGTCTGGACACCAAGGCTGATAATCCTTCGCCTTGAGGTACTCCAGAGCTAGGTGCCCTTGCAGTCGACATCTTCTGAATCCTTTTTTTTCTGTAGTGCTTGGTCACTGCAAACAAGCAGGCTAACCTGATGGCATCCCTGACTATTTTTGCCGCCATGGCGTCGAGCACATGGAGGCAAGCCTCGTAATCCTCTTGGGTCGCGTCAATGCCAAGCCGATACCTCTCCTGAAACGAAAGAATCACATGAACAAACAACACATGAAGCTATAAACATGAAAGCACCAATAAGAAATGATATTTGGTATATTATCCAAAACTCGTGGATGAAGTGATCGGCGACAGTTTCTCCTTCGTCGTCCGTCTCGAGCGAGTAATCACTCCATCCGGTCACCGGGCGTCGAGCATCGCCCTTTCCCACTCGCCCGGGGTAGAGCTGCTTTAGGAGCACCCCTAGCAAGTGGCCCGGCTCCTACAAACCCTTGTTGAGGAAAGGTAAGCCCCTGCATGTATAATTTAGAACAAGTGGTTAGCAAGTTTTTGATTATGAATAAATGACATCGAGAAGTTGTAGCACATATCTCTGCCTAATAGAAACTTATACCTCTATCCTGTCAACTGGATCTGCGGGGCTTTTGGCAATTTATTCCGCCTCCAACTTCATTGGTCCCCGAGGAGCTCGAGGCAACCCCTGACTCGACTTTGGAGGATTCGCGCGGCTCCAAGCCTTCGTCCCCATCCACACTACCCACCTCAAGTGCCTAAGCCCACCAACCCTAGCCGACCTCATCGCTGGCTTCCTCTCCTCTCCTAGGAGTCGTCGATCTCCTCTCCCTACTCTTTCTTCCCCTCCACCTCCTCGATGTCGTCGGTAGCTGCCACTGCCACCTCCTGGGAGTCGGTGGCCTCCACATCCTCCATCTCCAAGACGTCGGTGGACACCGCCACCACCTCGTGGGAGTCGGTGGCCTCCACCTCCTCCTGGGCGGCGGTGGAAGATGCCACCTCCTCTTGGGCGTCGGTGGCCTCCATCTCCTCCTAGGGTGTGCTGGGTGCACTCCTCTTGCCGCCCTTGCCGAACACCGTCCTGACTTTTTTAACCACCTTCTTTATGTTTCCCATCAGCTGCACATATTAAATGAAATGACATAAATTAAATAGATAGTAATTGAAAAAAGAAACATATAAATGGATATAAAATTAAATTTAAAACATATAAATTTATATGTACTTTAATGCTTTAAAAATCTTCGGCTTCTTCCTCTTCCTCTTCATCTTCCTTTTTATCTTCCTCTTCATCCTCTTATTCCTCTTCTTATTCTTCTTCCTCTCACTACTAGGGAATGGGTCTCCTATCCCGGCACATCAGTCCTGGTTAACTACAAATCCGGACTGATAGTGGCATCAGTCCCGGTTCATGGCTACTAGGCCAAAAGCATGATTTTTCGTCCACATTAGTCCTGGTTTGTGTCATGAACCAGAATAGAAGAGCGCTTTGGCAGACACATACATGCCAGCTGGCACAGACACACATTAGTCATGGTTCGTAACATGAACCGGGACTGAAGGTAAGCTTCAGTCACGGTTCGTGTTACGAACCATGACTAAAGCCTCGTTCCAGCATACTTCAAAAGGAATGCATATCATAGTTTAGTAAAAATGCGTGGCTGGGTGGGTTCTTTAGAAGGGTGAGTGCGGAGTCCCGTGGTGGCCGGAGGTTTCAGGTTTGAGTCTTGAGTTTGACAAATTTGTTAGATATTTTCTACACCGTAATAACGTTTGTATCCCGGTTGGGGAAACCAGGACTAAAGGCTTGTGACCTTCAATCCCCAGAAGTTGTCCTGGTTTGGCAACCGGGACTAAAGCCAGTTGCCAACTGGGACTAAAGGCCCTTTCCCTGGTAGTGTCTACCTCTTGTCCTTCCACATGAGATGGGTATACCAATCCCAAATTATTATCTAGCCCAACACTAATACCCGAAAATCGTGGATGGACCACAAATATGCGACAAGCATCCTAAAGTTCTTCCCCTTGTAGCTCTCATGCGTCCGAACTCTTCTAGTCCACAAGTTGTTAAGTTCTTCTCTCAAAGATTGCATGAATAGGTCTAATTTGTTTCATCGATACTTGGGCCTAGGTATAGTAACAGAAACGAACATGTGCTTTTCCTTTATGCAGAGTTGAGGCGGTAGGTTGTATGGGATAGAAAATAGCGACCAGTACGAGTATAGGTGGGTAATCATATTGAATGGTGTCAACCCGTTGGTCGGGAGCCCGATTTGCACATTCATAGACTTCACTGCTAATTCAGGGTGCTATTGGTCTAAGTGTGCCCAAGCTTTTGAATCCGATGAATGAATCATCACGCCGTACTTTTATGCGTTTGCCCTCCTTGTGCCACCTCATCTGTTCTTCTATGGAATTAGACATATACAGACATTGCAGATGTTGAGTGATCGGAAAGCTCTCATTGTACCATCTCTACCTATAACTTATCCGTACTGACTCTCATTATAATGCTTAAAATGAGTCAGTGCAGAATTGGCCTTCTAGTAAAGCATGCAAAACATTGTGCAATAATCCATCCTCTCACACGGCATGCCTATCACGCTTAGAATCTTGTTCAACTCGTAATGATTCGGAGTCATCTTGTGTCCATTTGGAATCAAGCTATAAAAAAATTTGCAAAGGTCATTGAAACAATTGATTGACAGGTTGTACTTGGTCCTGATAGCTATTAGACGCGACACAACTGAGAGTATGCTCACATCTGTTAGTACAAATAAATGAAATAGGGAGGGCCAAAGATGGCCCTAGGGCCAACCCATTTGCATCCCTAGAATCAAGTAGCTTCTCGAATTGTTCGGCAAGTGGCTCAGACTCTTCCTCGGGGGAGAGATCGTTAGCCCGAGCTCATCCAATCTATCGACTTCGTTGTAACACCGATGCCAGACGGTTCCTCTCGCCATGAGCTACCCACACAAAGTAATTATGTTTAAAGCCATGCCTACAAATGTGATGGCTAATATCCTTCTTGGTCCTTTTTTTTGTGTTCGAGCACGCAGCGCAAGGACACCACACAGCCGCTGCATTAGGATCGCCGTCCCCCACGAGCAAGTTCTCGCTCCAGCCTGTCGTCGGGCATCGAGCATCACCCTCGCGCACTCGCCTAGGATAGAGCTGCTTAAGGAGCAGCCCTAGTTAGTGGCCCAGCTCCTGTGAACTCTTGTTGAGACAAACCAAGCCCCTACGCTTATAATATACAACAAGTGGTTAGCAAGTTTTTGATTATGAATAAATGACATCAAGGAGTTGTAGCACATATCTCAGCCTGGTAGAAATATATACCTCTATCCTGTCAGCTGGATTTGCGGGGGCTTTTGACAATTTATTCAGCCCTCGATTTCTCTTAGTCCCTAAGGAGCTCGAGGCAACCCCTGACTCGGCTCCAGAGGACTTGCATGGCTCCTAGTGTTCGTCCCCATCCACACTTCACACCTCAAGCGCCTAGGCCCACCAACCCCGGCCAAGCTCATTGTCGGCCTCCTCCCCCACCTCCCCATCCTAGGAGTCCTCCCTCTCCTCCCTCTCCTCTCCCTCCCCCTCCCCCTCCTCGAAGTCATCGGTGGCCACCACTGCCACATCCTAGGGGTCGATGGCTTCCACATCATTCCTCTCACAGGCATCGGTAGACACCGCCACCATCTCGTGGGCATTGGTGGCCTCCACCTCCTCCTATGCGTCGGTGGACGCCGCCACCTCCTCCTTGGCGTCGGTGGACTCCACCTCCTCTTAGGGTGTGCTGGGCTCTCCTGCACTCCTCTTTCCCCACTTCCTGAAGACCTTCTTGGCTTTTTTTAACCACATTCTTTATAATTCCAATCATTTGCACATATTAAATTAAATGACATGATTTAATTAGATATTAATTAAAAAAGAAACATATAAATGGATATGAAATTGAATTTAAAACATATAAATGTATATGAACTTAAATGCCTTAAAACTTCGGCTTCTTCCTCTTTCTCTTTCTCTTTCTCTTTCTCTTTCTCTTCGTCTTCCTCTTCATCGACCACTTCATCCTTTTCTTCCTCTTCTTGTTTTTCTTTCTCTACCTCTTGTCCTTTCACAAGAGATGAGTATACCAATCCCAATGTATTATCTAGCGTAGCACCAATGTCAACGTGAAGTTCTACTGATAAATCTTGTTCTTGGAATGACTCCATGTCTGAATGAGCCTCATAGTCGTCTTCAGTGAGACTGGACAATCTAACTTGTGGAAGACATTTATGGACAATCCACCAGTTGTTGTAATCTAGGTGGGCGTATGGCAGATATAACACAAACTCGACTTATTCAGACGGAATGAACACATCAGGCCTTTGATACAGTTTTTTATGATTGATTTCAACAAGTCATAATTCTGGAGTACGCCGCACCCCACTAGTTGGTTCAAACCATCTGCAACGAAACAACATGAGCGAGAGATCATTGTTGCATTTTATACGAAATTTATATGATCTCCTCAATGATCCCACAATACTCTATGTCAGTATCAGCAGAGTCGTCTGTGACATAACATACAACATCGCTGTTCACCGTAGTTGCATTAGGGCGAGAAGACTCGGTCGGTTCGGATCGACATCGATATCCATGTCAATCATAGCATCCGTGGACATTAATTTGTACGACTGCATCCACGTGACATTTGTTGAAGATCGTTCTGCATGCTAAAATGTTTTTGACACCGCACAAGCATTCGCGACAAAATTTATTATGCACAACAAATTATCATAAGTTTGTAAATTAAGTGAACGAGTATAAGACGAAGGAAGTTACGTGATAATGAAACCAGGTTAAAAAGTTTGGACGGCCTTGTCCACAACCTCATCATTTCTTTTTGTTAATTTGTTTGCTATAAGGTTCACCTGGTCTTCCCCACTTTTCATGAATAAATTGACTATAAGATTTGATATTTAATTTAGTCAATTAGTAAAAAAGTAAGTATTTATCATACAGTTCCGAGATTTATTAACTTACTTAATTTACACATTCATTTCCTCCATGTTGTCGTACACATACAACCGTATCAATAATTTTTTCGTTGCATCCAAGTCACATTTGCTGCTTTTGCCAACATTTTATCCGGATTGGTCATGGAACACCGCAAGGTTGTAAGTATTTGTGCGAAGTGCCTTCTTACACCTTGTTTGTGGCACATGGACCTTGTTTTTTGTTACAAAGTATTTGTTCGTGAAGTAAGTGATCTTCTGAATCAGCCAACCCTCGGCAATACTTCCTTCGACTCATGGCTTGTTCTTCACTTTCGCTCTAAGACTTTTCATCATGCGTTCCATAGGATAAATCGATCTAAATTGTGCTAGCCCCCAACGAATGCTTTGTGTGGCAGATGTACTAGTATATTTTGCATGCAATTGAAAACCCCAGAAACATAAATCTTCTCAAACTGTCACAAGGACAAATATCTCCTTCTCCAATTCCTACATCCCCGATGTGGATATCTATTTTGCACATAGCTATCGATGGAAGAAGCTAAGATCTGCCAATGCGATCCAAATATCATCGTCCACATCCACGCCACATGGCTGGAAACAGTCGCTTTATGAAAACTTTGTATTCGTGTGCCGTCATTCCATTTTTAATTTGCATTGCTCTATACTAACTGCATGTCGAATGCTCACCGCATAACCATCAGGGAATTTAACCTTATCCTTAATCCATTGTATAATATGTCTTATTTGCTCACGTGTAAGGTTGTACTTTGCCCTAAGTTTCGTCCCATTCTGGTCAAGGTTCATGTGTGGTCGATGACATATCAGAGCGCAGTCGAGTCGTACTTTCTTGTTATCTGTAGTCCTTAGTGTGATGTCCCAGTTTGTGTTCAATATTGTCTCCCACATATTCTTCTCTTGGTGCATCAGGTCAAGGTTGTGAGGTTACTTCAATTCAGTTGCATAACGAAGGTTGTATATGCTGCACTTATGAGTTCAATGGTGCTCCTGACCATCATTGACGACATACCCGATCTCTGCTAGATTGTCATACCAATCGATGATATCCTGCACTTATATCCATTCTGGTGTCCTCTCTTAATAGCCTTGCCTTTAGGAAATGCGTTTTTCTGATTCCTAAATGGGTGCCTCGGTTAAAGGAAACAACGGTTTTAGTCGAACCAACAAACCTTGCCCCCATTTTCAGTGTGAATGCTTCAGTGTTACACAGGCATATAAGGCATGACAACTTTACATGCGTGCTCCACCTCGAGAACATGCCATATGTCGGAAAATCATGGATATACCAAAGGTATGTGGCACACATCCTAAAGTTTTTCCCTTGTAGCTGTCATGTGTCAAAACTCTTTTAGTCCACAGGTCGTTATCAGAAGTTGCCAAAATAGGTCTAATTTTTCCCTGGAGACTTGGGTCCAGGTATAATATATAACAGAAAGGAACATGTACTCTTCCTTAACGCAGAGTTGAGGTGGTAGGTTGTACGGGATAGCAAATACCTGCCAGCACAGAGTATGGGTGGGCAATCATATTGAATGGCATGAATCCGTCAGTCGAGAGACCGATTCGCACATTCATAGGCTCCGCCGCGAATTCAAGATGTTGTTGATTGTTGACGGTCAATTTTGATAACAAATAGTATGATTCCGACCGTCAACATTTGGTGAAATGAATGGAACCAGAACTAAAATTGTGCAAATTTACAGAGTTCCACAAGTTTTGGTAAGATTTTGCATGCAGGGACCCACTGAGTGAAATTGGGCCCGAGACGGGCAAAAGAGTGGGTCGGCCGACCCACCCTAGGCCGACCGACCCAGCTCCCTCGCCCAGTCAAGTCAGGGTTGCACTAGGACTTCTACAAGAGATCCCAGAGCACATTCAAGCCGTTGATTTCAGTCGGTTTCATCCAGAAAGAGAAGTAATCCTCAAGTTAAGCATAGGATTCTAAAGGAACCCGATGCTACCGGTTTCCAACTGCCAAACTGACCCAGGGAGAATATCTAAACCTCACAAGGAGCATCCTAACCAAATTGGAGGGCCGGGATCGACAAAGGCAGGCTGGCCGACCCACCTCTTGGTCCCTTTGGATTCCCCCTTCGGCAAGGAGCTTGTGACACCTGTCCCTAGTCGTGTCAACACCCCATTGGTCACGGTGGCCTATAAAAGGAGGTGATCTCCTTCATTTGAAGATGAACAACAAAGAGCAACACAAGTGAGAGTGAAGTAGAGTTGTGCTACTCTCAAGTAGAGTAGGAGAGAGAGGAGAGTTAGTGTAGGGGAGGAGCCGGAGTGCCGGTATCCCTCACTAGAGCTCCGGAGCTGGACTCGGATGCGGGTTCTGCTTTCGTCTTCTGTCGGTAACACTCAATCTTGCCTTATTTAATTATCAAGTTCAGTCTATTTATTTTGCCTCTGTTGGTATTAGGCCCGTGCTATTCTTGAGTGCTAAGATCTTTGTGCTTATTTGCCCACCTAGAGATTGGTATAAGAGGTAGTAGGGGTGCGTATCGAAGTGACGTCCTTGGTACGTATTACTACTAGGTACAAACGTGGTGTTTGGACTAGTTAGTAGCCGGTAGGCACCTGTTTCAACGGACGTGTGGTAGGTAATAGGTGGTGACAGCCCTATTATCCGGCTTAGACTTTATGAAATCCGCCCCATTAGTTGCAGACCAGTTGAGCCAAATCAGGACGATCATAATCATTCGGGATTCCAATTCAGGATAGCGGGTGGTAGTGAGTGCCTGAGCTCCGATTCAGAGTCGCAAATTAAAGAAGAATAGAACTTGAACCTTTCTGACTGGTGTCCAAAGTGCCTCTTGATCCGAAATACATTTATCCCATTGTTGATTCCAAATCACCATAATCATATCCATCCGGGTGAATAAGTTTAGAGAATAGAAACTTCTCGTTCCTCGTGGGAAATCGATACCTTAGGAATACTCCTGGGTGAAAGCTACTGCGATACCCGTGTGCATGCAGATTAAAACTCTAATAGGCATAAGAATCGCCAACATTGATCAAAGTGCATCCAAGCTTCTACATGCGATGGATGAATAATCACGCTCTCCTTTCTAGGTGTGCCCTCCTTATGCCAACTCTTGTGTCTTGCCATGGACTTAGGCATGTACAAACGGTGCAGACGTTGAGTGATCGAAATGAAATGAAAGGTTTTCCGGGCCACCTTTGTCTGTCTCATTGTACCATCTTTACCTGTAACTTCCTCGTACCGACTCTCACTACAATGCTTAAAATGAGTTAGCCCAGAATCCTGACATTCCAGTAAAGCATCCAAAACTTTGAGCAATAATCTATCCTCTCGTACGACATGCTTAGCACGCTTAGAAGTTTTTTCAACTCGTAAAAATTCAGAGTTATCTTGTGTCCATTCGAAAGCAAGCTATCCAAAAGTTTGCAGTGGTCGTTGAAACAATTGGTTGAAAGGTTGTACTTGGTCTTCACAGCCATTAAACGTGACACAACTGAGAGTACTCTTACATTGGTATGCTCATGCAGCGCCAACTTGCATAATCAAGGAGCTTCTCGAATTGTTCGACAAGTGGCTCGGACTCTTCCTCGGGGGAGAGGTCGTTAGACCGAGCCACATCATCCATGAGCTAGTCAAATCTATCGACTTCGACTTGTCGTAGCCCTCCCCAAAATCCACAGGGCTACACACCGGTTCCGAACACTTCTTCTAGCCATGAGTTACCCACGCAAAGTGATTTGGTTTGAAGCCATGACTACAGAGGTGATGGCTAATATACTTCTTTGTGCTCTTCTCGGTGTTCAATGACGCAACACAAGGATACCACATGACCGCTCCATTAGGATCGGGGAATTTCCAAAAAGCAGCTTCCACAAATGCTCTACCCTTCTCCATCCACTCGTCCAAGTGCCGCCGAGGCATCATCCACCCATCGTACATCCACCGCTAATCTTTCATCGTTTGGTATATAACGTTTATGCATGCATTCATGATTCAGATTTATATAGTTTAAGCCTAGCTAAATAAGAGGGATTGCCCATCGACGGATGTGCACTTGAGTACGGTGGTCGTGGAACTAGGGTGCACGGGTTAGATTTCCAGCAGCATAACCCCGCTGTTCGCCACAGTGCAACGATGAGTAAGGCATACCGCTTATGTTATGCACTAGGCGAACAACATGATCATGGCACCAGAATTCCAACCTGTGCATTCTCGTGCCGCTACCACCGTAACCAAATGCACATATGTGGGCTGTACAAAAACGTGGACAACTCAGGAGCGCAACACCTTTAGTAATAAAACCCGATGAATCATCGTTTGATATCCTAACGAAAATGTGGAGCGCCCCCGAACGGGTTTGACTCTAGCTCGGTTCAATATACCATCATGCATCATCTAATCCTCGTCCTGCTAATATTTCATTATCACTAAAGCCTAATCGATCACCCTTAGCCCTAGTAAAAAAATGGAAGCGTACTTGGGTAATGCAGAGATGACTGGTGGAGAGGCGGAGGTTCGGGGGAGGCGGCGATGTGTGTGTGTGTGTGGGGGGGGGGCAGAGGGTAGATGACGGCGCAGGAGGGGTCGCGGAGGACCTCTGGCAGGCTACGATAGCGACGGAGGTAGGGTGGCTGCAGGGATGGGGCATCGGAGGGAAGGAAGCGCTGGCGGTGGCTGCGTTGGGCATGCAGCGGAGGGGAGGCGGCGGTGGGGGCGCCAGGAGATGGGAAGATGGAGGCGGTGGTGACGGCTGGAGGTGGAGGCATAGGCGGCTGGGAGATGGAGGCAGCGATGGCTGGAGGTGGAGGAGACCGAGGCAGCGGCAGGAGGCGACGGCCGGCGGCATGCGTCGGTTATGGTTTTTGTTCAAATAAGCAGGCACAAAAACTTTTTTTTATGAGGAATCGCACTCTGTATCGGCAGCATACATATAACCGCCAAAACTGATTGACCTATGTCAATGGTTAATATTTCACCGCAGACACTGCTTAGTTTCTGTTAGCGGCATACATGAAACCACAGACACAGAGTCCTTCCCCCACCGCCGGCTGAATCTTTTCTAGGCCAAAGACGAGTCGAGCTAGACATTGCTTGGGGCACATTAAGGTTTTACTACATGCACAACATATCACTAGTTATTCCACGCTCTTCGACAGCCCGACGTCGCATCATCAATACTTTTTCCCATATAAACATAACATATGCATATAACAAAGCTAATACAACGTCGGCGTTTCACGAGAACTTGTAGAGTGATGCAACACCAAGCGATCGAACAACATAGAATGGTGTGTAATAGATCGTGCATGTTGTAAAACTTTATAGTGATTGTACAAATGTGTTGGTAGATCTGTCGTAGGCCACAAACAAATAGAAGAACGTTAGGGGGTAGAGTTTTTGTCGGCGACACTAATATAGCCGCCGACATAAATAAACTTATGTCGTGTGCCTAATGTTTACTGCCGAGACATATCTGGACTTCTGTCTTAGGTTGAACCTCTGCCACCAATAGAGAGAAACCTGTGTCGGTGGCGTCATAGAGGCCACCAACACAGATGGGCGCACGAGGTTGAAAAACCGTCCGCACCGTAAAGGCTCGACATAAATCTCTCTCTCTCTCTCGTATAACTTCGTATAATGTATGCTAAGGACCGTGCGGCGTGGGCTCGCCCATGTCCTAATAGGTCGGAGGTTCGAACCCCGCCTGCGCCCCCTATTTTTCATTTTTTTCTTGACATCTGTGTCGCCGGTATTTGCAAGGCTGCCGATATAGACCGCTCTATGTCCATGGCTTGACAAGGGCAACCGACACAAATTCTTCTAGTCGCCGAGCGGGAGCATCTGGTTGGTCCCACATGGTAGTCATCTCTTTTATCTTCCATACGGGAGAGTGCTCAAGCCATCCCATCTGGGTCGTCAAGTAGATGTCGTGAAGCTAGAGGTTAGTGTCGTCGGTTTGTGTGATCCCGCTGATATACTATAATTTGGCGGGTCACGAAATTCATTTTTTCTTTCGAGCCAATTGGTTAGTCCGATTTATGTCATCGGGCTTGGTTTAATTACTGACAAAAACCGCCAACACAGATCCAACTTTGTCTCGGCGGGTCTTAGACTGCCGATATAGATATTTTGGCTGACGACCCTGATATCGTTTCCTATAGTGGCCGGATATATATTTTGGAAAAAAATAAAAAGCAGGGTTGTAGGTGGGGCTCGAACCCGTAGCCTCGTGGGTGAGCCCACGCTGCGCCACACGCTTCTAACCAAGGGGGAGAATGATTCTTGTTCAGATATCGAAGGCGCGGAATCTTTTTATATGTGGCCTACAATCAGTGTCAGCGACATATATGGAACTGCCAAAACTAATAAACATGTGTCCGCGGTTTATCTTTGTACCACCGACACAGGTTTATCAGTATCGGCGGCTCTCATGAAACCGTGGACACAGATTCCTCCCCCCACCGCCGACCGACTCTTTTCGGCCCAAAGACGGGTCGAGCAAGACGTTGCTTGGGGGCGCTTTAAGGTTTTACAGCATGCTCAACATATGACTATTCATTCCACGCTCTTTGATTGCCCGGCATCGCATCGTCAGTACTAGTTCGACATGCCTGCAACGAAGCTGATACAACGTCGGCGTTTCATTGGAACTTCTAAAGTGATTCAACACCAAGCGATCGAAGGGCGAGGAATGGTGTGTAATAGGTCGTGCATGTTGTAAAACCTTATAGTGACGCTATAAATGTGTTGGTCGACCCGTCGTATGTCACAACGTAATCGAAAAAGGTAGGAGTGGTAGAGTGATGTGAGGCCTGTGTTGCCGCTGACAAGTCTAGGGCGAACGACATAAGTTCGTATTTGTTGGCGGCAGTATTAGAATACTGTGGTAGACTTCTGTCTTCGGTCTCACATTGGCCGCCAATACAGAGAAATCTGTGTTGGCGGCCTCAGAGGAGCCACCGACAGTACGGATAGGTGCACCAGGTTTAAAATGAGACACCTTTTTTTTCATTTTTGTATCGAGCATTGTGTCGTTGGCATGCTCGTGCCATCGACATTTAAGCTCTTTGTGTCGACGGTATACAGGCCGCTGACATATGTAGAGCCTGCTAGTCGCTGTGCGAGAGCATCTAGTTGGTCCCACAGTCATGTCCTCTCTCTTCCTTGCCGGACTGCCTTCCAACCTTCCCGTATGGGCCGTTAAGTTGCCGTAAGGGTAAAGGTCGGTGTCGTCAGCCTGTGGGTGCCCGCCGACACAGAGAAATTTGGTGGGTCATGAAATTCTATTTTGCATTCACAAAGAATGTTCAGTGCAATTTATGTCATCAAGGTCTGTTTCACCGCCGACATAGCTCATGTGGCTGACCAGGATCGTGTCGGGGTGTATGTCGTTGTTTTGTGTTGGAGCCGTTAGCACAGCTCCAACTTAGTTTCGTCCGGTCCTAGGGCGCCGACACACACTACCCCAAAACAGAGCATCCCTCACGAGAATATAAAATCGTCACGTTAATAGTTTTTTCTGACGTGCCCACCTCGGCCGTCAGCATATATAATTAACCTGATGGGTATATTTAGTCCGTCAGTTTAATACAGTATTTCCTGACGTGCCCACCTCGGCCGTCAGGATATTTATTTATTTTCTGACAGGTATTACATATCTCTCACAAGAAGGGATGGTTTCCCTGATCTGCACTTGTAGACCGTCAGATGAATTAACTTTGGTCATGGTAGCGTGCAGTTGGCGGCCGAAAATGGCGCGCAACATGGCGGGGTGGCAATTTATTCTCTATTTTCCTCACGTGCGCCCCCAAAATTCCTTGTAGCCCCCAAAAAAAACATGGATGGGCTCCCTAAAATCCCTAAGTTCTTTTCCCCTTTGACCCTAGCCCCTCACCAGCACGTCGGCGATTCCGCCCCCAAATCGGAGCCTCTACAGCTTTCTCCCGTGCCCACGCTGGTGACTCCAAATTGGGGCATCCACAGCTTCACTCCTGCATCTCCTCTTCCAGCAGCTTCCTCCCATGCCCAAATCGAAGCCTCCGTAGCTGTCTCCCGTATCCACGCCGGCGTTTCCAGATCGAGGCATCCACGGTTTCGCACCTGCATCTCCTCATCCATCCACTTCCTCCAGATGGTCGAGCCCAAGACTTCTTCACCCTGTAAGTTGGATCTTGCCCCTAAAATAGCGCCCTATTTGTGCATATAACGGACTAATCATGAGTCATTTTTTGAATGTACAGTTTGTTAAATAAGCATTCTATTGTCATCGATGGATTTGTCTCGGTTGTGTAATCGCTGCATTTAAGTATGGCATGACTATGTTTTGGTTTTGAAATGCATTAGCCAGGTTCACTAGTGTTATCAGAAAATTTGTTAAATAATACATATGAAATTTGATAATCTTCTACTTGAAGAATGCTGGCATCAACTTAATTAAAGCTATTGAAACCGGTTGTTTTATCCGACGTAGAGAAATTTCTTGAAGAATATCAAATCCCACAAACCCTCTGCTCCAAAATATTTTAGTAGATCAAGTGCTGAAATTAGAACCTTCCTAAATGCGCATAGCATGTAATGCTGTAGGATATTTGCCAAGATCCTAATGTATTAATAAAAAAAACAGCAAAAGAAATTTAGAAAAAAAATGATGCAGTCACATTACATGGATATCAAATCACTTGATAAAACATAGCAAACAATATGTTTAGCCCTGCATGTAGGTAACTAGGATATGTAGTGTCTATTCATGAATATTAATTATGACATGGGCATCTTCATTGTACTATAGCTTTTTAGGACAAATATTTATAGGTTGCATGTATGTAACTCTCCTTATTGTTTTTCCTCCAGATATTAAAGGCTTGTAGCTGCATCCTAAATATTTTAGAATTATAAAGTTCGCCAAAGGAAGAAGGCTTCACATAGTTTTGACACTAATATATGCGTCCTTATTCCTGCATTTGAGGTACACCTTCCTTTTGTGCCATTTATAATCTGCATGATATGTGTGGGCAAGCTTGTGGTGAATTTCATGTTATGCAATGCAGAAGTATTCCATGCAAAATCATGAATGGATGTATAGTGGCTGGCAGCGTGGTAATGCCCCCTCTAATGAATGGATTGAACTCACTACACAATTCTTAAATGATGCATTTTCTAATCCAAGTTTAGTGTGGAAAACAACACCATTAAATGTCCATGTGCCAAGTGCCGGAATTATATTAGGCATAATAGGCATAATATAGAGATGCACTTGAGTAAATTTTGATTTCGAGCAAACTACCAAACATGGACATCACACGGCGAGAAACTTGTCACTAGAGGTGATGTATATGGGCCTTCGATAGACCAATGTGCATTTAACAAATCTAGTGGGATGGATAATATGTTGGTTGATCTAGGCGGTGCTCATGGTGCAACAATTGATGAGGAACCAGTAGCATCCGCTCAAGCTTACTATAGGATGGTTGATAGTGCTGATGCGTTAGTCCATGAGAACACTTCACATTCATGTTTGTCTGTCGTAGCTCGTTTGCTTGCTATGAAGTCACAATATAATATGTCAGTTGCACATTATGAGACGTATTAGAGATAATCCATGAACTTTTGCCTCCAGAATCTAAGTTGCCTGAGGATTTCAATCATTCCAAGAAACTATTAGAGGGCCTTGGTATGTCATGTATCAAAATTGATGTGTGTTATAACAACTGCATGTTGTACTACAAAGATAATAAGCACAAACATAAATGTGACTTATGTGGAACCCCTCGCTATGAATTTGACCAGAATAAGTCGCCTCGTAAAGTATTATGTTACCTTCCTATTATGAATAGATTGCAAAGGTTGTATGCACATGAGAAAACAGCAATAGCAATGCAGTCTTATAAACAGTCCACATCTGGTAAGATGGTGCATCCATGTGATGGGGAAGCATGGCAACAGTTTGATGAGGATTTCCTAGATTTTGCGAGAGACCATAGAAACGTAAGACTTGCTATAGCAACCGATGGCTTCACTCCCTTCAATCTGGGTGCTGCACCTTACTCATGTTGGCCAGTTTTTGTGACTCCTCTTAATCTCCCTCCGGGTATGTTAATGATGTCTGAATATATATTATTCACCCTTGTTGTTCCTGGTCCAGAGCATCCAGAAAAAAATTTAAATATCCTCATGCAAACTATAGTCGATGAACTTTTGATGTTGTGGGAAGGGGTATAAACATGGGATGCTTCTGTGAAGCAAAACTTTGTAATGCGTGCGCAAATTCTATGGTTCATACATGATTTTCCGGCATATGGTAATTTTTCTGGTTGGAGCACACATGGTACATTGGCTTGTCCGGTATGCTTAAGTCAGAGCAAAGCTTTTCGGCTCCGTAATGGTCACAAGCCTTGTTGGTTTGATTGTCACAGACCCTTCTTGCCTAGAGATCATGAATACAGGGCTTAATCTAATTCGTTTCGTAAAAATACAGTAGTACTTGAGGAGGCACCTAGGTATTTAAGTGGTGAGGAAGTCGAAGAATATCTAGAAAAATATGTTGGTGACACAATAAACTTTGGGAAATTGCACAACTGGACTCAGAATTCTTATGTGGTTTCAACAATTAAGATTTCCTGATGGATATGCAGCCAATATTAGGCGAGGTGTTAACCTGATTCAAAGAAATATTTTTGGCCTAAAAAGTCATGACCTCCATATCTTCATGGAACGGTTGCTCCCGGTTTCTTTTCGTGGCTTCATTCGAGAGAATGTATGGATCTGTTTGGCTGAACTCAGTTTTTTCTATAGAGAATTGTGTGATAAAGAGCTTAGTAAAGATGGAGTGCAATCACTACAACAGAATGTTGCAACTCTCGTTTTCAAATTAGAAAAAATATTTCCTCCGGGTTTCTTTAATCCTCTGCAACATCTTATCATACATCTTCCTGATGAGGCTTTGTTGGGTGGACCTGTCCAAAGTCGCTGGATGTACCCATTTGAGAGGTACATATAACTAACATTTGTTTTTCTTTCATGCTTTCGTTTATCGTCTAATTTATTGTACATCCACATGTAGGTTTATACAAAAACTTAAGAAAAAAGTTTGAAATAAGTATCGTGTTGAGGGTTCCATTGTTGAGGCCTACCTAGTTGAGGAGGCTACAAATTTTCTATCATTGTATTTTAATCCAAATGTTCGATCAGTTAGAAACAAGGCACCTAGATATGATGATGGTGCCTTCACATTTCAAAGTTCATGTGACCTAGACATATTTCAATACCCTGGTCGATGTATTAGTCCTCGAGGTTGTTGTGATTTCACAATGCAAGAGTACAAGGTTGCTTTCTATTACATGACAAAACGAAAGCGAGGGCAGGATGCACGCCTCAAATCTGATAATGTTGCTCAAAACCGAGGAGGCTCACGGTCATTTGTCTAAACTCAACAATACATAGTATGGACATTTGATTTCCTCTAGTTCATTTACTAACCTCTGCTACTATGTTTATTGTTTTTATATGGAAGTTCATGTGCTCACCCATTATGTAGGAGCACAAATTTGGACAGGCGAAGGCTACAGATTTGAACACATATGCTGTTATGAAGTCCGGCATTAAAAATGTTGATATTACTGGCAGTAGTGGTGAAGTGAGCAGCCACAAAGCACGCCAACACATTGTAAAATTCTGATCTCTTTACACTCTTATCTAGTTGCATTACATGCATGGAAGTTGTGTCGTTGTTTGCCAGTAAGTTGAATTGTGCTTTTTGTGCTAGGATGATTACTCTTCCGCTGCAATGGCTCAATATCCAGATGATTGGCAACACCGACTGCTTGATGGAAGCATATTGTATAACATCAATGGTGGTCTGCCCCATGGTCATCTACCCATAGGAAATGGTGCTATAAAAATCTGAGGTTTTATTGGCAGCAATGTCAAGGAATATTAGGCCATCCAGCTCCGTCTCTTATCGAAATGTGCTTCGACATAATCAAGAACTTCTCCATCAACAGGAAGTTTACCGCAAATAATTCTGGTACGTATGTCATTTATAAGACTTGCTCTTGTCGCATAGATCTTGGCTGCATAGTTACACCTTGAAATTGTATTTGATTTGCCTAATGTAGAGACTTTGTTAGAGGGCGGGTGAACAACCACCAGAAGAGATGATGCGTGGTGGCGCACCTATCCAGGCAGAGGTAAGAATTTTTACCACTTATATTATATGCCTTCCATATCAAGAAAATCTCTTATGATAATGTATTCTAAGGCCATGTGACCTAAGAAAACTAATATGCATGTTTTGGTTGGTTAAGCATTGCAATATTCGCTGAAATATATTAGAATGTTATAAACATGCTAATATATTTTTGGTTGATCAGAGTGCCAACAAGCAATGCAGCAGTGAACATGTCAATTCATGCTGAGTGATCTAAACATGTCCTATTGTCAATCTCACTTGTATAATTGTTATTAATGGTAAGGTAGTACATAAATCATTTTGTTAGCTGCTACTAAGTTTCTTTACAAATACAACCTGAAGTTTCCTTTCAGGTTTAACTACAATCTTATATGATTCATTTGTTCTATGTTGTTTTCAAAACCCTTGCTGACATATCTTTTCTTTTCCTTGCAGAATGGCATTGGGACGGGTTCTTCACATGCCAATGTTGCTGACAACCATGGTGACAATTCCAATGTAAATGATGGCGGCAACACCGACATTGAGGAGGACTCGAATGTTGATCCTGCTGATGGCACCAACCATGTTGCTGCTTAACTAAGATGCTCATTTATAGCTCTTCTAACAAGTTAAAAGTATTATTAGTTGAACCTTAGATGAACCAAGACAACTGGATTGCTTACTAATGGACCAAGGCATTATTTTGTTTCTATAATGTGATATGAATGCTCTCTAGTAAGATGAACGAGTAAGATGCTCTCTAGCAACATCATTTTGCATAACTAATGTTTAGATTTTCTATGGACAATGCAATTTGTTGGATGGACCGATGATATCTACTATGGTATTAAGTGTACCCAATGCAAGAACTCGTTGGATGAAATTATTGTCATGTTTGTAATATTATCAAGAACCTGGATGCTCCCTGTATATTTTGTTGGTAAGATTGTTGTCAACTTTGCTCCGTGATATACAAAACTTATATTCTTTCCTTCAAAAATATTGGTTGCATTTGAAATGTAAAATGTATTGCTTGAAAACGATGTCATTTTACTGCATGTGTTGCTTGAATACAGTGGAACCAGAATGCGGATCAGCAATACTGGATGCGTGAATTGCATATGATAAAACAATTTCTCTGACGGTATTCCCATCGGAAGAATAAAAAAAAGCTGATAGGGCTTCTCCATGTCAAGGAAATAACATTTTCCCTGGGGGTGGATAATTTCCCTGACAGTCATCGCCACGTCAGGGATTAGATTTTTCCTGACGGTTAACATTATCGTGTCGGTTCCCATGCTCCTAGGGAAAAAAATTGTCTGACGGTCTCAAATCGTCAGTAATAAATATCCTGACGAGAATAATCCGTTAGGAGTTCAGGATATTTCATACAGTTTGTATCGTCAGAATAATATTTTCTGACAGTTTGCCATCAACAAAAATGCATTTTTGCTGCTTGCTAGCCCTGAGTGATTTTGCCTGACGGCAGCCCATCAGTATTAATTTTCCTGACGGAAATTAATATATTCCTGACAGCTTCTTATATGATTCATTGGTTCTATGCTGTCTCCAAAACCCTTGCTGACATACCTTTTCTTTTCCTTGCAGAATGGCATTGGGACGGGTTCTTCACATGCCAATGTTGCTGACAACCATAGTGACAATTCCAATGTAAATGATGGCGGCAACACCGACATTGAGGAGGACTCGAATGTTGATCCTGCTGATGGCACCAACCATGTTGCTACTTAACTAAGATGCTCACTTATAACTCTTCTAACAAGTTAAAAGCATTATTAGTTGAACCTTAGATGAACCTAGACAACAGGATTGCTTACTAATGGACCAAGGCATTATTTTGTATCTATAATGTGATATGGATGCTCTCTAGTAAGATGAACTAGTAAGATGCTCTCTAGCAACATCATTTTGCATAACTAATGTTTAGATTTTCTATGGACAATGCAATTTGTTGGATGGACCGATGATATCTACTATGGTATTAAGTGTACCCAATGCAAGAACTCGTTGGATGAAATTGTCATGTTTGTAATATTATCAGGAACCTGGATGCTCCCTATATATTTTGTTGGTAAGATTGTTGTCAACTTTGCTCCATGATATATAAAACTTATATTCTCTCCTTCAAAAATATGAGTTGCATTTGAAATGTAAAATGTATTGCTTGAAAACGATGTCATTTTACTGCATGTGTTGCTTGAGTACAGTGGAACCAGAATGCGGATCAACAATACTGGATGCGTGAATTGCATATGAGAGAACAATTTCTCTGACGGGATTCCCATCGGAAGAATAAAAAAAGCTGATAGGGCTTCTCCATATCAAGGAAATAACATTTTTCCAGAGGGTGGATAATTTCCCTGACAGTCATCGCCACGTCAGGGATTAGATTTTTCCTGATGGTTAACATTATCGTGTCGGTTCCCATGCTCCCAGGGAAAAAAATTGTCTGACGGTCTCAAACCGTCAGTAATAAATATCCTGATGAGAATAGTCCGTCAGGAGTTCAGGATATTTCCTTACAGTTTGTACCGTCAGAATAATATTTTCTGATAGTTTGCCGTCAACAAAAATGCATTTTTGCTGCTTGCTAGCCCTGAGTGATTTTGTCTGACGGCAGCCCGTCAGTATTAATTTTCCTGACGGAAATTAATATATTCCTGACGGTTTGAGCCCGTCAGAGATGCCCCTGTTTCGGGTAGTGCGAAAAGCACAGCGAACAAAATTCTCCCCTGCCCTCGCTGTTTTTGAAGTGTTTCCCGCATAAATATCGGGCATTTGCATGCGAACATAAAGTATTAAAATAGTACCAATGTTTTTGAAGTGTTTGCTGTGGAGTTCTTTTTCAAAAAATAATAGCAGTTTCCAAGCTATTTGGTTGAATTTGGATCCAAATTTGACCGACTAATTTGCCTTTTTGAAAAACAATATCTCCATGGATAACACTTCAAAAACATTGGTATTATTTCAAGAATTCTTTATGTTGAATTTTGTTTCAGTTTTGAGTTTCAAACCCTAAGTCATTCGGCAATCTTTCCACATACATGAGAGCCCAGGCAGTTGCCTCATGTGCTCGACGGTGGATCCGAATCCATGTTGAAGTGCTTTTGCGGGATGCGTACGATCTGACATAATGCCAAAAGAAATGACCATAGTTACAAAACATAATGTCAATTAGGCCTTTTCATGTGGTTGAGTTGTGAACCGTACTTTCCGGCCATGTTTGTAGAAAATCAATTGGCCATCGTGAGGCTAGCTTATACTTGATTTTAAATAGCCAACTTTTGTTAGTTATGTCAGCCTCAACCTAAATGTACAAGTTGTAGTTTTGGTTTTGTCCAACATATCCTTGTACACGTTTGAAGAATATCAATTGGTTATCAGGCCATATCATCCATGAGACTAGTTTATAGTTGGTTGTAAACTAGCCTATGTGTAGATTATAGATGAGGCAAGTATGTAGTTGATGTGTAGTTCAAAATAACGTCCAACTTTTATCAATTCTATCAGCCTATATCTATAGTGGTAGTTTTGGTTTGGTCCAACATAACCTTGTACATATTTATGTAAAAATCAATTGGTCTTCATGCCATATTAGAGCATCTTCAATACTATCATGCCAACTATATATAAGGATTCTAACTCAGCTTTTTGCTTATGTAGAGGAAAGAATGAGGGTGTGCTAGCTAATAACTTACAGCTAGTCTATAGCTGGCTCCAATGCACTTACTATCTATTACATGTGGACCCATATTCAATATTATAGACAATATTATAGCTAGTTTATTAAAGAGGCTGGCTATATATTATCTATACATGACATGTCACTTGTTTATAGCTAGCAACTATTTACACCATTGGAGATGCTCTTATACATAAAGCTAGCTTAAAGTTGATTTGTCGTTGAATGATACCACCAACTTTCATCAATGGCATCATCTTATATGTGTTAGGAATAATTTGGGTATGGTCCGACATAGCCTTTTTTTTTTAAAAAAAAAACCTAATTTATTCACAACACAGCTGGTGTTTTGCGATAAATCTTACAATGTCATTGTGTTTCACCAAATGACAAAAGCAACCGAAAAACCTTTCAGCTCATGTTGATTACATTTTGGATCATCTCCCCCATAGTTTTTTCACATTCTTTGCTAAGATCATCTCTAGCAATCTTTGTATAATATTGTAGCAAAAATAGAGGGGCTGCTGAAGAAAAAGAATCTTTTAGAATGTAGTGTAAATTATGATTGAATTTTAGAAGGATGGATAAAATGGACGTTAATAATGTTTTAGAGGGGAGATATAAAGTGGTTGTTGGGATGCTCTAAGTGCACAAACACTGTTCTCTCTCACACACACAATGGTAATTAAATGGCAATAGTTGGCATAGCAATGCGTTTGCAAAGTCGTGTTGAAGTATTTGTTCTTTATCTAGGCCTATTTCGGCCCTTAGATGCAGTTAGGCCTATTTTCCCGAAGATATTAAAAATATTTTTAATAAGTATTATGTATTTATGTTTGAACTTACATAACCTATAAATGCAGTTAGTGTAACATCATAATTTTCAAAAACCAAAATCGTGTTCATCATGTAATCGCATTGCATTAAATATATTTTAAAATCTTTAAATCATATGAATTATTACTGGAAAATTGGGAAAATACTGTAGCGGGGGCCCGCGGCGCTGTGTAGAGAGTTAGCTGTGTGTTGGCTGAGATTATAGTTAAGGGAGAGAGAAAATAAAAGATGGGGAGAGAGTTAGAGAGAGGGAGTAGTGGGAGAGAGATAGAGGGGAACAAGGGTGGCGGCGGGTTAGGGTTCCGATCTCGGAGGCGATGGAGACAGCAAGTGCGAGCGACGGTGCAGCACGGCCGACGGTGAGCGGTGCGACCGAGAGCGGCAGCACGCGACACGACGCGGGGGTGGCCCAGTGGCTCCTAGCGGCGGTGGCTAGGTGGAGCAGCGGCGGTTGGCGGCTTGGAGTAGTGCATGGCGCGGTCGAGCGGGCTAGTGCATTGAAAATAATTATGTTACTTCTAAAAAACAATTTTATTTGTAAAACCAATTTTTTTACTTAAGGTTTCCAGAATAAATAAAAGACTTGAATTATTATTTTATTTAAAAATTAAATAAATATAAATTATATATTTATTTTATTAATATTATTTAATAGACTTTTAGCCTTTTGCCCTTCTCTCATGTAGGTGAACCCATCGCCCCTTCTTTCTCTCACCTGAGCGCCCTTCCCCTTCCTCCTAGCACCGACCCTTCCACTTCTCGGTCTCTCCTCCTCTCTCTCGATCTCCCTCTCTCTATAGCCGATCCCCCTCCTTCATGTCCTCGACAATTTTGGGTCCTTCAGAATCAATGGGAAACTTGAAAACAAGAGGGCATCTAGCATTTGTCGGGTGCTGTGACATCTTTACTAGGTCCAGAAGCCTTTTACGACGTAGGGTTAGCCAACCGCCTCCTTGGTTGCCTCAAAGCCCTCTCTCTCATGTATATTTAGTAGTTTTCGATAGTTTAGCCTTGAGTTTTATTTGGATTAATTTGTCGTTGCAATTTTGTCGTCGATCAGTTTACGGAACCCCACCTTTAAACTTCCTTGCTAATCAATAATTTTTAGATTGCATCTACCGTATTCTTTCTTGTGTTCTTGATTTTCATGCAGAAATAGGCCTTCGTAGGGCTCACACGAAACGAACTCATGCTCCACCGGCGCCAGCTTCTCCTCGCCGTCGGGGAGGTGCCATGACGATGGATCAACATGACCAAGCTCCTCCAACTCCTTCAGCCGTTCCATAATCATCCTATTACAAAACGAATTTGGCCATGACCCGGTAGGGTAAGAAGGGCAGAAAGAGAGGCCGATAGCAGTGTAAGGAGAAGGTGGATGAAAACATAGGAATTAGAATGGAAACCCTAAAATCGTAACAAGCCCACTTAAATAAGATGTGGGGTGGTTCAATAACCACGTCATGGCACTACGAAGTTACTTTCTCCACGACGCGCTAATCGCATACATGAAGCAGGGCAGGTAATGATCACTTCCTTCATAAAAAGGCAACGACTATATACTCTATGAAATCCGACCATTGCCGAATGCTCTGTGGTTTGCCGATGGACGCTTGGCTCGGTGAAGTCCACAAGCCCACTCGGGAGACACAAAACCAAGAATCGCAATCCTACATTCTTCTCCAACCACATTCCATTAAGCATAGGCCTGCAGGCTGGAGGCTGCAAAAATGTTTTTACGAGAAGAGGAAGAGAAAAAGAAAGGAAAACCAAAAGCCCTAGCAACCATGATGCTGGCCCTAGTCCTGGCAACGGCAATGCAACGCTAGCTCATTGGAGTCACTTCCTATCGAGAACTTCGACCAAGTCCTCTCGTTGGAAAAGAAAGGGCAGTCGGTAGCCTCTTCCTCGATGGTGCCCTTCGATCTTGCTTCCGCCTTAGCTGCTTCCTCGTCGAACTAGGGCACGACAATCATTGGCCTCCTGCTTGGCCGCTTTGGCCTCGACAATCATCTCGTCTATCCATATCTAGACGATGGTGGTGTTGTGAGCCTCCTGCTCACGATGCCTATCCTCGGTGGTATCAAGAGCCTCTTGCTTGCGGTGCCTACTATTAGCAGCGTCGTCCTCCACGAAGATGGTGCAGATCACAACTTCTATACTATTGTCTGACGAAAAGGAAGGAGAGTCGGCAATGGCTGTGACAAGGAAAAGGGGAAAGGAAAAATTGGATCCGTGGAGTTGTCAAGTCTTTCGGAGACCCCTTTTATAGGCATCAGGAAGGAAAACAGTGACGCCTACGAGCTGCTAGTAGTTTCCTAGCTTGCCAGTTACTGCTGCTCCGGCATAGATAAAGAGGGGGCATGCTGATTCCCTCCAAGCCGGTCAAGCTGCCCTAGTCAACACAACAGATGGGCTGAATTTTGGAAACTGGCATCACTTAGTAGTTCAGCCCAGGTATGATTCTCTGAGTTGATCGATGATTGATCCACTCTTTTGGAATAAATGGTTCTCCAATCAAGACCCCTGGTGAAGGAGTTGATAAAAGTCCCTCTCGAGCCTTAGGGGCTAGCTGTCGGGGATTGACCTAAGGCCCTAAAAGTATGTCTAGGCACAAATTCGTTTTGGTGATTAATGACATCATGCTATTTGATCTAATGGTTTCAATGAGTATGGAGCAGGTTTAATTTGTGAAGGAAAATGGATGAGAATACCTCATGTTCCCTTTTACAGAAGAATAGAATAGAAGATCGACGTCTTTAGATATACATTTTATAGTTTTTATTTTGAGTCTTAAGGACAGTTGCACTATTAAGAGGGATACGATGAAAAAACTTCTACATGTCTCAAGTTCTCATTTGGAAGAAGTATAGCCTAGGAGAGATTCACCCAAACCATCTAGTTTTCTAAATACTCAAGTTCATTGTTTCAGGGAATGGTGTATCCGATGCTCGGTTTGGAGTATCCAGAACTAGATGGACCGGAGTATCCAGAAATTCAGCTTTTGGGCCTCTCTTTCTCATTATTTAGATTTTTATTGGAGTATCCAGAGTTTGGACCAAAGTATACGGTATCAGGCAGTCCGAAGTGTCCGTAAATCCCAGATTTGAGGTTCTTTGTTAGTTCCCCTAATTTTCATCGGAGTATCCGAAGTTTGGACCGGAGTATTTAGTTTGTATAAATCTGGAATGTTCAGAAATTCAAGATTCTTGTGTCTATATCTGTTGGAATCAATTAACATCGGAGTATCCAGACTCTGGACCGAAGTATCCGAAGTGCGCATAATCCCTATCCAACAACTAGTTCAAACCACAGTCATTGATATTACCCTCACCACCTACCAGGTTAATAACTCTTCACTAGCATTCAATACAAACCCTAGCAAGCCTCTTGAGCATTAACTCTTCTCCCCACCCAACTACCCTTGATCCAAGCCTAGGGTAGGGTTGAGATGAGAGATCGAGTGTCCTAGTGAGCTTTGCTTCATCCTTTGAGCACTCGATTCATCATCAAGTTCCTTCTTCGTCGGATTCATTACTTTTGGAGGTTGAGGATTCCTAAAGAGCTAGGCGTCGCCTTGAGGCACCGAAGGCTTTGTGTGGTTTACCAAGCATTGTTGTCAAGGTTCGATTTCACCTCCGCAAGGGAAGAAATCAGAGAGTGAAACCAAGGGCTCTTGATGCGACCTTGGTGAGGGATAGGGTTGAAAGAGACCTGGGCTCAAGTGTGACCTATCCTACATCAACGGAGACGTAGGGTCCTCTCAAGGATCCGAACTTCAGGAACAAATCTTTGAGTCTTCGTTTTGCTCCTGGTCCTTTACTATCTTGCTAGATATACATTGATTTGGGATTTACTTGTTGTTGGATAGCACCCTCGTGTGCTAACACTTGATATTGTAGTGTGGACTTAGTTTTGGCGCAGGGGGTGAAGAGGATTTATAGATCAAGCGCAAGAATCAGTTTCAACACTATACATAGGTTGGAGTATCCGATGTTCTGAACCAGAGACTATGGAACTTTGAACTATCTAGAGTTTTCAGACCGGACTATCCTCAACAGCTTCCGCATTTCAATGGGACTGAAATTTTGTAACGCTTATTCACCCCGTCTAAGCGACATCACCGATCCTTCAGGCCCATAGGCTTTAGGCCTTACATTGGTCCAACCCAAGAATCGTGGAACTACAGGCCTCTTTAAGAGTCACCCAACCATCCCAAGGTTGCTCGCCCATGGGCCAGTTCGAGCAACGTAAGGAGGCCAAGAAAAACTCCCAAATAAGCAGCCTTTTTACGGGAGCAACCACGTGGAAGACTTGCACCGTACAGAGTCCACTTGTCAATGAATGGACGTGGAGCTCAAAAGATTAGCAGCAACAATATTCCATCCACAAAATTATTCTGATACATCGGATAATCAAGTATGCCATAGTAAGCTGTCCTGTTCCATCCAAGGGGACGCTAAAGAGCATTGCTTACTCAACCTTGATATAGTATACGCAAACCAATGCCTTGGGTTTTTCCTGCTACAGTGGAAGGTGGTTTTGGTTCCTCTGCCATTATAAATAGGCCTCTTCGGGGTATAGCTTATACACTCGCTAATACACTTTAAGACACATAATAGACACACACACACCGCTACATTGTTACACCCCTAACTGCTTGGGTGAGCTCCATCTAGCTTAGGTAGTCCCCTCTTGTAACCTAATCCCTGTAGCAATGAAAGACTAGACGTAGGGTTATTATCATGAAAGGTGTTGACGTCAAATAAACACCAACTTTATACGTCAACATATTCCGGAATTCCGGCATTTCGGAGGGAAAATCAAGGTTTATACTTCTAATAAAGTTCCACAAGTTTTGGTGAGTTTTGGCCTACAGGTACAAAATGGGAAGAACCGGAGCCGAACCGGGCAAAAGGCCAGGTCAGCCGACCCACCCTAGGCCGACCGACCTAGCCACGTCACCGATCCGGCTCCAACTTTTTCTAAGTGGCTTAGAAGCACAAATTGAAGATATCTACACCCTCCATTGCAGTCGGTTTGATGAAATGGACACGGTTGCTTCACAAATGAGCATAGGATTCCCTTGGATTTCTTACTTGCGGATGTCAACTTGATCAACCGGCTTAAGGGGCTAATCTACACCATCAAAGAAGCATCCTAGGAAAATTGGACGGCCATATGGCACAAGAGTGGGTCAGCCGACCCACCTAGGCCGGCCGACCCACCCTTGATGCCCTTTGGATTTCCCTTTGGAGGAGGGCTCGATGACACTCGTCCCTACACGTGGAGCACCCCGGTTGGCTTCGGAGCACTATAAATAGACCCCTCACTCACTTGTAACACACAACACCAAACACATCACCTCACTTTTCATTCCACTTAGTAGAGTAGCTCTTAGTCTAGTAGTAGTTGGGAGTTAGAATCAAGTCGAGCTGAAGCTTGGAGTTCCGAAAGTATCTTCGGGAATTCGGGTAATAGCTCTTGTACCCTTTTATAATTGTTTCAATTAGTGATATCACTTCATTCATTGTCTATGTGTTGAGCTTTATTTGAGTTGAGTATATCTACATGAATGAATTGTGTAGATTTACCGTACCGGTAGCTTGTATTCGTCTGGAATCAGTTTAGGTTCTCACTCATATACTGTAAGAGCCAGGCATTGGATCTAAATCAACTTATTTTTGGTACTGAGGAAGATTGATTAGAAATAGTAGCAGACGTGGTGTCTAAGACTAGGACTAACTCGGTTTACACCCGAGCCCACGTATATGTGGTAGGTGGTAGGTGGTGACAGCCCTATCCATCTGTAAATATTAATTATCTCGTGCGTAACCCACAGCGTCTGGCTTTGGATCAGTAGAGCCCTATCAGAATGATCATAACCATCCGGGATTCCAATTCAGGATAGCGGGTGGTAGTGAATGTCCGAGCTCCGACGACGAATACCAAGTGAACCACTGCTAGATTACCAAAGCTCACTCAATAAACTGAATCACACAATTTTATGAACTTAATAAACTTGTCTAGTTGTCCTCCCAACTGTCCATCTGGCTAGAGTAGCTTTCTCTTTACTGGTGTGTGAATATTTATCTTGTGTGTGTGTCACCGGTCCTTTTTATTTATCCTAACCCCCGTTACCCAGACTGGCTGGTATTTTAAATAATTAAGATATAGAGGATTGTCTCTTTAACCCTCGTTCCCTGTGGATTCGATAACTCTACGAATACTCCTGGTGAAAACTACAAGCGATATCCGTCCGCTTGCGGATTAATTTCTTTGAGTGTAACTATCGCGAACAAGTTTTCTGGCGCCGTTGCCGGGGAACGCAGCGATTTTTTTTCAAAAAAAGAGATTTCTTTGAGTGTAACATCTAAATTATTTAATCTACCACCCTAGTTTAATGGGAATCACCCTGCTCCGTCTTTGTTTCTGCGGAACAAGCAGAGCAGCGCATGACCGGTTTTGATCTCCCGGAAAACTTCCGACAAAATCCGAAGTCACTGGTGCGAAGGATAAGACCTCGAGTCCTACCTCCGCAAATCCGTGTCTCTGAGTTACCGAACCTCACGAGCAATCTTTCCCTCGTCACCGAGACACCTTCATCAACGATGGCTGCCGAGAAGACCATTCTTGAATTCTCAGCCCCGTCAAGCACCAATGTCCTGGACCTGCCACCAATGTGGGTGACGGTGGTTTTGAACTGAAGCCAGCTCTTATCAACACGGTTCAGGCTAGCCCCTTCTATGGCAAGCAAACGAAGGATGCCAATGCACACCTGCAGCACTTCCTTGAAATCTGCAGTACCTTCACCATAAAGAATGCAACTCCTGATGTTGTCTGGCTAAGCCTTTTTCCGTTCTCATTGATCGGGAAGACAAAACAATGGTTTTATGCCAACAAAGATGTAGTCTCAACTAGGGAGAAGTGCTCTAATGCCTTCCTCACCAAGTATTTTTCACTGGGCAAAACCAATGCCCTGCGGAACAAGATTTCCGCATTCCAGCAAAACACTGATGAATCCATTTCGGATGCCTGGGAGCGACTTCAAGAATATTGTGGATTCCATCGTGATGAGCATGTTGACCGGTTTGTTGTTTGGCGCAAAATTATCTATTTTGAGTTTTCTTTCAGCACTTCAGTTTTTCGCATTTTTGAGGTCGTTTCCGTGCTCGGATTAAAAAGTGTTATACATGAAAGTTGTTCAGAGTTTCATTGCGCATCTTTTTCAGCGTGACAACTTTTTAATTTGAGCAAATTAAAAAAAATTCAAGAAGGTTGCTGCTGTATTTGAACTGGGTGTTTCAACTCGGTTTGATTACGGTTTTTGTCGTTCATACTAACCCCGATCGAGGATCAGTTTGTTGCGTTGGGTTCGTGGTTTCGCTGCGAACGTTTTGGATATGTTTTTGTGTTTGTGGATGCAGGTGAAGGACACGTGGCATGCGCCGCGGATAAGGCTTTCTGTCAGGCGGGCTTGCGGCCCGGTTGGAGGCCGGGTGCGGAGTTCGTGGTGAGGAAGATTATCGCGTCGGGCACGTGGCTTCACGGCAACCACATACGCATGGATACTTCGAAGCGAAGGAATCGTTGGAGGCGGTTCGCAACGCTTGGAGATTCATGCGTGAGTTATAACCCGCGTGTTAATTGGGCTTGGCGGGTGGCCCAAGGTTTAGGCCCAAGTGTGGGCTTGTGTGGCTATATAAGGGACCCCAAGGGGTGCTTGGGGGGTGTCCCTTCTCAGCCAAGTGTGTGTGCTCTCAAGTTTGAGAGAAGTTGCCCGGGTTGTATTTCTTTGAGAAAGAAATAAAGCCGGTAGTTTTAAAAGTTCTTCCCGTGTTTGTGATGGATGATTTGAGTGTGTTTTGCTGCATACCTATATGGTTTTGAGCTGCCCTTTTGCTTGATTTTCGTTCTCCTTCTCTCCTCATCCCTTTCTCTTTCTTGGAGATGAACTTGCCCAGTTTGGAGATTGATTCTTGAACAAATTCGTGACTCTTCTCTGCTGCAGTTTTGGGGGCCAAAGAATCATGGATTAGGGACCCCTAGTGTTCCAAAATCAACCCCCAAGGGTTCCCCAAACTGCTAGCCTTGCACTCCCACGAATTTGACATGTTTTGAGAACGGTTTGAGTTGGTTTTTGTTTCAATTTCGTGACTCCTCTCTCCCCGTCCCTTTCTCTTACCTAGAGGATGAACTAGATCGGTTTTATTGGAGAAATTCGTAGGTCTTTATTGCTGCTGTTTTGGGGATCAAAGAATCATGGATTAGAGATCCTAGGATCTCAAAATCAACCCCCCAAAGGTTCCCAAACATCCAGCCCTTATATTTTCTCGTTTTGGACCCGATTTGGCCAAGTTCTTGCCCGGTTCGTGCATCTGGTTTGAGCTGCGTTTTGGGGCTGTTTCCCACATGGATTTGGGTCCCTTGGGATCCTAGAATCACCCCCTTGAAACCCCCAAACACAGCCCTCTTGCTGCTCCTCGTTTGGACGCGATTTGGACTCGTTCTTGACCGTTCTTGCACCGTTCTTGAGCTGAACCTTGTGCTGCGTTCTTGGGCCACTTTGAGGTATGGAATAGGGTCGCAAAGGACCAAGAATCATCCCCTCAAGAGCCCCTGGACAGACCACCTTTGGTTTGCACAAGATAGCGAATTGTTGGTTTCGGTCCGGTTCTTTCCCGCTGTTGTTTGAGACTGAAAAAGGTCGAGACTTTGGATGAATCTTTGGACGATTTTCGGAGGGTAGTTAGATGGTTCTATCATCTAGTTGCTGTCCAAATTTGGTACGATTTGGTTGAGCCGTTTGGGAGTAATTGAAGTTCTTGTCGGACACGCTTGCGCTGAAATTCCATAGCTTTGCTAGTTCGACATTGAATTGGTGTCTGGTCCTGCTCTTAGGTGTACCGAGGCTTACTGGGGTGAGAGCACATCTTGCCAAGTGCAAAAAATTCCGCAAGGAAAAATTTGGCTCCCATTCACCCCCCCTCTGGGTCGCCGTGGTGTATTCACAAGAATATATACTGGCTTGCCCCCACCACGGGATGCAAGACTGGTTCTTTGAGCGTAACTATCGCCAACAGTAGGTAGTGAGAGGCCCAAAACAGGATAAACTGGCTATCTCTCGTTTGTCCTCGCATTTTTGCCGGCCCTGAGGACCTAACCGTCTCCAATGTCCTTAAAGCGCACAGAAAGGGGCCGGTTGATCCATAGTTCAACAAATAACCACGGCAGCTGGTGAGCTCTAACTCCTAATCGCCGAAAACTTTCAAATATGAATCTAACTATATCACATGCAAAACAATAAATATATATGTTTTTAGCTTAATTACTAGTCAAAAGTTACAAATGTTTACTTGTTGTGACCCCAGTACTTGTAATGGGAATCCAGCACCACGAGTCGATACTAATCCGTGTTTAGTATCTCGTGATGGACAATATATATGGTGGAATCTTCACAGTATAGTTAATTAAAGTGAAATATGAGTAAACCATAGTATTTTATTACAAAAGCAAACTGGCATACCAGTTGATAGTCCATGCGGAATTAAACAATAAGCACAAGATATCAGATTGCTCAAATTAAATAACTATGATGAACTCCAAGGTGTCGACCCGAACACCTTAGCTAGCCTTGCACTCCCTCGTCAAGGCCTTTCTGGTCCTGACCGAAATCTGAAGAAAATGTCCACGAGCAATTTAATGAGTATGCGGCTACCCAGCAAGCAGTCCTTAAATATGAGTGCAGGGTCAAGGAGGGAATTAGGTTATTTTACCCAAAACCTACTTCTAGTCATATTTTAGTTAATAAAGTTTTAATTTAGTGAATGCATGATCATAGATATCAACTCTCAAGTTCAATAAAAGGTGAATTTCACACCAGGCCAATCCCAGCCTAATCTAGTCATGTGTAGTATTGAAAAAGGGTGAATCTACATGTGCAAACCTCTCGCCCCGTCCATAACTGTGGACATGGCTATCATGATAGTTTTAACTCTGCAGAGTGTGTACAAGTTTCCCCACATGCCCCGTCTCATCCACTAGGAGAAACGGTACAAGATTTTTTTAGCCTACCACGCCCACCATTTCACCTGCCCTCTCTTTTGGTTTTCCCGGCCCCGCCAGTGTCCGCCGCAGTAGGGCGCCTACTACTTCTGGACACCACCCATTGGTCGTTCCTCAATTAAGCCATTCGGTCTTAGGGACGCACCTACCCCTCAGGAGAGATTGCAAGCCTCCCCCTAGGGCAACGGTGACTAAACGTAACCGGACAGCCTACGAGCAAGCGGTTATTGGGTTTCGTAGTGTACTAAGTCAGGGCCGAAGCCACAAGTGGCTGTACGGTAAGGTTTGGTCTAGCAATACACAAGCTTGAGTCCTTATTAGTGGATACCATCTCATCCCCACCACAATCCCGGAAACATCACTGTCGGGTCTCCCCTAAACAATCTACACTAGTTTTAGTTGTTTAGGGTTTAACAAAAAAACATCATCACGAAGCGTACGCCTCATGAAGGCACATTTTATAGTGAATCCCAAATGCAGTCTTACACATCTAGTCAAGGATAGGCTAGGAAAAATACAATGGGTTCACAAGGGTGGCTAAAGCATATTAACATGTCCAGGTGCTCACGCCTAATTACATGCATGCAGATAATTCGTAAAATAAACAACAGTAAATTATATTGTAAAACTAGAAGGCAATATGTAATTATGCTTGCCTTCGAAAAACTCAGCACTCTGCGAATCCCACACCGGTTCCGGGCAACAATCCGGACAACAATCGCAACCACCGTCTAAACATAAGAACAACAAATAATATAACAGCAAGATCAATACAAATAAAATAATTATTAAATATACCAAAAAATTCTAGAATTTAAATGTGATTTTAAGACTCAAAAATCATCCAATTTGGAGTTACGGAGCTTCCTACACAATTTGGGGAAGTTTCGGCTAAATAGGAAATTTCAGGAAAAAGAAAAACCCAATTTACCCTTAAACGTGCCGAACCAACGTAACCGGCCCAATTTTCCCGCGCGCGCTCGGCCCAGCTTGGCCTAGTCCGGCGCGGCGGTGTGCGGCTGACAGGTAGGGCCCACTAGGCAATGGCGCCCAGCGGTTGGCGAGTGGGACCCACTGGACAGAGGCGACGGGACGGTGCTGGCGTGGCAGTGACGTGGTACCTTGCCCGCGGGGCCGACAAGGCAGAGCGCCTCGTATAACTTCGTATAATGTATGCTATACGAAGTTATTACGGGCATGCCACGTGGCAGTGGGGTGCTGGGCTATGGGTGACGTGGCATGACACGTGGCTGAACACGTGTCAAGTCACATGGCTCTCAGGCTGATGTGGCTCGGCGGACTCACCGGTCAGTGACCGCGGCGTGAATTACGCGCGTGCGGGTGGCATGTGGTGCCACGCGTCGCGTGCGAGGCGGCGGCGAAACGGCTTCCTCCGACAAGCGGGTCCGCCACTTGGCTGGATCTGGTAGGGGTGTGATACAACGGCGCCGGTGTCAGTGGCGGGTCCTGCGAGGACACACGGCGCGATACTATTGGGCGGCAGCGACCGAATGGTCGACGGCGCCGATAGCGGCGGGTCCCACGGGACACACGCGTCGCTAGGGATTGGCTGAAGGTGGTGGCACGGACCCCACCGAGGTGCGTCACGGTGCTATTGGTGGCGCCGCTGGCACGGTCCCGCGCGAACGCGTTTTGCGATCCGCCTATGTATTTTATTCATCTCGACGAGATCTAGCTATTGGTACCATCTACACAACGAATTACCTACGGGAAAATGGAGTTTACCTCAGAAACGTCCTCGAGAGAGTGGATCTTGAGCAGTAGGATTTAGGTCTGGGGTGGGGAGTGGAGTGTTCGGCGAGGAACAGTAGAGTAGGGTCTTATAGGGGGGCAGGGCGCAGAGAGGGTCCTTTGGGCGCCTCC
The DNA here is from genome assembly GCA_005191435.1 of Raddia distichophylla. Classification (NCBI taxonomy): domain Eukaryota; kingdom Viridiplantae; phylum Streptophyta; class Magnoliopsida; order Poales; family Poaceae; genus Raddia; species Raddia distichophylla. The sequence continues at coordinate 2,471,331 of SPJY01020047.1, read as the reverse complement.
TCATGGGCTAAAAGTGCTAATCCCACTTCTATGAGACCTTAATCACATGCTAATCCAGCCCATTAGCTATTAACTTGGAATTAAGTTGATGTTAGCTGCAAAATGTAAAGAATTACCAAGGTTTTCTCTTGGAAAAAATATTGGGACATCTAATAATTTTATTAGGATGTCACATGACTTTTCCAAATACATGCACACTTTATATTTTAGAACGGAGGGGTATTATGAAGTTGAATTGCATTGGCTATTGAAATGCATATATAATGATGATGATGCATTAGTTTACATCTATTGAAATATAAGACATTTGGTCAAATTTTTAAATGCAAAAATTTACCTTTGAAATTAGATGATTTAGTATTTTAGATATGAGATATAAAAATTTTATTCAAAATATATAATATGAGAATGGGTGGGGCAGTAGTTTGATGAAGAGGGAGAGAGTGGATGGTTAAACAATCAATGGTAGGAGTATTTTGCCCATTTTGAGAGCATTTTGAGGTCTCCTAACAGAATAATGTAATGACGCCTATTGATGTCAATGCCACATAAAGTTAGAAGGCTATGTTGTGATGGCATGTAAGGTGAGAATGGCATTGTCGGCAGGTGACTAACTGGGAGGTCACCACCGGCAATGAATTTGTACGGGGGACGCTAATCAAGAACTAAGTTAAATGGTAACACAAGGCAGGGTTAGACAGGTTCAGGCCCTCAACGGAGGAGGTAATACCCTACTTCCTGTGTTCTGGGATTATATGGTGGATCAAGATGCGAGATGCAAGATGATGCTATGCGCTGTAGACTTAGATGTATATACCGATGGCCTCTACCCCCTCCCTTTATATAGTGTAGGGGGAGATAGAGTTACAGGATATCTCGGGATCCCTGATAACTAATTCTGGTATGCAGTTACATGGAATGCATGTATTGATCTGCTAATTACATAGAGATAGATTATATCCTCGGGAACTTCCTTGCAGCTCAAGCCGTGCGTAGCCCGAGTGGTTCTTATCCTCAACCGGCTGACTTGCGTCGCCCCCTATCTGCTCCCTTATGGGCCTTCTAGAGGATACCCGGGGCCCATATAGTCCACAGTAGCCCCCGAGTGCTTTACAATAGAGTCAGATGTCCGGCCGACTGGCTTCACCAATTCCTCCTGTAATCTGAAAAGAGATTGTAAAGAACTCAAGAAATCTTAAGTTTTTTTGTTGAAGCAACGCCTGGATCGGCAATACCAAACTCCAGCTTACTCGGCCCATTGGGCACATCGCTACAACAGATGATTTTAGCTACTTGACACCCACTCTTGCAATGCAAAAGCAGCGATTGGCCCATCATGGGGCGTGCCTTAAGCCACGTCTCCACAACTTCTGTCTTGCAGCATGTTGCAGTTTAACGTTGTGAGGGACATCAACGTCAGGTGCCTAGCCTTAACTTGTAAGATCTAGCACTCGGCCCAGCATGGGGCGCACCTTTCAGTCGAGTGGTACCTGTCCCAACCGGAGGAGGGATCAGCATAGGCCCCTCGGGGCGTACCGATTGGATGCAATTTTACCGAGAGGCACTTGTACCCGGGGAGCGGTGTACAACTGGCGACCTTATGAAAGGCATACCTCAAGAAATTGAACCCAAGCTTCACCAACACCCAACCTCGAGCATGCGAAGTTGGCTAGTGACCCACCATGGGGTATGCCGTGAAATAGTTTTAATTTTGGCGCTGCCGGTCATATGCCCTCCAGGGTGTACCGAGGCCGAATTAGGCTCGATTTTAACACATTGCCACCGTTAGCGGCATGTTAAGAAAGCCTGTTAAGGGGGTTGCCCTTTGCAGTTTTAGCCCAAGCCCAACTAGTGGGAGGCGAAACGTTTTCGCGCCCTCTTCTCACACAGCCGGGAGGATGCGTGCGTGCTTAAGTCGAAAACCGTAGTCGCACCCACTTCCGTCCCACCGCCATGATGGTTTTACTGTGTTTGGAATGGATTCCAAGGCACGACCCTTGAATTTCTTCGTGTATAAAAGAAACCTCAGGGGCAGAATATTACTTCACCACCAGCTTTCAAGTTGTTGAGTTTTCTTTTCCTCGGCGACGCCCAAAAATCTCCACCCCCGTCCCGCTTCGAGAGCAATGGCGAACATCGTGGAGATGATCCTGACATGGATCGACGAGGCCCGCGCCAAGATCGAGGAGGAAGCCGCCGCCGAAGCCGCCGCCAAGGCTTTCGAAGACGAGCTCTGGCGGGGTTTCGCTCAGGCGAGGGCGGAAATCGACGCAGAGGAATCCCTTAAGGTTCTAATCCGCGGATTCCCGCAACTCCACAAGGTGTGCCTCCCCTTGAAGGACGCACTGGTCGCAGCCCTCCTCGCGCACGGGGGGTACTGAGGCCCTCCCGCCAGGGGGCTTCTTCTTTTGTTCCTCCGCGAGCCAGCGACGAGCCCTAACTCGATGTGCTGCGCCGCGAAAAATATGTAATCAGGCCTAAGAGCCCCTCAATGAATATCTTTCGAATATCCATGATCCTTTTGCTTTTTGCTTCAATCTTGAATCTGCAATGCCACTTCTCCTCGACTTGATCTTGAATCCGCGACATCGCTCCTCCGAGTAGTTAGGCTCGTCCGCTCCCAGACAGGCAGTCGGCGCGTAACGCAGACCTCTCGGGGGGAACCACTTGGGCGACCGAGTGATTTTCGAGCCCCTCACGAAAAGGCCGCATCCAGCGCTAGACTAAGGCCCGGCCCAGAATGCGAAACTTTGCCCGTTGCGACAAATTAGGAACAGGGGAACGAAATTAGTTCACCTCGCTCACTTTTCGCGCCAGTCAGTTAGCTTCTCCCAGCAGACTCCGCCGCTAGGGTTCTTCTCCGCCGTCGCCTCCGCCGCCACCCGCCTCCAATCGCGATGGCTCCACCATCCCCCCACTGCCGCTGAGGCAGCGAAGAACGCAAAGAAATGGATGAAGTCCACCACGACTGAACGGAGGCTACAGAA
>SPJY01020047.1:2361280-2467180 GCA_005191435.1 Raddia distichophylla | reverse complement strand
CGGGTGGTCCGATCGGTCGAAGGTGATGGGCACCTCGGACCAGTGCAAGTACTTTGGCGTCGCGGGCATGATAGCGTTGATCTCCCGAGTGGTAAGCTTTTGCTTCCGCTTGGACTCGTACGCATCAGAGCCCCTGAAGATGTAGTTGATCTCGCGCTCGGCGTCCTGGTAATCTCCATCAGGTTTCTTGCCTTGACCGCCCTTAGCCGACTGGTTCGCGCTGTCGGCGAACTTCTGCAGGATAAGGCAATCTTTGGCAGAATGTTTTCCTCGAGGATGGAAGGGACATACCGAATCCATCACTTTCTTGTAGTCGTTGTTGTTGGGGGGCTTAGGTCGGTTGCGCTCCATGTTGGCGACCATCTCGTCCCCCTTCCGCTTCTTATCTTTGGGCTTGCCCTGTTCGTCGTTAGGCTTCTTCTTGGGGCCTCCGTCATTGCCTCCGCGATGGTTCGCGATGGCCTCTTCGGCTTCGGCCTCCTGGTCCGCCATTGTGAACTTGGCCTTAAGATTACGAGGGGGGTCCCGGGTCATCTGCCTGATTAGCTCCTCGGATTGGCATCCGGCCAAGAAGGCGTCGATGACTGTCTGCTCCGAAACATCCCGGATCTCGTTCTTCTTCTTGGTGAAGCGCTTGATGAACTCGCGAAGAGTCTCGTTTTTGCGCCGGTGTAGCTGTCCAATCTCCCATCTCCCCGCGGGCCTTTCATAGGTCCCTTGGAAATTGGCGATGAACTGCTCCTGGAGGTCGTCCCAAGACTCGATAGAGTTCTTCGGGAGTCCCGTTAGCTAGGTCTGGGCGGTTGGGGTCAATGCGACCGGCAAGTAATTTGCCATGACGTTCTGATCACCTCCTGCCGCGCTGACTGCTAAGGCGTAAACCTGCAGCCAGTTCTTTGGATCCTTCTCGCCATCAAACTTGTCGATGCCTTTGAGGTTGAAACCATCCGGCCAAACCACTCGGCGAAGATCCGGGGTGAAGGCCCGAATCCCCTCCGATGGACGTGGCTGCCTCCGCGCTGGGGATCTACTACGACGCTCCCGACGCGGGCCTTGGCGTTGCTCTTGGCGGTGGTTGCGCCGACTGGCGGTGCTCTCGTCTTGGTCATCGTCGCGGTGACTTTGACTTTGACGGCCGGCGACTGGTGGGAATCTCCAGCTGCTGAGGCGCGGGCCCGGTTCTGATTGCCCGTAGATCGACTGCGTGCCGAAGCGGTCGGAGCGGGCATTGCCTCGTTCTGTTGTATGGCGGCCATCTCGACCATGGCCGTTGCTCGAGCGAGGGTCTGGGCAAAAGGGCTGCCTTCCGGAAGTTGCGGCGCGATGGTCTCGAGAAGAGTCTTTGACGCGATGACATTAGCCTGGGGAGTGTTGTAGACCTCCAGATCACTTAGCTTGACCGCACAAAGCTCATTCTAGACGTCGCGGCCGCGGACGCGAAGTTGCTGTACGTGATCTTGTTTCTTCGCCTGGCGAGGATCTGGATTCACGTCAGCGTCGGTTACTTCATACGCGACAATCGGAGAGGTAGAGTGGTGATCATCCGCGCCTAGGACGAAAACCTCTCGGTAATTTCGAATCTCAGCACTCCTGTCGGACTCTGAGTCGGAAACGGAGAGACTGACTTGTTCGCTTTATCCTATGGGTTGGCCACCGTCGATGACACCTACGAACATAGATAGATCTGATCCGAGTGGATCCATTGCGCTCGCCGACTGGTCATCTCCTATCCGAATATCCGAGGAATCCAGTGCGAGAGTCACGACGGAATTCTCGAGTCCGGAGGGAAATCCAGCCGAGGCCTAAAAGTTGTTGGGCGGAATACGATCCACGCCCGAGTGGTCGAGCCAGCCGAGTTCTTTTTCGTCTGCCTCCGAAGGAGGTGCGAAGGCGAACTCCGAGGGGGTCAATCCGTGGAAGGCGCTTGCTAAATTCTCCAAGCCATAAGGCAATGGGTCACATTGATTGCGCGCGCCTCCTTGCGAAGGAATCTCTCCAGGCGGAGAGAGGTGAAGATTGCCGATGCCGTTGGCGATGAAGTCCAGGGTGCCGAAGCGAAGAGATTCTCCTAGCCTCATGGCGACGTACAGCGATCTTGAAAAAGCCATCTGACTTGAGGGATGATCTTGTTGCTGCCCCCTACCTGGCGCGCCAACTGTCGGCAGGTGACTAACTGGGGGGTCACCACCGGCAATGAATTTGTACGGGGGACGCTAATCAAGAACTAAGTTAAATGGTAACACAAGGCAGGGTTAGACAGGTTCAGGCCCTCAACAAAGGAGGTAATACCCTACTTCCTGTGTTCTGGGATTATATGGTGGATCAAGATGCGAGATGCAAGATGATGCTATGCGCTGTAGACTTAGATGTATATACTGATGGCCTCTACCCCCTCCCTTTATATAGTGTAGGGGGAGATAGAGTTACAGGATATCTCGGGATCCCTGATAACTAATTCTGGTATGCAGTTACATGGAATGCATGTATTGATCTGCAAATTACATAGAGATAGATTATATCCTCGGGAACTTCCTTGCAGCTCAAGCTGTGCGTAGCCCGAGTGGTTCTTATCCTCAACCGGCTGACTTGGGTCGCCCCCTATCTGCTCCCTTATGGGCCTTCTAGAGGATACCCGGGGCCCATATAGTCCACAGGCATTATGAATGGCTCAGATGGGTTTAGGGGGCATTGCAATGGTACACATGGTTTTTTCTCATAAAAATCATATTGCCATGTAAATACTAAAAAATATTAGTTTTTTTATGTCTATGTTATAATCATGGAAGTGGAACTACTATCTCTAAAGCCTTGTTTGTTTCAACTTAAAGTTGCAAAAAGTTTTAATCTAAAAAGTTTTATTCCCATGAGAGAGGTCTTGGAGGGTCCAAAACAATATAAAAGAATATTTTAATAATTGAAAGTAACTATTTAAAACCCCACAAAAATGACTACAAAGTAATACATCATCTGACTTGTACAAAAATAATTTTTTATTTAATTTAATTTAAGCTGAAAAGAACAAGGCATAAAGTGGTCTCTCGAGACTCTCAGGCATTTCTAATAGGTACTAAGTCAGAACATCCTAATATTACTACGAATAAAAAATTTGTAGATGTACATCCTTGTTTACTCTTGAAAGTGCATCTAGGCCCTTAAGTAGTTTTGGTGATTAATGATTAACAATTATAGAGTTAATATTTTCTATTAGAGAAATGTACACAGATGTTATAAAGCTTAAATTCATGAGGTACATGTTTAAATGTGATGGTGTACCTCTCAAACATGGATATGTTGCAAGAAGGCATCAAGAATAGTAATTATTTGGAAATCTTTATTTATTGAGTCATAGGTCTGTCGTACTATAAAGAAGGATGCAATGGAGAAGCATATAAAGGTTGCTAAGTGCTCAAAATAGGTATCTCGAAATTAGTGTGAGTTTTTCACTCAAAATAAACTCTATACAGATCCTACACCATCAGAACATCCGACGTGAGTCGGAACATCCGATGGTGAATCCAGCTTGCCTATTTTCAATGCAATCCAGTGAGCAGTTCATCGGAACATCCGACGTGGGTCGGAACATCCGATGGGTGTCGGAACATCCGACATGGGTCGGAACATCCGATGCTGGATCTCCTGCAGCAATGGCTATTTTTCGAGATTCCCTATTTAAGCCCTCCTCTAACACCTGCCAAAAGGTTACACACTCTGATTACATCCTGATTAGAACCAAATACATCCTGTTCATCATCTTTCAAAAACTCTAGCCTTTGTCTCTCTCTTGTTCATCTCGTGAGATCTAGATCTAGAGATATCGAGGCACCCAAAGTGCTCCACGAATTAGAGTCATCCAATTCTTGAGCACTTAGCGATTCCTAATTTCTTTGTCGCATTTGTTACTATTGGAGGTTTGAAGGGTTCCTAGACAGCTAGGTGTCGCTGGTGAGCCGCCGAGCTTCGTGTGGTGTGCCTCTGGAGTTTGTGAAGGTGTGAATCCGCCTCCTCAAGGAAAATGATTCACCCAGTGGACACCGGTGAGTGCTATTGTGCATTGCTGGGAGGGGATTAGGGTCTTGGTGATCCGGGCTTTGTGCCTTTCCTAACGGTGAGTAGGATCTCCCTTCAAAGAACCGAACATCGGTAAACAAAAGTCGTCGTGTTCTTCATCTTGGTCTTGAGTATTTGTTTTACTATTGGTTTTTGACTTGTTCTGAATATTCTTGTGTGGTTCTAAACTTGGTTTTGCGAGGAATCAATTTTTACTGTAGGTTTTCGTCAATTCCAGAACACCAAGGATCGAAACATCCGACGTACATCGGAATATCCAACCTAGATCAGAACATCCGACGCAAGGTGTACTATACCAGATCGGAACATCCGATCCGTATCGGAACATCCGACGTGCTAGTCACTGTTTTGAGTTTATTATTTTCGTAATTTCGTTTTATTCGCCTATGCACCCCCTCTAGGCAGCATAGCGATCCTTTCAGTTGGTATCAGAGGCTAACCTCTTGTTTTGAGCTTAACAGCTTGGAGAATTATGCCGAACAACGACAAAGACGACACAGAGATTGGGACCCGAAGTGAAGGCAACAAAAGAGCTGCTATTCCTTATGTTTATCCTGATACAGCATTTTCGTCTCTTGTCTCTCTTCCTACTGGACGTGCGCCTCACTTTGATGGCACATACTATCCACAATGGAGACATAAGATGAAGATGTATCTAATATCTATTCATCCTTCTATTTGGAAATTGTAGAAACAGGTTTCAAGCCCAAGGAACCGAAGAATCTCACCGTTGATGAGGAGAGGGACTCCTTCCGCAACTATCAAGCCGTCAACGCTTTGTTTGTTGTTTTGATCCCATGTGAGTTCAATCGAGTTGACGGACTTGAAGAAGCTAAAATCATTTGGGATACCCTCAGGTTGTTCATGAAGGTACATCAAGTGTGAGGGAGACCAAGATAGAGCTCATCAATGGCAAGTTAGGAAGGTTTATCCTAGAAGAAGAAAAAGACTACAAAACAATGTTTGATCGACTCATGGTTTTGGTGAATGAGGCCAAGGGACTTGGATGCAAGTCTCTCACTGATCATGAGGAGGTCAAGATACTACTCCGGCCTATCACTCCAACCAAATCATGAGGTGGTCATGAGGTGATCAAGATACTACTCCGGGCTATCACTCCAACCAATCGTTATTTGGTGCAAATGATTCGAGATAGAGACAAATATCACTCAATCACACCACATGAAGTGCTTGGAGGAATTCTTAGTGATGAGTTGATGCACCGAGAAGCTTCAGACATTAAAGAAATGGCCCAATCTAGCAAAAAAAGAGTATACCTTTGAAGACGAGTAAAGTATCAAAGGCAAAGGATGATATCTCGAGCAGTGATGATGAAGATGGGCAAATGAATATGGAAGAGATGGTTTTCTTTGTGAGGAGGTTCAACAAATTTCTCAAAAAGAATGGCACAATAGGAAAGGCAAGAAGGATTCCGGAAAATCTAAATCTTCAAGGAGCTCAAGAAGAAAATGCTATGAATGTGGAGAAACCGAGCAATTCATTGCCGATTGCCCACACAACAAGGATAAGGATAAGGAAGAAAAGAATAAAGTAAAGAACTATAAGAAGGACAAGGAGAAAAGCAAGAAAAATAAGAAGAGTTCTATAGGTGAAGCTTATATTGGTGAGGAGTGGGAATCCGATTCCGACTCCGAATCCGACCCCGAGTCCGATGATGAGAGCATTGCATGCATTGGAATGGCTATTTCAAAACTAACCTCATCTCTATTTGGTGAATTGACGGATGATGATGATGATATATCAATGTGCTTCATGGCCAAGGGCCTACGGTATCATCAAAATATTCTAAATCTCTAGTCAATTCTTATACTAATGATGATGATGATGATGATGATGATGATATGAGACATGCTAGCTTGGTCAAGATGATGAGAAAGTTTGATATGGGTAAGTTGATCGAGCTTATGGAGAGGGTTGAGCAACAAGAGGACCTTTTTGAGAAAGGAGAAGACTTGCTCATCCTTGAAAAGAAGAGAAACCTCCAACTTGAGAAGAAACTTGCATTGTAAAAGAAGAGGGTTGAGGAGATGACCAAAGAACTCTCTAAGGTCAAATCCAAAGCAAACTCTCTTGAGATCAACAATGCTTCCTTAAAGAAGAACTCATTTGTGCAAAGGAAGCACATGATACTCTTAAAATGAACTTTGATGATTTTTTGAAGAGCACCTCTAATCTTCCGAATGCAACTTGTGACTCTTCTCCCTCCACGAGCAACGGTTGTGCAAGATGCTTAAACTTTGTAGAAATATATCTCCAGTGGCCCTAGTTGGGTACTCGATAGCGGATGCACACATCATATGACCGGAGAGAAGGCAATGTTCTGTCAAATTAATTGTTACAATCAACCAAGTGAGAGCATTACTTTGGAGATGATAGTAGAGGTGATATACTTGGTCTTGGTAAGATTGCTATTTCCGAATATCTTTTTCTTACAAATGTTTTACTTGTGAATTCATTGAAATACAATCTATTATCGGTACAAAAACTTTGTGCAACCGGTTACAATTGTATTTTTTCTTGTGATGGTATGAATGTCGTTCGAAGGAGTGATGGTTTAATTGTCTTTAAGGGCATCGAAAGGGAAAGCTGTCGACGGGTAGCTAACCGGGGGTTATCATCGGTAATGATTATATATGGGGCGATGCACAAGATCCAAACTCGATGGTAGCACAAGACAGGGATTTATACAGGTTCAGACCCTCATGGTGGAGGTAATACCCTACTTCCTGTGCTCTGAGATTATATGGTGATCTGATTTTCAATGTGGAGCGAGATGTCTCTCCATGGATGGGTGTAGAGATGATTATCAACCTGCCGAACCAGGGGCTCCCTGCCCGCCTTATATAGTGGGGGGCAGGGTTACAAGATATAGTCCTGGTCGGTTACGAGGTAGGATTCATATCTCTATCCTCTAGCCAGATACGTAGTTATCAGGGATTACAAGTATATCTTCCCTGTTAATTAGGGATAGACTTCTTTCCTTACCGAGCAAGCCTTCTAGAGTCCGAGTGGTACACGTCCTTATCCACCCGACTTGGTCCATCCCCTGTCGAGTGGTCTCTTAGGCCCGCCATGTGGGTACCCGGGGTCTATGTTGTCCACAGTAGCCTCCCGAGTGCTTCATAGTCAAGTTGCTGCTTCTCGCTACTGCACCTTGGACGAGTCATGCTTCATGTCGAGTGCTTGTAGATTGTTGATGCCCCTTCCCGACTGGCTTTTGTCTGTTATCTACGAGGAGACTGTGAAGGACTCATAGGGAAGTATTAGTGATACCCAGCCCGGAGTTGCCGGAGTTCTGGCAGTCGACCCTTTGTAAGATGCATCACTTTGATTTTGATGAAGTGGTACATGTACTCGTCTTGCGATGTACAGCTAGCGACCAAACATGGTGCATACCATTGGTTTGGGCTGAAGAGCCAAATGGTACCTGTATCCGACCAGAGTGGGATACAGCTGGTGGCCCCTGAGGGCATACCGTGGTTTTGGCTGAAGAGCCGAGTGGTACCTGTGCTCGTCTTGCGATGTATAGCTGACGACCCAACATGGGGCATACCATTGGTTTTAACCATTCGATACCTGTACTCGTATAATACAGCGATTGGCCCAACATGGAGCATACCATCTGGATAGGGTTTGGCCCAATGATACCTGTATCCGACTAGTGCGGTCACACAGCTAGTGTCCCAACATGGGGCATACCATTGTTGTCAGCCAGGCGGTACCTGTACCCCCACCGGAGTGGGATACACCTGGCGGCCCCACCATAGGCGTACCTTAAGGATAGAGTTTAGCCGTATGGTATCCATACCCGGGTTGCGGTGTATAGCATAGGCCCCAATTTGAGCGTATCATCGAAACTCAATCCTAGCATCACTGGTATCTGATCCTAACATGCAGCGACCAACTAGTGACCAAACATGGGGTATACCAAGAAATGGGTATTTTTTGTAGCTCTGCCATAGTCGACCCAACATGGGATGTACCGAGGCTGAATTTAGCTTAGCACAGCTGCGCCTGTAGCCACTGGTTGTGACATGCAGCTGAAAGGCCGTAATTAGCGCTCAGGGCGTAGGGTGGCCTACGGCCAGAGGAGTAAGCGTATAGCCGTACCAAAGTTGGCGTAGACGTATAGCCGTACCGAAGTTAGCGTGGGTGTATAGTTGTGCCATAGACTTGAACACTCGAGGCGCGGGCGTAGGCTTGTAGCTATGACGGGTGCTCACCGAGATATAGATTTGGACGGTCGAGGCATGGGCGTAAGCTTGTAGCCGTGCTGGGCGCTCGCCGAGCCGTAGTTGTCGCTCATTGCGCAGGTCCTTCTTACTCTTGTATGGAGTCGTAGAAGGTACTTGATGAGGTAAAAAGCCATAAACCCTGTAGCATGTACATGTATCTGAATGAAAAGACAAACACTTGGATGAATAGTCCGACTGCTTTAATGTAGATGAATTTTATACTTTCGCTACTTTTCCTTTTTTGATCATTAATTCCTCCAAATAATCTTCCTTTTGTTATACACCCAGCCCGACTAGTCTAGCCCCTGGGCATCGGGAATTGGCTCATAGCTCTTTTCCCAGGCATGCGTATCGAGTGACCAGAGTTCGCCGTTTGTGGGTCAGAGCTTCACTACTCGGAATAACCACTCGGAATCATTTGCGATCATTAACAGAAAGCAACAAAAAGTGCACGCGAGTGCAACTATTAGGTGTAGCCCCTGACTTACTGCTTAGTTGGAGACCGACTAAGTAGTAAGTCAAGAAATAACTTAGATTAATATGAAAAAATTATGGTAATGACAACTTAGCTCTGATGTAGGCGTAGGCATGTAGCCGGGTAGCGTGTCACCGAGCCGTAGACTTGGGCGCTCGTGGCGTTGGGGTAGGCGTGTAGCCGAGTGGCTTGTCGCCGAGTCGTAGACTTGGAAGCGTAGGCGTGTAGCTGTACCGGGCGCTCATGGCATGCAATGGCATACAGCTGCGCTGAATACTTTGAAGCTCGTGGCGCGGGCTTAGGCGTGTCGCTGAGTAGCGTGTCGCCGAGACGTAGACTTGGGTGCTCGTGGCGGGCGTGTAGCCGAGTGGCTTGTCACCGAGCGGTAGATTTGAAACTACAAGCGTGCAGCCGTACCGGACGCTCGTGGCATGCGATCGCATACAGCCGAGCTGAAAACTTGGATGCTCGTGGCGCGGGCGTAGGCATGTCGCGGAGTAGCGTGCTGCCGAGCCATTGCCTTGGGCGCTCGTGGCGTTGGCGGAGGCGTGTAGCCAAGTGGCTTGTCGCCGAGCCTTAGATTTGAAGCTGCAAGCGTGCAGCCGTACCGGGCGCTCGTGGCGCGCGATGGCGTACAGCCAAGCTGAATACTTGGACGCTTGTGGCGCGGGCGTAGGCGTGTCGCCGAGTGGCGTGTCGCCAAGCCATAGACTTGGACGCTCGTGGCGCTGGCGTAGGCGTGTAGCCGAGTGACTTGTCGCCAAGCCGTAGATTTGAAGCTACAGGCGTGCAGCCGTACCGGACGCTCGTGGCACGTGTGCTGGGAAACGGGTAGGCTACGCAAGCGCAAAATCAAAATTTTCTATTACGAATCATCCAGGAGCACATGCAAGTAGAGGATCACAGATTGATACCCTTGATGCGCAGATGCAGCGGAAGCCGTTTCTCGCGCGTAGAGGAAGTAGACGTACTCGCCCAGATCATCGCCGAGTGCTCGCCCGTGCTCGCCGAGTGGTTCCCGAGTGCTTGCCGGTGTTTGCCGAGTGGTTGCGGATCGCTCGCCGACTACTCGCCGATGTCTCACCTGTGTTTGCTGCGATCCAACCGAACAGCGCATCCGCGTACGGCAGCGCCTCTAGCGGTGTCCACACGTACCGAGCAGGAACGCCTCACGAGGTGTGCTAGCACCTCGCCGTGCGGCTAGGGTTTCTGGAGAGCAAGAGGGGCGCGTGATGGCTAGGCGTGGTGAAGGCTCTACTCTGATCACGCCGCCCCTATGCCACTCCTTATATAGTCACGCTAGTGGGCTTCGGCCCGATAGGGTTTCTATCTTCTATATAGATCATATCCACGCACAAACCCATTAAACAGTTCCAACCCGTTAAGTGTGTGACCCGTTAGGTTCAGTGCAAGACGGCCGTGGATCCGGAAACTCGTTTTCAGTCCACCGATCAAAAGAGGCACCTAGCAGTACGTATTGACCCCCGAATGCACAGAATCATTATTCGGCTGAACCTTGATACACTCACATACCGATCCCTTTGCCTCCCGATACCAGTCAAGCTCAAGGTGAGATGCGCACCACCCTTGTTGATACCTCGACCAATTTACTCGGCAGTGGAATGGATACAAACCATGACTAACCCCTTAGTCATATTAGCACGGCCGTGCACTTTCCTTATCCATCCACACGAGGTGCCTAGAGGTATCTCTCCTGTTATCTAGGAGGGGCAAATTCCATCTTGATCATCACACCCCTGGCTATGTATCGTGCCATACCCAGTAGACACCTTTATAACTACCCTGCTACGGTGTATCGTTTGATGATACCAAAGTATACGAGTCAACATGCTGGGCATCCATGACAATCTCAGGTCTAAGGACCATATAGGTATACCACTCGAGACTATACGCTGATGGCGCTATAAGAAATAACAACTCACAGCGTCTCGGAGTAGGTCTATCCGACTGCCCATGTTCTCCAACATGCGTCCATCCGATTGGTTTGATATCTCTATATCTATGGCATGTGAAATATTACCATCAACCAATACGTATGCTGATCAAATCATAACCGCTCCTCGTAATGATACGGATCAGGGACCTGTTTAGAATAAAGTCATATAACAATGTGTTTCACAATCAAATCGTACCCAATGGACAAAGTCATGACATTTATTCAGAAAACCGATAAACAACGTTATCATATGTATATGAACAAAGACGTGGTACAATCATCACTATGATTGATCTAGGGCATGTCCCTTTCAGCGTGATGGCTACAGCGCGGGCATAGGCGTGTCGCCAAGCCATAAACTTGGGCGCTCGTGGCTCTGGCGTAGGCGTGTAGCCGAGTGGCTTGTCGCCGAGCCGTAGATTTGATGCTATAGGCGTGCAGCCGTACCGGGCGTTCGTGGCGCGCGATGGCGTACGGCCAAGCTGAATACTTGGACACTCGTGGCGCGGGTGTAGGCGTGTCGCCGAGCCATAGACTTGGACGCACGTGGCGCTGGCATAGGCGTATAGCCGAATGGCTTGTCGCTGAGCCGTAGATTTGAAGTTACAGGTGTGCAGCTGTACCTGGCGCTCGTGGCGCGCGATGGCGTATAGCCAAGCTGAATACTTGGACGCTCGTGGCGCGGGCTTAGGCGTGTCGCTGAGTAGCTTGTCGCCTAGCCATAAACTTGGGCGCTCGTGGCATTGGCGTAGGTGAGTAGCCGAGTGGCTTGTCGCCGAGCCGTAGACTTGGAGCCGTAGGCGTGCAGCCGTACCGGGCGCTCGTGGCGCGCGATGGTGTACAGCCGAGCTGAATACTTGGACGCTCGTGGCGTGGGCGTAGGCGTGTCACCGAGTGGCGTGTCGCCAAGCCATAGACTTGGACGCTCGTGGCGTTGGTGTAGGCGTGTAGCCGAGTGACTTGTCGGCGAGCCATAGATTTAAAGCTACAGGTGTGCAGCCGTACCGGGCACCCGTGGCGCACGATGGCGTATAGCTGAGCTGAATACTTGGACGCTCGCGGCGCGGACGTAGGCGTGTCGCCGAACCATAGACTTGGACGCACGTGGTGCTGGCTTAGGCGTATAGCCGACTGGCTTTTTCGCCGAGCCGTAGATTTGAAGCTACAGGCGTGCAGCCGTACCGAGCGCTCGTGTCGCGCGATGGCGTACAGCCGAGCTGAATACATGCACGTTCGTGGCGCAGGCATAGGCGTGTCGCTGAGTAGCATGTCACCGAGCCATAAACTTGGGCGCTCGTGGCGCTGGCGTAGGCGTGTAGCCGAGTAGCTTGTCGCCAAGACATAGACTTGGAGCCGTAGGCGTGTAGCCGAGTAGCTTGTCGCCGTGCCGTGGAGGTAGTCGTAATTGATCTTTACGCGGTTGGTTCAGCTTGAGAAAGTCGATGAAAGTACTCGTTGGTCTTCAACGTCCCATGAGATGTGGCGCGATCAATCCTCACGCCATGGCCGGCTCCGACGAGCTTTACGAGCTCGCCGAAATTCGCGACCACTCTGCGCAGTCTGTCTTCAAAAAGGCACCACGGTTGCATCCGAACTTCGAATTAGGCGTTCTTAGATTCGTTGGAAAGATAACGAGATAACCTTTCCAACACATATTATATTACCCTGAAACTCCTCCTAAGCCAACGGGAAATCGAGACACAATTTCTGTCCGGATTATGAACGAGAACAGATTGCATCTTCTTCTCATTTTCGTCTCGCGGTTGATGAAGCCGGCGTCGCACGATGGACACCATGATCGTCGAGTCCCAATGATTTGCTGCTGATGACTGTCACCACCTGAGATTCGTTCTCCATCGGGACCTCACCGTATCCGAGTCGGGAATTAAGCCCCCGGCGCACTACTCGTCGGTAGGCGGCGGTGACGTTTCCCAACACGATCGGGAGTCCGTGTGAAGCGCTGTTGAATTCCATCCCGGATTAGATCTTGTCCGAGTCCGAAAAAGCGTTGTTGAAGTCCTTAGTTGAGTTCTCTCCATATCCGAGTCGAGAATTGAGTCCCCGGCACACCACTCGGGAGTAGGTGACGGCGGCGTTTCTCGACCCGAATAGGAGACCAAACGAAAAATGTTGATGTTCTCCTCGGACTGTATCGGATCCGAGTCCGGATGAAGTGTTGGTCTCGATTGTTTGGAGAAGCTCCTTGCTGATCCTTGATGTCCTTAGAGGTTTATCACGGCATATCCGCATGTCGCATCCTCCGCAGATGTATTTTACGAGCTTGCCGAGATTCGCGACCTTCCCACGCAGCCTGTCTTCAAACGGAAGCCGCGGACACATCCTGACTCCGCTCAGGACATTCTTAGGCTTCACAGAAAACTGACAAAATTATCTTTCCAACGCATCCTGTCTCATCCCGAAATTCCTTCTGGATCAACGGGAATTGAAGAAAAAACATCGTCTCCAGAATCTGTCTTCGAGCCGTTGCCGTATCCGAGTCGGGAATTGAGCCGTTAGCGTACTACTCGTAAGTAGATGGCCGTGGCCTTCCCCAATCTGAGCAGGAGGCGTTGTTGTAGTTCTCCTCAGATTGGATCAAATCCAAATCAGAGGAGTAAAGTTGCCGAAGTCGTCGCTGACGAATTCAGCTTCCAAAGCAGAAAGCCTGGCCGGGGGTGGAGATAATGGTGACACCGGTGATTGATGCCATCAAGCTTGATGAAGATTGATCTTGACGCTGCCCCTACCTAGCGCGCCAACTGTCGACGGGTAGCTAACCGGGGGTTATCGTCGGCAATGATTATATATGGGGCGATGCACAAGATCCAAACTCGATGGTAGCACAAGACATGGATTTATACAGGTTCAGGCCCTCATGGTGGAGGTAATACCCTACTTCCTGTGCTCTGAGATTATATGGTGATCTGATGATCAATGTGGAGCGAGATGTCTCTCCATGGATTGGTGTGGAGATGATGATCAACCTGCCAAATCAGGGGCTCCCTGCCCGCCTTATATAGTGGGGGGCAGGGTTACAAGATAGAGTCCTGGTCGGTTACATGGTAGGATTCCTATCTCTATCCTTTAGCCAGATACGTGGTTATTCGAAATTACAAATATATCTTCCCTGTTAATTAGGGATAGACTTCTTTCCTTGCCGAGCAAGCCTTCAAGAGTCCGAGTGGTACACGTCCTTATCCGCCCAACTTGGTCCATCCCCTGTCGGGTGATCTCTTATGCCCGCCGTGTGGGTACCTGGGGTCTATGTTGCCCACAAAAGCTCTATCTTATGGACTTCACGGATAGGACTAGCTTTGGGATATGCCTATTGGCTAAATCTAGCATGGATTGGCTTTAGCATCGTCACTAGCCCATGTTCGTTTGAGAAACCTTCACAAACTCTCAAAAGGCAATCACATCATTGAACTAACAAATGTGAAGTTTGAGAAAAACAGGCCATGTACGTAGCGCATGTCAAGCAGAAAAACAAGTTGGAACACCCCATCCTTCGAAGAACGTGATGACCACAACAAGACCTCTACAATTATTACCTATGGACCTCTTTGAACCGATTGCATATATAAGTATAGGAGGTAACAAATACGGTCTTGTTATTGTTGATGATTTTTCACACTTCACGTGGGTATTCTTTTTGCACGACAAGTCAGAAGGAAAAGGAATCTTGAAGAAATTTATGAGAAGAGCTTAAAATGAGTATGAAGTGAAGATTAAGAAATACGAAGTGATAATGGCAAGAAGTTTGAGAACACTGATGTTGAAGAATATATTGATGAGGAAGGCAACAAGCACGAATTCTCGGCTCCCTACTCCCCTCAACAATGCAGAGTGGTCGAGAGGAAGAATCGAACCCTCATTGAGATGGCAAGAACCATGTTGATTGAATACAAGGTATCGGATATATATTGGGCGGAAGCCGTAAACACTGCCTGTCATGCCATCGACCGACTTTATCTACAGAAGTTACTGAAGAAAACTTCATATGAACTCCTTACTGGTAACAAGCCAAATATTTCTTACTTTAGAGCCTTTGGTAGTAAGTACTATATTTTAAACAAGAAATCTAGAAACTCTAAATTTGCTCGTAAGGTTGATGAAGGTTTCATGCTTGGTTATGGATTAAACGCTTACGCCTATCAGGTTTTCAACAATACCACTGGTGTGGTTGAAACCTCGCGTGGCATAACATTTGATGAGATTAATAGCTCTCAAGTAGAGCAAGTTGATCAACATGTGCTAGATGAAGAAGAACCACTGTGTGAGGCTATCAAGAAAATGGCTATCGGTGATGTCAAGCCGTAAGAAGGTGTTGAAGACAATGATCCACCCTCTTCATCAACTCAAGCCGAAACTCCAACAACTATTCAAGAAGATGAAAGTGATAAATCCAAAAAGAAGTCAAGTGAAAGTGATGATGAAGATCCTACTCCACCAAATGCACATCCACGAGTACGTCAAAATGTTCAACCAGATCATCTCGTTGAAAGCATCATTGGTGACATAAACAAGGGAGTAACTATTATATCTCGTCTTTCAAATTTTCATGCATTTTACTCATTTGTCTCCTCTCTTGACCCACTTAATATAGATCAAACTATCAAGGATCCTGATTAGATTATTGCCATGTAAGAGGAGTTAAATAACTTCACTAGGAATGAAGTGTGGGAGTTAGTGGAAAGACCGAAGCAAAATATCATCGATACAAAATATGTCTTCCGTAACAAACAAGATGAACATGGCATAGTAACAAGAAACAAAGCACGGTTGGTTGCAAAGGATTCACGCAAATCAAATGTTTAGATTGTGGTGAGACTTATGCTCCCGTAGCAAGAGTAAATGCTATTAGAATTTTAATTAATTTTTGCTACTCACCATGGTTTTAAGTTGTGGCAAATGGATGTAAAGAGAGCTTTTCTTAATAGTCCACTTTTCGAGCTTGTCTACGTTGAGCAACCACCGGGTTTCGAAGATCCAAAACTTTCAAATTACGTCTATAAACTCAATAAGGCGCTCTATGGATTGAAACAAGCACCACGTGCATGGTATGAGTGTCTTAAGGATTTTTTGGTAAAAAAGGTTTTGAAATAGGTAAATCTGATCCTACACTTTTTACTAAGCTTGTAGATGGTGACATTTTTGTCTGTCAAGTTTATGTTGATGATGTTATTTTTGAATCTACTAATGAGTGTTGTTACGAGGAGTAAACGCTTTGAGATGTCAATGATGGGAAGGTTAAGTTCTTCCTTGGACTATAAATGAAACGAATGAAGAAACTTTCATTAGCCAATCAAAGTACGTGAAAGATATACTTAAGAAGTTTGAGATGAGTGATGTTAAGCCAATCAAGACTCCTATGCCAACAAATGGACATTTTGATAAAAATGTAAATGGTAAGGACGTCGATCAAAAGGTTTATCATCCTATCATTGGTTCTCTTCTTTATCTTTATGCAACTAGGCCTGATATTATGCTTAGTGTGTGCATGTGTGCGAGATTTCAAGCAGCACCCAAGGGTTGTCACTTAGTGGCAGCCAAAAGAATTTTGAGATATTGATAAAAACTCCCAACTTTGGTCTTTGGTATCCTAAAGGGTCAAACTTTGAGCTAATCGGCTATTCGGATACGGATTATGCCAGTTGTAAAGTGAACAGGAAGAGTACATATGGTACTTGCCAATTCCTTAGAAGGTCGCTCGTTTCGTGGGCGTCCAAGAAACAACATTCCGTTGCCCTATCCACAGCCGAAACTGAATATATTGCTGCGGGACATTGTTGTGCCCAACTACTTTGTATGAGGCAAACCTTTAAAGATTATGGACATAACCTCAACCACATACCACTTTTGTGTGACAATGAAAGTACCATAAAAATAGCCAACAATCCTATTCAACACTCCCGAACCAAACATATCGATATTCGCCACCACTTCCTAAGAGACCATTCAACCAAAGGTGATACTGATATTACTCATGTGAGAACCGAAAACCAACTAGCTGATATTTTTACCAAATCCCTTGATGAGAGAAAATTCTATGAGTTGCGGAGTGAACCGAATATCCTTGACTCTCGGAATGTTGCTTGACATATTGCACATATTGTTTGGTGTTTGAAAATATTTTTATCTTGTCATGTATATTACTATAGCTATATAGATCTATATATAAATAAATTGATTGATTTGGGTCTTTGGATATTTCTATTCTATATATTCATGGGTGACCTTAGTTTGATTGATTGATATGTTTATGGGTCATTCATGGGTAAATTCAACTCTCAGAACTCCTCTCTATTCTCCCGGAGCGATCTTAACTCTTTTTGAAGTGTCTGGAGTCTAAAACTTTCATTTTCAGTAAGAGGGGGATCGGATGTTCCGATCTGCGTCGGAACTTACGCTGTTATGCCGAAGCAGTCCCGTCGGATGTTTCGGTCTGCGTCGGAACTTCCGGTGCGTTACAGCAAGGGTCTTGTCGGAAGTTCCCGTCGGATGTTCCAACATCCGTCGGATGTTTCGGCCCGGCCCAATCTCGGTAATCTATTCTTTTAACCACGTGGGTCCTATCCTTTTACCCCCACGGTTTCTACCTTATTGTTTTTACCCTCTCTTTCTCCTCGGGCGGCCACAGCAGAGGAAGCTCCGGCGGCTGCGGATCTTTCGGCAGCGGATGTTGTACCCGGCGGATGTTTCGACCCGTGTCGGATATTCCAACGTGGTACTCACTCACCTGTTTGAGTTTTGTAATTTCCACACCTCAGTTGCTATATCAAATTTCACCATTGTGTTTTTCACATCAAAACTTACCAAATTCCATTTTCTCGCACTCAGTTCTATCACAAATTATGGTTTGGAAAATCCCATCGGATGTTCCGACATGGGGTGTACTGTGTAGATCATGTTTCTGGCAATTATGAGCATTCTCTTTGTAATTCTTTGATTTTATTCTGTTTGTCATGCAGATGTCTTCCTCTCAGCATGATCCCAAAGGCAAGGGTGTTGCCAATCCTTCTAAACAGCAAAGAACCTAAAGTTCGCTTGTCGCTCTTCCTTCCGCCTCGCGCAATGAGCATCCCATGGATTATCATGGGAGAATTTCCGTTGGAAGCGAGCAAATGTCCGTGATCCCATTGATCCGCTGTTGATAAAGAAGACAACCAGGATCTTCACTCAAAACGTTACTCCGAAGATTCCTGGCTATTATGTTGCGGATGTCAAGGAGATCCAACACCGCAGGATTGAGGATCCTCTGCAGTATGAAAAGGAAGGAGGCACTGATCAAAAGTTCTGGAAT
Organism: Raddia distichophylla; assembly: GCA_005191435.1. Taxonomy (NCBI): domain Eukaryota; kingdom Viridiplantae; phylum Streptophyta; class Magnoliopsida; order Poales; family Poaceae; genus Raddia; species Raddia distichophylla. The sequence continues at coordinate 2,449,121 of SPJY01020047.1, read as the reverse complement.
TTCTTCCATCAAGACTTCTATGATGCTGCCTTTGTCAGAAAGAAGAACCCAATCATGCATATGCAGTTCATTGATTGGGAGGGTATGGCTTTGGCAGACAATTCGGTCATCAATGAAGTGATCTCTGCCTTCAACACCATGGGGTTAACCAACCTCATGAGCTTTCAACATGACTGGAACGATGAAGTGATATGCTAGTTCTATGCGACATTGTACTTTGTTGGGGATGTCGCTGGCGACATCTTCTGGTTCATGTGCGATGGAGTGTTCTATCACTTCACGAAGGAGTTTGGCCATCATCTGATGTTATCTACCAGTCGGGGTGGAAATGGTACGGATATTATCCGACCGACCGACCGACCAAATTGATCGGATAGTGATTTGGATAGTTTTATGGATATTCGACTATTTTTACGGATAAGGATATGGATATGGATAATTTGGCAAGGAAATCGATACGAATACGAAGCACTGATTATTCGGTGGATAAGGAATATCCGAGTTTTTGTTCGGATAATATCCGAATATAAAATATGGATATTATCCGAATGTATTTCTGAAATTTTTGAAAATTAATTTCAACTATTTGACTAACAATATCCGTATCCTTGTCTTATCTGATCTGTATTCGCTCCGTATTTGTAACCGATGTTATCCAGTACTATTCGAATTTGTATCCATATTCGACGCATTCGTATTAGAATCTGTATCCGGTAAAAAATACGGATATGGATATGGATAGAACGATATCCGACCTTATCCGATCCAATCCCATCCCTATCTACCAGAGGGAACATGGAGCAGATCCACAATATGGATGCTCTGAAGAATCATGAACTGAAGTTTCTGTATGATGGGCCTATTCCTCCTAAGGCTGGAGCGACTGAAACCATGAAACCTTTCTATCAAGTCCTCAATCGCATTCTCCGCAAGACTCTCTCCCAAGGAAGGTGACGCCTCACGTGTTTTGTCTTATTCTCGCAACCTTCTTTTGAAAATTGGTTTGCAAGAGCGTCCTTTTGATGTGCTGGACTTCATCTGGGGTGATATCAAGATCAGTGCTTGTGATCTAAAGAGGAGCTGCCCTTATACTCCTTATCTGATGAGCATGATCATCCATGTCACTGGTCTTAAGATTGTGATGGATGTGAAGCACACTCCCTACCTTGTAACCACCTGTGGACTGGCTTCTCCTGGTGGTGCTTCTGCGACTCCGTCCATGAGGGCTTCTGCTCCTCGTGATAGCGCGTGTCCTTCTTCTGCTCCTCGTGATAGGGCGGGCCCGTCTTCATCTCTGTCTAGCCTGTCATCTCCTAGTGGCTCCATCAAGAAAATGCTGAAATCCATCTTCTGCATGTGTCGCAAAACAAATGAAAGGGTCAAGGACATCATTGTGCGTCTTCGCGACAATCGCAAACACATACAAGATATCAAGAAGCATCTTGGTATGCCTCTGTCATCTGATGATTCTAAGTCTCCCAACACAACCATTGACACTTACACTCGAGGGCTATTTGGGATTCCTCCATCCGGTGGAGGCAACGATGATGGTGATGATGAAGTCACCAGTGGTGGTAGCTCCAGCAGCAGTGATCCGGAGTGGATTCAGTAGTCCACTTTCAGCTCCTATATCTTTTTGGCGTCTTGATGCCAAAGGGAGGAAAAGTTTATCATTTATCCATTCCTCTTAGATTCCTATGTGTGAAAAATTGAATGTTTAATTATGTTTAAGTGCAAAACTGTGTTTTTTAAACTCGTTGGTTTATGTGGTATGCTATGGCTGTAAGACTTTATCTATTTATCTTGTGATGATGTCGTAATGGTGAATTGCTAGTTATTTACTTTTCGTATTGTGTGATATATCATGTCATATTGCATTTAGATTCAAATTTGTTAAGGATATAGGGGGAGCTCTTGTTATTATTCTTGCCATAGTTTCAGAGGGAGCTTACAGTTATATTCTTGTTTATAATTCCTTTGTGAGCTATAATTGTTGTCAACAATACACCAAAAAGGGGGAGATTGAAAGTGCATCTAGGCCCATAAGTAGTTTTGGTGATTAATGATTAATAATTATAGAGCTAATATTTTCTATTGGAGAAATATACACAGATGTTATACAGGTTAAATTCCTGATGTACATGTTTAAATGTGATGGTGTACCCCTCAAACATGGATATGTTGAAAGAAGGCATCAAGACTAGTAATTATTTATAAATCTTTATTTATTGAGTCATAGGTATGTCGTACTATAAAGAGGGATGCAATGAGAAGCATATAAAGGTTCTTAAGTGCTCAAAATAGGAATCTCGAAATTCGCATGAGTTTTTTCACTCAAAATAAACTCTATACAGAACCTACACCATCAGAACATCCGACGTGGGTCGGAACATCCGATGATGTATCCAGCCTACCTATTTTCAATGCAATCCAGTGAGCAGTCCATCGGAACATCCGACGTGGGTCGGAACATCCGATGGGTGTCGGAACATCCGACATGGGTCGAAACATCCGATGCGGGATCTCCTGCAGCAACGACTATTTTTCGAGATTCCCTATTTATGCCCTCCTCTAACACCTGCCAACAGGTTAAACACTCTGATTACATCCTGATTTTAACCTAATACATCCTATTCATCATCTTTCAAGAACTCTAGCATTTGCCGCTCTCTAGTTCATCTCCTAAGATCTAGATTTAGAGAGATCGAGACACCCAAAGTACTCCACAAATTAGAGTCATCAAATTCTTGAGCACTTAGCGATTCCTAATTTCTTCGTCGCATTTGTTACTCTTGGAGGCTTGAAGGGCTCTCCTAGACGGCTAGGTGTCACTGGTGAGCCGCCGAGCTTTGTGTGGTATGCCTCCAGAGTTTGTGAAGGTGTGAATCCGCCTCCGCAGGAAAAATGATTCATCTAGTGGACACCAGTGAGTGCTGTTGTGCATCGCCGGGAGGGGATTAGGCTCTTGGTGATCCGGACTTTGTGCCTTCCCTAACGGTGAGTAGTATCTCCCTTCAAAGATCCGAACGTCGGTAAACAAAAGTCACCGTGTTGTTCATCTTGGTCTTGAGTATTTGTTTTACTATTGATTTTTGACTTGTTCTGAATATTCTTAAGTAGATCTAATCTTGGTTTTGCGAGGAATCAATTTTTACTGCAGGTTTTCATCAATTCCAGAACATCCAGGATCGGAACATCCGACGTACATCGGAACATCCGACCCAGATCAGAACATCCGACGCAAGGTATACTGTACCAGATCGGAACATCCGATCCCTATCGGAACATCCGACATGCTGGTCACTGTTTTGAGTTTATTAATTCCGTAATTTTGTTTTATTCGCCTATTCACCCCCCTCTAGGCAGCATAGCGATCCTTTCAACTCTAACTATGTATGATGTTTTAGAAAAATTCATTTTATATTAAGAGTTCTAAAAAAATGAAAAGCTGACAGCCTTGACAAGTTCAAAATTGATAGAATTTTATCTTTTGTAACTTTGAATATAGTATGAATTTGAACTTGAAATTTTATATATAGGTAGGGTAAGTTGAAGAGTACATCTACAATTTTTTAAAAAAATTTTGATAACTTTTAATAGTTCGGTTGCACGGTAGTTGCATCTAATATTTCATAGGATAAGTTCCCTATATAAATACTTCAGACGTACCAAGTTATTATCATTGAAGCAATATAATTGTCGTTTTCTTTTTAAGCAAAGAGGCCAGAGTTCTGCCATTGTCATTTGTAGTGTCAGTAAAGCAATATAATTATTGGATGTTTTCTTTTAATCAAAGAGGCCAGAGTTTGACCATTGTCATTTGTATTGTCAATGAAGCATATAATTGTCGGAGATTTTCGTTTAAGCAAAGAGGCCAGAGTTCTGCCATTCGAAACAGGAATTGGAAGAAACCCCCGGAAAAGATGCTTGATATCAGATTTGTTTCCTCGGGATAGTGTCGAAAACCACTTCGGGTGGAGAGCTTTAAATGTTTATTTCTATGTGATCTCCATCTACTTCCAACATCTTTAGACTTCATGTACCTGATACGTTTGGAGTAGCGGTGCTGGAAGCGTGAGGACGGGCATTTTGTCCCGTCTGGTTTGGATTCTTGGAAAATAAAACTTTACAGTTTTTTTTTACTAGGCATGGAGACGCTATAGTGCTCTACCATTTTATTAACAAAAGGAAACAAAAGGTAAAGACTCTAGCCGAAACTAGATCTAAATCATAGGATTAATCAAATTTCTACAGATTTAATCATAAGTTGAAAACAAAACGGGCACATGTCTTGTATTTCTTCAAAAAGTTTCCAATTAAAATGCTACCTCGTCGCCGTCAGATCCGGGGGGGCGCTGATCGGGACGAGGAAGAAGGGAGGAGGAAGGAGGAAGGAGGAGCTGACCTCGCCACCGTCGACCTCGCCGTTGCCGCCGTCGAGCTCAGCCGCCGTTTCGGGTTAGGGTTCGGGGGGGGTTGGTTCCTCGGGGTTTAGAGGGAGGTCGGGGAGGCGGCGGACCGGCGGTGGGTGGGGTTCGTCAGGGGGCGGCGGCGGAGGCGGCGGTGGCGCCGCCAGAGCCGGGGGAGGGGTTGAAGGAGGTCGGCTGACGGTGGAGGGGGGACCGCCCCTCACCCCCTCGGGTTAGGGTGGGCGGCGACGGCGCGGCGGCAGGGGCAGGAGGGCGGAGCGGCCGGCGGCGAGGGCGCTGTCGGGGATAAAATCACGGCCCATTGCCATGGCCCACTTTCTGACAGCCCAATCGAACAGCCTCCTAGGGCCTGACTCTCTAGAAGGTTCTATCAGGCCCATATGCATCCTGTCGAACAGCTTCCTGGTTGGCACGGTGCGTGGTGGCCTAGGCTTCATGTTTTAGTCCAACTCGAACAAGAGTTCTGCACGGTTACGTGAAGACCCGGACGTGGTTTCCCGGATTGGAGCGGACGTCGTGATCCCTAAGAATTGGAGTATAGCTTATCTACCTTGGGTTGTATTTGACATGTATATGAGTTCGTTACGTTCTCGTAGTTAGCCCGACCCAATTATCCCTTGGTAGGTCGGTTGTTCAACACTATATAAACAAGGCCCCTACGACGTGTAGAGGGCAGATCATCGCACGACCAGAGCGCAAGATTACATACTTCTTGTACACTCATAATCTCGCCGAGACCTGTTCGTCTCGTCGAGTTTCTCCTTGTAATCCTCTCTCATATAAAGAAGCACTGGACGTAGAGTTGTTATCTTCTCGGAGAGGCCTGAATCAGGATAAAAACGCTGTGTCTGCTCGTTGTTTGCCTTGCTCGGCAAGTCTTCTATCTCCCTTTCTCAAGAATCTTAGTTGACTTGGGACCGATATCTCAACCGTCGACAGGCGCCGCCGGCCAGAGCGGAGGAAAGAGGCGGCCGGAGTGTGCGGAGCAAGAGGCGAGGGCGCGCGAGGCGAGTGGAAGGATCCCGCCGAGGTGGGCTCCACCGGCCAGGGTGGTGGTGGAGGCGGCGGGGAAGGTGGTGTAGGCCAGCAGAGACTGGTGGGCTCCGCCGGCCGAGGTGATGGTGGAGGCAACAGGGGAGGTGGTGGAGGCACGCGGAGGCGACGGAGTGATGGGGAGGCGGGGTGCAAGGAGTGGGACACGTGGCGGAGAGGGAAGCTATCCCGTCGAGGGATGGGTGGGATAGGATCCCGTCCCCTAGTCGCCCCCTTAAAATGTGATGTTACAGCCTCCAAAGAAATTATCACTTAGGGTCAAGTCGAATATTCAGATAGCATTTCAGATAATTTTTTACATCTTTGTTAGTGGATAGAATACAAATAGCGCGTAGTCATTCCCATTCAAATTCATATTCAGATTATAATAGTCATATTTGTACTCTATTAATTTTGATGTTTTGGGTATTCAGATAGTTAGGCAAAAATTCAAATATTTCAGATATCCGATGTCACCCCTGTCCGATATCCGTTGATGATCCGGGAAAGTACTACCGTTACCGTGTCCTCAAACTGAAATCTGCTGGGCAAATAAATTAATCCCCGCAAAACTGTCAGTACTGAGAGTGCTTCCCAAAAGGCCAGTCTGCACCGAAAAACATTAAACAGCAGGAGCACATGCACAGCCGCAAGATGCAAAATGATTTGGGCAAGATTTTTCTTGTTCGATGGCTAATAGTTTAGTTCTGGGGAAAAATGATACTACAAAGTGCTACAAAGTCCAAACTGCGTCCCTCCGCTTCTTAACAATGTTCTTCTACAGGAGTTCTTGTAAGTTTCCGGTTATAAAAAGGAGTTCACAATGGGAGAACGAATAAATCATGGCCACATCTCAAGGTAGCCACCTCTTCATCATCGACACCTAGAGTTCATCCTGTAAATGGCATTGCAAGGGATGAGCAGAAATGCAGGGAAGAATTCTCGATCAGAACTAAGAAATTTCTTGCCAAAAGGAGTACTTACATGCTTCTCATCATCGGAATCCTTGCCGTCCTCGACATCAGACTCAGCCTTGTCACCTTCAGCCTTGTCCTCGTCTTCAGCATCTTCATCCTGAAAGTACACGCTGAAGTTAGACAATGTTGATCGGCTATGACTGAGCACTAACATGAATATGCAACTCTTACATCTAGGTCATCATCATCCTCAGCCTTGGCAGCTTCCTGGCAACAAGGAAACATTGGTAGTTAATAACAAATTCGCTCAAGGGGAAACAACAATGACACATGACAGCAATTAAGGAAATAGAGAGGTTTCAATCACCTAAGGGTAAGCAGAAATCATACATGAAAACGAAATGGCAGAATCAGCTATTATCAATTTGTTAAACTTCTACTGTCATTTGGTGTTGATATACCATGGCGTGGATATAGGATTGATGACTACATCAAGGCATGTGATTGTTTACATTTACTTGTGCATGTAGCATTCTGCTAGATGAATAGCAGTCAATGTGCGCTGCTATGACACATGCACACAGCCACCCAGGAAAAGAAAGATGTCCCACTTATGATCAGCAATCTAGCTCATGTCAACAAAGACACATGGGGATGATAAAGACAACAAATACAATGGAGCTCGTCAATTACTGGTGCATTGGACAGGGGAACCCGCCGAGGAAGCTACATGGATGGACGCACTCATTTTGCGACGTTCATTTCCTTCTTGCAAGCTTGAGGACAAGCTTGTTTTTGAGGCAGGGAGTATTGATACGCCGGATAGAGTGTACGTCCGGCGTAAGCGCAACCAACCTGCAGAGGCTCTGGATGCGGAGCAAGCTGCAGGTGGCAGCGTGTGAGTAGGATCTGCTGTTAGTCCATGGGTGTGTGTGTGTTCGCGTGGAGTTGTTGGCTATTAGCGTGTGTTTAGGGGTTGTTAGCTGCAAAGGCTAACAGGTGTGTGCGTTCAATAAAAGGAAGAGGAAAGAAGGAAAATGGCATGCTTTTGATGCCACAAATCTAGTCTCAGGCGGTGGCTCCGAAAACAGCCAAGTTACCTAAGGCGCTAGCTGCCTCGACGAGTTCGTCGTCGAGCAGTTTGCGACCTGGCCGTAGGCCCGGAACCCGAGTGTACGAGCAAGCTCACCCTGAGCCTGCTCATATCACCTCCCAGGAAAAGAAAGATGTCCCACTTATGATCAGCAATCTAGCTCATGTCAACAAAGACACATGGGGATGATAAAAACAAATACAATGACATGCAACAATAACCAAGATAGCATGACAAAGACAATCATACGTCAGTATATAACTTTGTGGTTAAGAAATATACCTCCTCTTCCTTCTTTTTCTCGGCCTCATCAAAAGCAGCCTTCTCAGCCTGTGAGATTCAGCACTGTTAGTGCATGTTGGATAAACCATCAAATGATTTGGTAATAGATGTTTGGTAAAGGTCCACATACGTCCTTGTGCTTGCCCCATGTCTCATCTGTGAAAGTCTTGGCCAACTCAGGGTCATCAGTGATGAAAATGTTGTCAAACAAAGTTCCTGACTTAACCTGCAAATATATAAAAACAAGGACATAACTGTTTTGTGTCTTTCTGAACAAGATCAAGAAACACTGATTGTTCATTATTAAGCACTTACCTGCCACAGCTCAATGCCAATGTACTTCAGGCTGTCGAAAGCATAGATGTATGGATCATCCTTAAAGTCTGTAAAGCACAAAATAATCATTTAAGCATGCATATATTTCATTAATTGAACAGTACTGAGTGACCAGGTTCAATTTCAGGTAAATATACCAGGGTTATCAATCATAGGTGCCTTCCATTTACCCTGGTAGCTAGGGTTCTTAATTTTCTGAGAAATGAAAAAAAAAAGTTAATGTCAGAGATCAGAAGAATATTTATTGCTGGTTCAACTGTTTCTTTGCAGGTAAACAGATCATACCTTTTGCTTCCATGGTCCCTTGTACTCAGGGTTTGGAATGGTCGGGGCAGTCCACTCACCATCTTCCTCATCATCCCAGTCCTCAGGCTGCACAGAGAGCATAAAGAATGTAAAACCAACGCATCATAGTTTATTGAGCAGATTATCAAATTAAGTACCTTCTTAGCATCAGGATCAGGGATTTCCTTGGGAATATCATCATAACCCTAGAAGCAATAAAACATGAGTCATATTGCATAAATAAAAAAAAGTACCTTTCTATACCTTTCTAGCTACTCTGTTAATAGAATTTATGGCTGTTTCTAATTTATTAAGAAATACCATGCATCATGCCATACTGTGCAAGAACTCTTATTTCTGATAAGGTGATGCTTTTTCTCTTCATTTTGTTATTCTTGTATGGCATTTAGATGATAGCAACAAAGAAAATACCTCTGGCTTCTTGTCCTCAGGGTCAGGAATGTATTCCTTGTCATCCCAGTCCTCTGGCTGCGGTCATCAAGGCATTATACCTATGTTAACTCTTGAAGCAGAGTACACATGGATTCATGGAAACTGACATGAACAGTTGCCAAACTCCTAGATGTACATTATACCTTCTTAGCCTCTGGGTCCTTGATTTGCTTCGGAGGAAGAATATCCCAGTGTTCATAGATGCTTCCAGTTTGCTTCTCAACATTATCAATGAGAATGGTGTAGGTAGCATCAGGGCGGATGATCAAAGTGTACACATGGGACAGCTGATCAGTCTCACAGGGCACGTCCTTCTTAATCAAATGGTTCTTGTCATTCTTAGTAAGGATAGTGTGAACCTTCTTGGTGCTGTACCCACAGATATCTGGTCCAAACATAATGCTGCAATCGGAAAATACATGTTATTTCACTAATGATCGTACAATAGTCAGAATCAGAACTCATGGAAAAAATTGTTACCTGTATGGTGTGTCCCCACCGAATTTCTTCTGGTCAACATCACCACCAAGCAACTTTACATAGCCACCACCGCAATCAAGTTTCTGCTCATGCTTAACAGAGAACTGCAGCACTAATGTCTTATCCTTGTTGCTGAATTCAGGGTACTCAGCTGAAATGGCGTAGAACCTGTAGTCTTCAGAGGTTTGGATACCTGTAAAAAGAAATGAGGTTATATGTATCAGTAATTGATAACGGTATATCACCAGGTTTCTGAATTTGGTGTGTGAAAGGTTTTTCAATTCACCTTTGTCCTCAGGATCTCCATTCCATTTTCCTGATGTGTGGTTCCATTCACCAGCCATGTTCTCATCCTTCTTCCAGTCGGATTTGACCCACCGGCTATCCCAACCATCTGAGAACATATCAAAATCCATTTAAACAACATAATTTTTCTTCTTGTGTGATTGAAGATCCATTTAATCCATTCAACAACAGATGTTGATAAAGACTAAAGGGCAATGCAGATTGTAGTCAGATTGTTATCAGACAAATGCCGTAAGCAGACAATTAATCAGATCACCCGGAATGACAACTGACAAGTGATAACTATCATAAACCGTAATTGTACTACATGTCACACGCATAACCATATGCATTTATAAAATCATATTCATGTTAAGTGGATAGAGAAAACCTATCACCAGATAATATCGTATACAACACATGGGCAGAGCAGTAAACGCTGGAAAATTCACCGCATTGTAGAACCAAACACGAACGATAGCTGAGATCGAGTGTCCGCGACTCCATATCACAGAAGAAAGCAATCGAAAATTTTGGAAGCTGAGTGAGCCGAAAGCTCAGCCACCACCTTGGCAGATTCCATCAACCAACTAGCAAATACCTACCAGACGAAATCCAAACTAGCACATAACATAGCAGAGCAGATCGAGAGCATGAACACTCGCAGTGGACGTTGTCACTAGATCCCACGAGCGAATGCACTCCAGATCAAGATAAAGTGGCGAATCCCCATGATAGCAGAAGAAACCATCCAGAAATAGCGTGAGAGATCAGGAAGCCCAGCGAATTCGACCAAACCCGGCAAGATCCCTAACCACCAACACGCTCCTAAACACCACGAACGCGCCAAAAGCCTCGCAGATCCAAACAAACCAGCGCCAACAGGTCACCACCACGCCGCGCACTCAATCTCCGCTAGATCCAACCTAAGCCGTGCAACGCAACAGATCAGATCAGATGGGGGCAGGACGGCACGGGATGCGGGGATCATCATTCACCTTCGAACTTCTCCTGGAAGAAGACCTCGCCGGCGACGGCGGCGACGGAGGCGAGCGCGAGCAAGGCCGCGACGGCGCACGAGGACCCCGCGCGGATCGCCATTCTCCGGCGACTGCCCACCGGAAACTTCTAGAAGATTCCGATCCGATCTATCGGCTGCTGCGAAGCGCGACCGAGAGAGTGGCCGTGCGCGCCCGCTTAATAGGGGGCGAGGAGAGGGTGGGTTTAGGGTTTCCGCTCACCCGCCGGTGGGGTTACCGGGGTATGATATGTGGCTGACGTGTGGGCCCCGCGGTGGTGACGATAAGGGCGGCGTCCACGGTGGCAAAGGTGGCCCGCGGCTGCTGGCCAATGGCGCTCGTGGGTTTCGGGGCCTGGCCAATGGGGGCGAGCCACGTGGAATTTTTGACGTGTTGGAAGGGTTTGGAGGGCTGCGGGTAGGTCGCCCGTGCGTGGCAACGGCCGCTGGAAATCTCACCATCCAGCGTTCTCGGCCGTTTGATCAGCGATCAACGCCTCCCATCAACGTAACCTCACGAGCTACCGCTTCGCCTCCTCTTCCTCCCGACGCCATCCGCCACACACCCAGCCGCCGCCCCCCGCAGCCCTCTTCCCTTCACCCGCGACCTATGCTCCTCCACCGCCGCCGTCCGCCATCCAGCCGCCGCCGCCCTCTCCCCTTCCCCCGCAGCCCTCTCCCCTTCACCCGCGACCTATGCTCCTCCACCGCCACCGTCCGCCATCCAGCCGCCGCCGCCGCTCTCTCCCCTTCCCCGTCGCCCACCCACTTTGTGGTGCCGCCGTCCGCGTGCCGCCGTCCTCTGTCCGCGTCCAGCCCAAGCACGCTTCCCCTCGCCTCTGCGTCGCCGCCACCTAGCACCTCCCCCACGCCTCCTCTGTGCTGCCGACCACCCAACGTGTCCCCTCAGCTCCTCCGCACCACCGCCATCATAGCACCACCATCACGCTCGCCGTCGTCGTCGCCGGTCCCTGGCGCCACCCCCTCCTAGCTGCGGCCTCTCCTGACTCCCGCATCGCGCTCCCTCCCCTGATGCCGTCTCTTTCAATTCCCCACCGCCATCACCACCTCCCTCTCCTGATTCTTATTCTTATTTGAAGGTTCCATTTAGAAAATAAACCATGGTCTCTATTTGCAAGGTGATTTTGGCATTGAAGGTAGTAAAAGCCAACGGGTGTCTTCTTGAAATGTCAGTTACTCAATTACATATATTACTGAAATTTAGTACTTTTACTTTCCAAATACTTCGGTTTGTAGCGGTATCTTGAGCTCTGAATTATGAATTTGCTAGCTTCTGTGGTTTTACTTCAAAAGCTCTGAAATATGAATCTGCTAGCCTCTACAGAGCTATTATTTGGAGCTGATAAGCCTACAATTAAGCAAGGACGGGTATGTTATGCAGCACTTATTGTCATTATTGTGATATTAGTTTGCACATTGATCAATTTAGTTTTCTCATTCATGTCTGCATTTGGAGGCTAAATTTCTTTGAATTTATTTTTCCCATTCATGTCTACATTTGTGCAGTTTGAAGACCAAGATTAGAGAAGTCCCTAGATGAAATTTTTTTTGCATACATGCATAACCATGAAATTTTTTATTTCATGTTTACTTACATGTTCAGAGCAGTATAAGCTATCTTATACTTCTTGTGCTTCCTGCTATAGAAAAAGATTTAAATTAAATTTCTACTATATTTAACGCTTCTTGTGATTGCTTATGTATATTGAATTCAATAAGCTTGAACTGCTTTTAATGATAGTGATTATTTTAGGTTCTCTAAGAACAGAGACAATTTATAATTGCTTAAGGTGATATGCATTTAAAAATATATAGGGATTGCATGCATGATCCTGTTAGTCTTTTGTTATGACATTCTTTTTTTTAGTATCTTTCTCTCTAGGATATGTACAGCCTCCTTCCCCCCATAAGTTGTAACAGTCCGACAATGCTTAATCCTATGGGAGGATAAGAATCATGTGCAAAGACACTACATTTCAGCCCCTACTGTTCTTGAACAATTAAGTTGTTTTTGCATGTGAGAGTTTTACAGTTAGCTTGTATGTTTTCATCTGAATTTCAGAGCTTGCATCTATTAGCAACCTATTTGATATGATTGTCCTCTTAATTGTTAGTCCAAGTAATTCATATATTGCTATATGCTTTTCACATCAATCAAAACTTGCATATTTTCATAAAATATTTTTATTTTTCATAAAATTTTGCTGAGGTCATGGCCCATAGTGATTAAATAATTACTGGAACTTTTTTCAGACTTTTTTAGTGCATGATATTTAAAATGGTTTTATACGTGAATCATTATTTTCTTTGGTACGTATATGTTTGTACAAGAACTATGTATGGAATCTCTTGATGCCTTCACCGCACATTTTCTACCTACGTGTGGGAATTGGATATGTAGTTCTGTACCCTTTGAATAATATAACTGTAAATGTAAATTTAAATTATACCTTTCATTTTTCTAAGATGTGTTTAGAGGCTTGAGATCTGATTATTTACTACTTGCTTGCTATCTGTATTACAATCTCCTTCACATTCATGGATTAACCTATACTCATTCTGGAACTACAAAGGTGAGCTTATGTAATTTAGCTCAGTCAATATGTCTGGATCAGTCCTGCTTCCGTTCGAGTAGAATTTTGCTTGATTTATCATTCATGTATTTTTTTAAGCAACCTCTAAAAAGGGGCAAGAGCTCTGTCATTTCATTAAAGAAGAAGAGAAAACGTACAACGACCCGACGCAGAGCACCGAGCCCACCGCAGTGCGAACACTACCGCAGCCTAAGCCGAACACCTGACCCTAAGGCGACAACAACACCAGCGGTCAACCAAACACATCGGCGACCCACGCGGCCAACTCAGTCACCACATAGCAAAGAGACAGCAACCAGAAGGAGCTCTACGAACACAGGCAACACGGGAGGACCGCCATGGCGCCTTCAGCAAGGGAACGACAAAGGGCCACCTCCACCATCAGGTCACCCTAGGGACAAGGGAGTGCCTTCGACAGTGTCGCCGAGACGGGAAACGGTGCCAAACGTCGTCGCCACAGCCGGCCCAGCACAAGTTAGGCAAGGCTTTCTCCTAGCGCTCCCATGTCCCAAAGCCGAGCTGTCTTAGAACAAGAGCGAACCAAAGCCGACAACGAACAGCAACCATCGTAGCGCCGCCGAAGCAACAGCCCGCGAAACAACCTTGATGCATCGAGGCTCACACAAAGACGGGGGAGCCAAAGGGGTCGAAGGAGGATGGCTCGAAGCAGAAGCAGTGACGAAACCACAGAGGACGAAGACGTCGTCGGTGCCACCACGCCACAAGAGCAAAGACCAGGAAGTGGGGGGGGATTCGAACAGGGCAAATCCGGCTTCCTCACTGCGAAGCCAGGAGAACCCGAGCCTACCATCCACACCCCACGGCCCAACCCGTTACCCACAGGGCAGATCGGATTGCCCAACGACAGAGATCCGGTCATCCAAGATCAGATCTAGCCACCTCCGTTGCGACGACTGCAGCAAACTACGCGCAGCCACCCCGGCCGCCGCAACGCCGGCAACAACATTACTTCATTCATCTGTTTTCATGTTCTATTTCATTGGTTCTTTATGTAACTATCACTTATATTAAATCAAGTAAATGGAATTCTGGACGCATATGATAGCCTTTTTTGTGTATTGAAGCAGCTGCAGTGATTTCTGAATTGTATAATTGACACATTAATTAACGCCATTTTCAGTACATTGTGTAAAGAAGATATCAACTTGTATACAAAAATTGTATGCAACTAGCTAATTAACCATATATTTTTTCTGCCATGCCTTGATTAATATTGCTTTTTTGTCTGTCCTATAATACACTATGTATTATAAACTTCTTTTCAGATTGCTGATTGTGATGAACATATGCGAGATATGCCAAGATGTGTCTGTTTTGCCTTAACAAGTGCAAGCAAGAAACTGACAAGAACTGAAATGAGAGCAAGGCAACTAAACAACATCAATTTGCACTCCGCTACCTGGTCATGTTCAGTCTTGGCCAAGTATCCTTTCTATACTAATGTTCTATACTAATCATGAACATTTTCTTTTTTTAGTAGAGATAATGATCATGAACATTGCCTACAGCAGCACTATATGTAAATTTTTTTTATATTTTTTGGCCTGAATTGCAATGCAGATTGTTGAACTTGTAAACTTGCATGATGCAGCAGGCGTGCCAGGGAACGACAGGGTCGGGTTCATTCAGGACTCCAAAACTGACAAGACGTGCTCCCGAACAATAAGAGTGAATAAGAGTGAGTATTAGTTCTGTAAAATGAATATTAGTGTCTTGTGAATTCTTTTATGTCATGGAAAAAATGTTCATTACTCTACAAGTTGTTTTGTTCATCACCACTATTGGTTTGTGCGCCTGAGCCTGAGCCTGAGCAAATCCTAGCGCCATCAGGGAAGTAGGTTGCCGCTACCTCTTCTTGCCGCATCGCCAGAAGGGAAGCGGTCCTTGGATCTGTATCTAGATCCAAATATGAGAGTGTTCATTCTCAAGTAGTAGCATAAAAAATTTCAGCATAGAAGACGATAAGAGCAATTTGATTTTTTTTTTTTTTTTGCAGAGGTGATTCCATCTTGTTGTATGGTTTGTTGTGTTCAAGAAGAGGAGTCAAGAGTACCCATGAATTTATAATTTTCCATGGATATGTGTGAATGTAACTGAGATTGTACATCCAAAATTCCAAATTGATTGAACAGATAAGATTTGGTGCAAATATTTCTTGTTAAAGTTCAGTGCTCTTTTTTTTTATGAAAGCTACGTACCATTTGATGCAAATATTTGTTGTTAATGTTCAATGCTCTTTTTTTTTTTACAAAAGTTACCATTTGAGATCAGATAAGTAATAGAGATGCAAGAAAATTCTGAAATGCTATACATCGGACTTTGCTTACATTGATTTCTGAAATGCCATATCCAGATCTGGGCATCCAGTTCAGTTCATATATAATCAAATTGATGATTTATGTCAACATTTGTTTGTTAATTGGTTAGCTTGATCATTCAACAAGTGCAAAAATTGGTGAGCTTCATCTGAATGAAAACAGAGCTTGTATTTTTTTATTTTGTAGAGACATCAAAATTGATGCTCTGCTATAGTTTTGTGGAGGATGAAATGGAGTTAATTCCATGTATATACTCTGTGCATATATGCAAATATAGAGGTCATATTATCTTTTCTTTTTTCGCAGCTTCGTGTGGTAAATTGAGAATTTTTTTACTTCGTGAAAATATTTTCCCTCCCGTTGCAACGCATGGGCACCTTACTAGTAGTAAAATGAAGAGGGTAGCGAGTCAAATGCGATCATGTGGATGAATGCGACGATTTCACGCCTCAAGTAGGCTGGGGCCACATTGCAGTCAGAGCCGGCATATGGTGAATGCAATAAGTATGTTCATTCATATATTTATTTATACTTTTTTAAAAAGAATTGCTAAGAGCATATAAAATGTTAGAGACAGCTGTTGTCTACCATGTCACCTAGAGACAACACTATAGGCAGTGTATACAATGGGTAGTCTCTAAGTTCATTGTTATAACTTGATTTTGATACATGATATATTAAATTTATAAGAACATTAACATG
The DNA here is from genome assembly GCA_005191435.1 of Raddia distichophylla. Taxonomy (NCBI): domain Eukaryota; kingdom Viridiplantae; phylum Streptophyta; class Magnoliopsida; order Poales; family Poaceae; genus Raddia; species Raddia distichophylla. The sequence continues at coordinate 2,432,854 of SPJY01020047.1, read as the reverse complement.
ATGTATATATATGAAAATTAAACGTGCATGTCATAACGTGATGTACACACAAAAATTTAAAATAATTTAATTTATTATTATAAGACATTAATACGGTATATTAGATTTATATAAAAGCGAAATATGGATCATACAATAAGATAACTCATGGATAAATAAACACATCAAGCGCTCCCATAACGTTGCCAAATATGTTCGACTAAATCTTCTTTAGCTGGACATGTGTTGGTCGAGCACGAATAGCGGAATTCCTTTGTAGTACATGCTCCAAACAAAGATTAGGCCCATCGTTTACTTCCGGTGGTAGAACTGCAAATGTATCCGCGGTCTGATTCAAATCCAAAGGTGTATTGATCAATTCTCGTTGATCTTCAACAATCATATTATGAAGAATAACACAGACTTCCATGATGTTTCCAATAGCATCCCTTCTCCACAAGCTTGCTGGACGCTGCATAATGTTAAAGCGAGATTGCAATACACTGAATGCTCTCTCAACATCTTTCCTTGCCCCGGCTTGTTGATCTGCAAATAATTTATCCTTATTTGTTTGAGGGAGCGGTATTGGCTTCACAAATACAGCCCATTCAAGGTATATACCATCGGCAAGATAGTAAGCCCTATCATAGTCTCCCATTGACTGTGAAATATGTTCACGGAGCTTCCCCTTTCAATGCTTGGATGAACAACGATGAGTGATTAAGCACATTAATATCATTGTTAGAACCCGCAACACCAAAAAATGCATGCCATATCCGAAGATCTTGTGAAGCAACTGGTTCAAGAATCATTGTAGGTACACCTTGGTCACCACGTGTAAACTGGCCCCTCCATGCAACTGGACAATTTTTCCATTGCCAGTGCATACAATCAATACTCCCTATCATACCAGGGAACCCACGAGATTCACCAACTTTAAGCAATTTCTCCATGTCATCACAAGAAGGGGGTCGCAAGCACTCTGCACCGAATGTATCAATTACCCCCTTGGGCAAACATTTCTAAACAATCCAATGTGGTGGTTGCACCAATCATTAGCACCTCATCTAGTTGATTGACAGAGGTACCATACGCTAACATGCGAATTGTGGCGATACGCTTCTGCAGCGGTGAGAGACCCGATCGCCTTAAGGCATCAGACCTATTAGTAAAATATTTGTCCCATTCACCAAGTGCACTTACAATACGTAAGAAGAGGTGCCTTCTCATCCGAAGTCTTCTACAGAACATGTCGTCAGTGTAGATAGGATGATCGGAGAAGTAATTGGCTACAAGCCGCTCATGGGCACCTTCACGATCCCTTCGTATGTATCTCCTCAGACCGCTTCGACGATGACCCTAGGTGAGTATTGATGGGAGTGAAATGCTAACCATAGCCGGGTTGGTTAGGAGAGCAACAAATAGGAGCAAGCCCGAGCTAGTCGTTGGGCCAAAATTTACTGCACACATCAGATAGTCTGATGTAAAGTACCTAACAGTCCGATGAACAAAAGCGAAAGGCAACAAGTTCAAAAACTAGAAATATCAAAATCTCTATGTGAGGGGTGCCGAACACTCTGGTCTCAGTAAAAATAAAACATGTGAAATGGCAGAGAGCACGAAAAATCCAGAAAAATCGGACACTTCGATGTCCCAGGTACCGTATACTCTAGTACTTAAGGGCCACACACTCCGGTGGAAATTACTACCTCCGGCCACAAAAAGAAGTCGCCATTTACTTTTGAACACGCCTTTGACCATTCGTCTTATTCAAAAATTTAGTTCAAATATGTAAAAATATATGTCATACTTAAAATACATTTAATAATAAACCAAATCATAACAAAATAAATAATATTTATATAACTTTTTTGAATAAAACGAATGGTCAAAGGCGTATCCAAAAGTCAACATCGACTTCTTTTTGTGACCGGAGGGAGTATGAATTTAGACAAAAGTGCACAAATCTCAAAAAACTGGACATTCCAACGTGGCTCCTATCGGATACTCCATGCTTCACAATCAGAAATAAAAAAACTAGGTGCCACTGTCTGAAATTAGAAAAAACAGGGATAAATTGTAATAAACTAAAGGTTCTTGCTCAAATTAGACAAGTGTAACATCCCCATTTTCAGAAATGATAAAATCATGGCATCATCATTTCATGTGTTTTTTAAAATCATTTATTTTGAAATTTTGCATCTTACTCTTATTACTTTTGAAAAACTAAATTCAAAACTTACAAATTTAAAATCATAATTTGCAAAACCAAAACTTTATACTTTGGTGATTAATATTGCAGATTTAAAAAATATTTTGTAAATGCAATTATATTATTTCATTTTGCGAAAAGATTATATACAATCATTTTTTGCGATATGTACCCAAATAAATTGGGAACTATTTGTGATTTGTACACAAATGATTTTTTGTGATTTGTACCCAAAGCCACCTAGATCGAGGCACTACGGGCCGTGAGCCGCCGCCTCTGGCCCAAGCTAAGCCCTGAGCGTTGCCGGCAAGCTGACCCGTTTGCCTGTGCGGGCGTCGTAGCCGGCCCAGCTTGCCGACCAGCCAGAGTCACCCCTATTGGGATATCTTAGGCTTTTTCCTTATTTACACAACCGCCGCCTTGCCTCCCTCATCGCCGGCAATGTGTGCCGTCTTAGCTAGGCTGTAGCTGTATGCACCGCCAAGCTCGTCGCGGTCCCTCTCCGGCTGATCTGCCGTCATCCCTGACTTCCCCGTCGCTGCCACGCTGCTCAACTGCTGTCCAGCGCTGCGGCGCGCCTGCACTCCTCCTCGCCCCACCTGCGCAGCAGCGCTCCAGCATGCTGCCTCCACGCCCTTTCCTAGCTGCCCAGTGGTCGAACCAGCGCTGCGCATGCTGGTGGCCGCCACCCGAGACGACGACCTCTCCGGGGAGCTCGTCAATTCCTCATGATCCTGCCCTATATATGGATCCCGCCTCAGCTGCTTCGTCCAACGCCGGCGAGGTTGACGTCCTGAGACACTGCTTATCTGCTCTCCTCTGCACTGCATTGCCTTGTTCTATTTTCCTTCGCTGGCCCATGGACAAAGAGATCAACTGTGCTAGTTGGTCAATTGAAAGTGCAGTGCAAAATGTGCTGTTCGTCACATCCATTCAAATGGCCACAAAAAACTCATCCGATGTCCAATTGACCTCAAATAAATTTTTGTAGCCTTGTAAGATCCATATCTACCTACCTACAAATTTTCATAATTTTCTGAATTAGTTTTATTTTCGACTATTTTCGTGTTACAGCTAATCTTTATATTTTCATACATCTAATTCCATACTAACAATTTTGAAACCAATTTTAAAACATTTATAAATTTGATACCTACTATTCTGTAACTTTTCATGAGCATTTGCATTTATGTAAACTTTTGTTATTTCTCGCATTGTATTTATTTGTGGTTTTTCATATGCTAGATACGAATTTCATTGACGTCGCCTATCCGGCAGGAGCCATTGTTGATTTTATAAACCAAGGCAAGTTATCTAGATCCCGTGGGTGTAACATCCACTGCATGTTGTTACCCAGATTTTAAATTGTTAGCTAGAACTTAACTATTGCATGTGTATATATTTGTGCTGCGTATATTTAGTTAATTCTAGGCACATCCTTGTTATATGTTATCGATCCCACCATATGATAGTGCTTGATTATCATGTTAAAACTAAACCTTGTAGCTATTTGTAATATAATTTTCTTAAATTCAATTCTTTGATTATAAAAAGGGTAGTTGCTTAGTTGCTTGGGAATTGGGACATATTATCATCATTATCATCCAAAACTACTATCAGTGGGCTTGGATTAGCCATTGGTATTTGAAATTAAACAACTAAAATCTACGTGGCGTGTTAGACTTAAGGTGATGGGATAGGTAGCGTGGGCTCGTGGATCCCAGTACAAGCGATGCATGTGGTGAAGCATACGAAGATTCGTACCGTCTATATTTGTGTATGTGGTGTATAACTGCCTCGGTAATTGGGATGGCCATGACTTGTGAGGATTCCAAGGCCGGTATACCACTCCTATTGGGTGACTTGCAGTTGCGGCGGTAATGCCGTTGGTTGTGTGCATATGCTTCAACAAGAAGGGTGGCTATGACTTGTGAGGATTCCAAGGCCGGTAGAGCACTCTTATTGGACGACGTGTGTGTGGGACAACAGTGAAGGAAGCACTGTGTGTATTAATCGCCCTGAGTGTCCTGTATTAATCGCCCTGAGTCCCCCTAAGGACAGATTCTTTGTGACTATTTTGCACTCACATTACAGTTTAACCCTAGATGCGAATAATGGTTACGCCCTAGTTTGCTGCTTGGAGAAACTGGTTTGGGTTCGTCTTCTACATAAGGGGTGGTTCACGTATTGTGAGTTGATTCTGAGGTCGACGGGTCACTCTAACTGTACGGGCCCGAATTAGGGGATCCGGGTAGTGGCTTTGTACTATTCTCTAGTTTATTGGGAATACAGTTACAGGAGTAGAGTGTACATACTATGTAGAGTTTTAGTTAAACTGTCATAACAGTCGTGCTCTCGATCACAAGCGGCAAGGAGGATCTCAGTGGTGAAGCTCGGTGTGGTTCTGGGTATTCGGAGCAGTGAAACTTGTGACATGACAATACGTTATGGATTAGATGAATCTCATGGGTTAACTAATTTATGAATTTGCTTTGTTTTAAATTTTGAACACAGATAGGTTAGGAATCTAGTAGAATTTGTTTTGCTTCGACAGGGCTGGTATGCATAGTAGATCAGTTCCACCGATCAAAAATTGGATCAGATCTAGTAGATCGGTTCCCGATTTGTCCCCAAGATTATAGTTTTTATGCAAAAATCTACAAATTCATGTGATTCAATTCAATTTAGCTTCTTTTTAGCTTAACGGCTTAACAGATTAATGACTTATATACGTTTTGAAAGGACAAATGATTTGAGTTTTTTAGTCCATTTTTTTGTTGTTTTGAAGGTGTGTCCTAACGCTTTAAAAAGCAAGTCAAACAAAATAGATCTGAATCTCAAGACTAACTCAAAAAGCTCTCAAAATTCTGTCATTTCAGCCATTCATATCAGCTCAGAAGAACAAGATCTTAATCTATGCCTTGCGATCTACCGATCTTCCCCAAAATTCCGTAGACTGCCGTGTAGGATTGTTTTTAGCAAATCAAGTGGTAGTCGGCATGAGGGCGAGTTGATTGCAGATTGTTCCAACGATCAATCACCTATAGTAGATCGTTCGTCATTTTCTCCCTCCTTGCAGATCGTTTTTTCAGAGCTAGCATGTTGATAACACATTGCAAAACCTTGCTAGCGAGTCTAGTTCAAGACGGAAATGAACAATCACGCAATCACAAAGAAGACAAAGAAGAGACATAGAGGTTTAAATCTGCTTTATTGATTTTGGATCGATAATCCAATGAAACTCAACCCGCTTTATTGATTTTAGATCGATAATCCAATGAAACTCAACCCATATTTACACTATTAGATTGCTTAGCTTTTAGCCTAACTCCAGTACGGAAAGCATCTATGCAGTTGGCTGATCAGAACATAGATTCTAGCCTCACTCGGTTTGGGCCAGTTAAACCGGTCCAAAATAGAGGTTCCGAAACAGTTAGTTTTGTTATAGCCAAGCCTCGCTGGATATAAGCTTGAGTTGGCCGCATTTCGAAATTCAAGCAATAAGAATTTATTTCCTATCTTCTTATTCACTTCTCAGCAGCTCCCATGTTCTCGGCGCTAGCTTCATCTGGCCGGCAGCCACCATACCACGACCAGCCAACAGCCACAACTACAACCTATGGAGTCGGGTTCTTACCAGATTCGTTCTACCAGTCTGAAGCACTGAACCTAATACAAACTGCAAGACTTTACATTGCATATCTCTCATACATACATTTCTCCAAAAAAAAAAAAATCTTAAGTTCAACTAGAACAAATATGATTACAGGGGTATAAGAAAGAATAAAGTGAACAACTCTCGGTGCAGAGCCTGCTGGAACAAGTGTACTTTACAAGGAGCAGCATCAATCAACAGTCATCCTCAAGGTCAAAGTCATCATCAGAGCCACACTCAAGAAACGAGCCAATCGATTTGCGAAAAACAATGAAAGACTTGTCTTCCTGCAAAAATCAAAATGGTGTAACACAGAAACAAGACCGTCAAACCATGGAGCATGAATATAATTATTATTCAGTTCTGGACATCTGAGTCTCTCACAGGATGGTGCTACTCATGGAAAAATTGGTGTAAGAAATGCATGTGCTTGTACATTGTGCAATATATTTTACCTGCTTCATCCTTCTCAGAGATTGTTCCGCATTTGATATCTTTTCTGAGAAGGCATCATCAAGCTCTGATAAGGTACAAGTTTCCTTCTTCACTGTTTGAAAGAACAGGTGTCAGCTGTTTTCCCTTGCTCGAATTACACAAATTATCTAATTACTTACTGTCATGTTCATATTGGTCAAACAATTTCTTCTTCTCAACTTCAACTTTTGAGAACAAGTCTACATAGCATGGCATTTAAACAAGTTAGTTCATAGGCTATATTGTAAAATCAATTTGAACATCAGTACATCACAGTTATCAGTGGATGCAGCATGCAAATTCATTTAGCAAGAAGCACTCAGCCAGCAACAGTACTTGGTAAACAAAGCACGTGAGTTCAAATAAAATCGTCCTTTATATTCTAGTACACCAAAATAAAATCAAGCATTCCAAAATGAATTATATAATGATAGAAAACAAGAATATTCATATAGATGAAAAAACTAATAGGGAAACAACCATCACATAGTGCCATAGTGCCTGGATACAAAAACTATATATGCTTAATACTACTGTGCAAACTTTGCATGAATTGCGATCTGCCGATCTTCCCCCAAAATTCCGTATACTATCGCGTAGGAGTGTTTTTAGCAAATCAAGCGATAGTCGACATGAGAGCAAGTTGATTGCAGATTGTTCCAACGATCAATCGCCTGTAGTAGATCGTTCGTCATTTTCTCCCTTCTTGCGGATCGTTTTTCCGGAGCTAGCATGTTGATAACATGTTGCAAAACCTTACTAGCTAGTATAGTACATGACGCAAATGAACAATTATGCAATCACAAAGAAGAGAAAGAAGAGATATAGAGGTTAGAATCTGCTTTATTGATTTAAGATCAATAATCCAATGAATCTCAACCCATATTTACACTATTAGATTGTTTAGCTTTTAGGCTAAGTCCAATATGGAAAGCATCTGTGCAGTTGACTGATCAGAACATAGATTCTAGCCTTACTCGGTTTGGGCCAGCTAAACCGGTCCAAAATAGGAAAAAATTGATGATTTGCCACCCTCAACATTGGTTCTCGCTAATTATGCCATTCTGTGTATATTACACGTGGGACCATCTGTATGTATGATAGTGTATCAGAGTGGTATTTTAGTGAGAACCAATGTTGAGAGTGGCAAATCATCAAATCTCCCCCAAAATAGAGGTTCCTTTTAAGAAATAATTAACATATTAATTATGTGGCCAAATTATTAGAAGTGCATCTCTAAAGAGGTGTCTCTTCACTAAAGGTGTCTTTCCTTAGAGGTGTCTCTTCGCTAAAGACATCCATTCATGTACTATAAATAGGGGTCAATCCCCACTTGTAAACACAATTGGAGAATTAATAAAACGTCGACATGCTGTTCTTTTGTCTCTCTACTTTGTGTTCTTGATTGGATTAGAGCAATAACATTTTCTTCTCTAATACGTTATCAGCACCTTGCTCAAAGAGATTTTTCTAATCCAAGTAACTATTTTTCATTGCAGACTTGTGATTGATTAGCACTAATTACGTCAAATAGTGCAAAACTGAAGGGGAAAATAACCCTTCATCGGATGAACAAGGGCTAATTGCAATTAGTCATTACCAACGGAGAGAATCCATGTTTATGCATGGAAAATTTGCTCCATATTGAAACATCGGTGCCATGTTCTCATTCTCAGACATGGCAATAATCCAAACAAGTGCTCTGATCATGCGATGTTCTTGATCTGTGAGTATTATTGGGTACCAACAAATTGTCTGCAGTTCATGTATACGAACGAGAAGGCAATGATCAATCGCTTGTCGCGCCCGGCTCGTGGTCACCGTCGAGCCCTTGGCTCGCCGCCGCCACGCGCGCCGCTTGCCGTGCCCGTCCCCACCGGCCTAGCACGGCGCCGCCGGCCGCGCCCCATGTGCACCATGCCCCGGCGCCGTCGTCCCATCCCGCGGTCGTCGCAGAGCTGTTGGGTTCACTGCCGCCTCATGTCACATGCGTGCTCCCGAAGCGCCGCCGCACGACGTCAACGCCGCGTCGTTGCGCCGTCGTACGAAGCGCCGACCTCGCCGTACCACCACACAGGCGTGCCAGCAGCACGCTACCGCCGTGCACCACCCTCGTGCGCCGTCATTCGGTAGATAAGCGCCGCGCCGCCACCGTCGTATAGGCATGCCCGAGCGTGCCTTGCCGCTGTGCGTATCCGCCGTCGTTGCCACTCGGTCGAGCGGCTAGGAAAACCATAGGCGCCGCATGAGGGAAGGTTGAGGTGGACTGGATGGTCTGGCCCAGCAGCGGCATGGGCGCGAGCGCGGGATAGGAGAGGTTGGTAGGTTGGCTGAATGGCCTTCGGGCCGAATGGGAACAAGAAGCCGGCTGGGCTCTTTTTGGGCCGTTTGGATATATGATGAAATCCAGTAAATTTTGTATTTACCCTAAGTAAATGTTCTGCAATTTAAATCCTGTAGATTTGACATCTGTTAGTAAATTTTATTTACTGCCCTATGCCGTGACCACTGTTGTGCTCGCCGCTTTCGTTGTGACGCACGCTGTGTACGCCGCCGTCCCAAAGACGCCGACTAGGCCTTTTTGGGCCGAATGGAAATTTGAAGAGATCTTGTAGATTTCATACTTGTACAGATTTGAAATTTTCTTGTGTCGCACTACCGTCTCATGTTGCTATCGTCAATCGCCGCACTGCCCCATAGGTCGTGACGTCGCTGAGAACACATTGCGTGGCGCACTTACCGATAGATTGCGCTGCCATTTCAAGCCATTGTCACCGGCTCTCTGTGCTGTGCTGGCACCATTGAGGTTAATACCTCTGGCCAAGCGGCACTTGCATGGCATACTTATTTAAAATCTGTAGTCTTGTTAATTTTTGTTGCTAGTTGGTGCGACTGGCTAGGGTTTTGGGAACCCTAGTCGACAATTTCGAACGGGTCCGAAGACCCATCTCGAGTAGGTGACCGAAAGGTCGGTTGATATTTGCTCGAGTTGTTCTCGATGGCACATTTATATCTGCAGTTCCAGGTATATGAGCTTCCCTATATGCAAATCTTAGATCTAGCCCACCTTCGGAAGCCTCATATTATTGAGTTAATTTTTAGCAAAAAGTTGTTATTATTTTTTTGCATTTGTATAATTATAATATGGCCAGTAGACCAGAAATAATTAGCAGAAATTCATGAAAATGCTAGACGCTTTATGGGCATCATTATGTTCTTCATGGCTTATTTTTCCTGGCACTGTATGTTTGTATTATAATTTATTGAACTGCAGTCCCTAAATTATTAGATACTACTGACATTGCTAGGAAATTACTGGGAAAATTTAATAACTCCTGTAGAGTTTGAGTTTACTCATGCTGAGTAATTTACATCTTTTGCTTGATTGTTTCACATTAGATGTTTATTTCCCATATGCCATAATAATGGTCTGAGTTGTTCTATTTCTAGCTTCTCTCCTGTAGTGGAGTTAATTATCTGAGTAAAAGCTAAATAGAACATGGTACCAAACATACATGCCTTACCTGTCGTAAGCAAACTTGCATGGAATTAAATCAGATTAATTGTATGCCTCCACTTGGATATGTTGTTATGCTTGCCTTGGCTAAGAGTGTTTATCATTAACACCGTCTTAAGTGCACAGATGTCCTGAAGACATGAATTATGGAAATGTGTTCCGTATACACAAACAGTAAGAATTTGTCCTGAAGACAAATGTTTTTCCTTGTTTGCACTAGAGAAAATTCCCCGTCCATATGTCCGTCCCCAAAGAATTAACTTAACATTAAGACTAGAAGTCTGCAATAGTCCTCCATCGTGGCCTGACCAATCGGTTATTAGAGGTGGATAAGGTGTGACCTGAAGTTACAAACTATATATATGTTGGTTTCACGATAATAACACTTATACTCCTGTAGCAGTATAGTTATATGGTGATTTAAGCATATGCCTATATCACATGTTATCACTCTTAAATTTTGGTTGACGTGAAAAGGGGGAGAGAATAGGGTTTGTGTATGTAAAGGCAAGATTGTGCACCAAAAGTGCATATTAGATTATGCACCAGAAGTGCGAACGGATAGGTTGGTGATTGTAAATTGTGCTAAATTAAATGGCCGACGGACATTAATTTGTTCTTATAATGGAGAGATTGTGAATCTATCCATATAGTTAATTTGGGACATATTTGGCTCCGACGAACATGAGCGATCCGACGTGAGCATGAGGGCGCCCTATGCATGTGTTGCCTAGACACGGGCCCAAAGCAATTGCTTAAGCCCATGTGATGGCTAGTTGTATTATTACCTGAAGTAATAATATGCAACTTATGACCAGCAGTTATATTAGTTTTACAATTGCAGTATGACCGAAAGTCATATAGGTTTGTCTGAAGCAAAATAATCCCAAATATAAGATAATGGCCTATTTGAATAATTGACCTTTAAAGATCGTGGTTGGACCACATCTATTTCGTCACTAGCGCATGAAATCGCTACAACATGTCTAAAGTGATATGTTATTGGAATATAATCACACCTCCGTAAAGTTATAGTCACATAAAGTTGATTGTTATTTGGCATACATATAATATTTATTTTGTTCCTATACAACAGTAAAGTTTTCATGCAAATTATTGATCTTGTCGCATTTATATTAATCCTGAAGTTTAATTAGATATATGGTATGAGTAATTGGGCAATAGTAAATAAGTTAGACTTTTGCAACCCACAATTTGTTGAGATGATCAGTGGCCCTGCGTGGGTGCGTCGCCCCAGTAGGGTATGCAGCAACGTGGCGCGGGCATGACACTTAGCGCAAGCATATGACAGCTCAGAGCAAACGCGTGGCAAAGAAAATATAAGTCTAAGCTCACTACGTATAGTGTTAGCCCCCAAATGGTAACGCATGGAATCGACATATTTCCCAAATATTATCACCACCAAGCATACACTTTTGAGCTCCCACCTGTAGTTGGGGATTTTGGACTTGTAGTTCCATTAGTCTTGTGCTCATGAAAGGGGATTGTGTAAATATGCTATAGTAAAAAATCAGATCTCGGCATTAGGGGAGAGAATTGCCGATATTTTGTCTTGTGTATAAATGCCTATGAGATCTTGATTGTAAAGATTCATGCACTAGTTAATACTTCTGTACGCTAGTAGCAAAGAGTGCTCCTGTACGCTAGAAGTAAGGAGACTGCCAGATATTTAAAGGAGTAGGAAATTATTTACCTATAGTAAATGAGTCGCTAAGAGTGGGATACCCTGGGTTGAATAGTATATCCACCTTTGCGGTAATTGACTTATTGGGTCATGGCCTAAAGTCTGCGGGGACGCCTGCGGGTCTTAAATCTAATGATACTTGTCAAAAAATTGCTCATCACTCCTATAATTCTCCTAAAGAGAAATTACCCTGAAGGTAACAAACCTCCTGAAGAGGATCATCCTAAAGATGAATACCCAACAAGTTAATGCGCGCATGTTATAGTTCTGGGAATGCGGGACGACCAAGAATTTTCATGGGAAATAGCGAAATTCTAGTTAATATTGGAAAGTACTCATTTAGGAGATATGAAGAAAAAATTATCGACACATATTGTTCCTCTTAAGTTGCTATGATAATTATCCTGAACTAAGTCCATGGCATGGCGTCTGTAGCGCATGTATCGGGTTTTATGGCAAGCAACTGAAGATGAATCATGAGGCTAATTGGAATTTGAGATCCAATAGATCTAACTCTGGGTCATTATGAATAATGAGGTGATGAAAGCGCTGGTTCATGGTCCCTGAAGTGACCTTATACTCTCCCATGTGTAATAAGTGTTCCGCTAAATAGTAACTCTGGCAGATGATATAAATAAATATGCAGTTAATGGATTATGAAAATCCTTGTTGAGATCCCAGTAGGACTCATTATTATTTGTGATAAAAGATGACAAAATTGCGACACATTAATAAATCTCATACCTAATAATTCCTTCTAGAAGTAGGGGTTCTTTTCTGAAGAAAGATGAGTTCTCTGTCTAGAAGTAGGGGTTCTTTTCTAAAGAAATATGAGCTCTCTGTAGGAACATAAACACTTTCCTGAAGAAAGATGAATTACCAGTTGATATTTAATATACACCAATGGTCACCTACAGTGGACAATGACCCATTGTACCCGATTCTGGAAGTTCGCCACATGAGCACTAGTGATGTGCATCTCCCGCCAGTAGATGGGAGAGTGGTGGTATTCCCTATTACCCTAAAGGTATACGTTTATATCCTGAAGGTATGATCTAAATTGGTGATAACGGCAAATTAATTAATTCCCTAAATACCAAAGTAAGACTGGTTATAGTGGTGCAACCATATGTGTAAGACCTGCTTAATAGGCCATTTCGTTGTAGTTGAACCACTTGGGAATAATTGCAGTATTGAAACCTAATAGATCTGATATATTATATTCAGAAGATGTATGATGTTGCAATTAACCTTATCCACATGGTAGTGTTTTTTCTGAAGTGAAAATATTTGTTTAAACCTAAGGCAGTATAAAGAGGTGTTAGGAATAGAATTTTTTGCCTCTGTAAGCACTTAGGTCAGCACCAAACAAAAGTTTGGGCCGGTACTAAATTGTCTTTAGATACTTGCTGGATATGCAGAAACTCGGGTTGTTTGTTAACCGAAGACCATGATGGGTTATATGAATGCAGGATTAATGTGTAATCAACATTTGGCTAAATCTCATATTGTATTTGAGATTTGTGCTTTTATATGAAGCTTCATGTGAATGTGTTTGTCTTCACAGAATAATTAATCATATAGAGAAATCATGTTGAATTAATTCATGTGACACCCACACAGTTATTTATGAGGATAATGTAGCTTGTATAGCTCAAATGCAATCAGGTTATATAAAGAGTAATATGACTAAGCATATTTCTCCTAAATTCTTTTATCCTCACAAACTGCAGAAGATTGGTGAGGTGAAGATTTTGCAAACAAAGTCATGGAAAAATTTGGCCGACTTATTCACTAAGTCTTTACCTACTTTCTTGTTTCAAAAATATGTTCATGGAATAGGTATGAGACGATTGTGAAACTTGCAAAATTCAGGGGAAGCTAATCTCTAAAATATAACCAGATTTGTATTTGATAAATACATGATCCTCTTTACCCAAGGGGAAGACATCTGGGATGTCGTCTTGAGTAGGAGCATGAGCTACATATTGATTCGGTTCATATGAAGTTCTGAAGGTTTCACTTTTGTCTAACCCAGTAGGTTGGCATAACGATCAATTAAAGTATTTTACCACACCATGACATAAATCCAGAAGATTTATAATGCAAAGGTCCAGTAGACCGTTTTGATCATGAAAATCAGACCCTGAAGATTATATGTTGTACTCGTTTTCCTTTGTATGAGTTTTTCTCATGGGGTTTCTCATATTAAGGTTTTTAACGAGGCAATATTACAATTCCGTGTGTAATGTACTCTTTTCTCTAATCATTTTTTTTTCCACTGGGTTTTTGGATGAAGTTTTTAACAAGACAAATGCATACTAAAATAATTTGCCCAAGGGGAGTGTTAAGAAATAATTAACACATTAATTATATGGGCAAATTACTAGAGGTGCCTCTCTAAAGATGTGTCTCTTCGCTAAAGGTGTCTTTTCTTAAAGGTGCCTCTTCACTATAGATGTCTTTTGCAGAATTCATTCATGTACTATATATAGGGGTCAATCCCCACTTGTAAACACAATTGGAGAATTGATAAAGCGTCGACATGCTGTTCTTTTGTCTCTCTACTTTGCGTTCTTGATTGGATTAGAGCAACCACATTTTCTTCTCTAATAGTTCCACGAACAGTTAGTTTTGTTATAGCCAAGGCTCGCTGGATATAAGCTTGACTTGGCCGCGTTGCGGAATTCAAGCAATAAGAATTTATTTCCTATCTTCTTATTCACTTCTCAGCAGCTCCCACTATCTCGGCGCTGGCTTCATCTGGCCGGCAGGCACCATACCACGACCAGCCAACAGCCACAACTACAACCTATGGAGTCGGGTTCTTACCAGATTCTTTCTACCAGTCTGAAGCACTGAACCTAATACAAACTGTAGGACTTTACATTGCATCTCTCTCATACATACATTTCCCAAAAAAAAGAACTTAAGTTCAACTAGAACAAATATGATTAGAGGTATAAGAAAGAATAAAGAGAACAACTCTCGGTGCAGAGCATGCTGGAACAAGTGTACTTTACATGGAGCAGCATCAATCAACAGTCATCCTCAAGGTCAAAGTCATCATCAGAGCCACACTCAAGAAACGAGCCAATCGATTTGCGAAAAACAATGAAAGACTTGTCTTCCTGCAAAAATCAAAATGGTGTAACACAGAGACAAGACCGTCAAACCATGGAACATGAATATAATTATTATTCAGTTCTGGACATCTGAGTCTCTCACAGGATGGTGCTACTCATGGAAAAATTTGTGTAAGAAATGCATGTACATATGTACATTGTGCAATATATTTTACCTGCTTCATCCTTCTCAGAGATTGTTCTGCATTTGTTATCTTTTCTGAGAAGGAATCATCGAGCTCTGATAAGGTACACGTTTCCTTCTTCCCTGTTTGAAAGAACAGGTGTCAGCTGTTTTCCCTTGCTCGAATTACACAAATTATCTAATTACTTACTGTTATGTTCATATTGGTCAAACAACTTCTTCTTCTCAACTTCAACTTTTGAGAACAGGTCTACATAACATGGCATTTAAACAAGTTAGTTCATAGGCTATATTGTAAAATCAATTTGAAAATCAGTACATCACAGTTATCAGTGGATGCAGCATTCCAATTCATTTAGCAAGAAGCACTCGCCAGCAATAGTACTTGGCAAACAAAGCACGTGAGTTCAAATAAAATCGTCCTTTAAATTCTAGTACGCCAAAATAAAATCAAGCATTCCAAAATGAATTATAATGATAGAAAACAAGAGTATTCATATAGATGAAAAAACTAATAGGGAAACAACCATCACATAGTGCCTTGATACAAAAAAGAGTAAATTGCACTTTTGCCCCCTGAAGTTGGACGAAAATCTCACTTGGCCCCCTAAACTTTGTTTTGTATCACTTGGCCCCTTGAAGTTTCAACGCAGGCTAATTTTTTTCGCAACCGGAGCCAACTTCAAGGGGTTGTGTTGCAACGGGATCCAACTTCTAGGGGCTTTTGTGGCACCCAAACACAACTTCAAGGAGCCAAGTGATACAAAACAAAGTTTAGGGGGCCAAGTGAGATTTTCGTCCAACTTCCGGGGGGCAACAGTGCAATTTACTCATACAAAAACTATATTATACTTAATACTACTGTGCAAACTTTGCATGAAAATAAATACTACTGTGAAAATGGCACTTAGCTCTCATTTGACATACCTTGGAAAGCTTGCACATGTGCATCTTTTTCTTTACAGAACATTTCATACGTTTCTTGAAACTTGGTGTACTCTTCATTCAATGAAATTTCACACTGCTAGTAGTACAAATCACATACCATCAGTCAATCATGTGTAAACGAATAAACTGGCCAACTTCTGTACGAGAAGAAATTTGAATACCTCTTTGGAAGTGTTTGACAGTACTTTCAGCAAATCCTGCCTGCAAATGCAATAGAAACAAGAATTATACTGCATTAGTGATAAATTTTTTGCAGTAACTGCTTTCAGGGATTGTTTTTGCATGAGGTGGCAACCGGCAAGTATAGAACACTACTTCACAGCCCAAGAAGGTATAGTTTTAGATGAAGCACAAATTCACCATGCAAGTGCAATATCGAATACCTCTCCTTCTCAAACTTCAACTTGGTATCTTGTAGCATAGTCTGGATGTCCTCTGCGACACTAAAGGTTGAGAAAAGTAAAGAATTAGAAGGATTATGAGCTTAGTACACCAGGAAGTATAGTACAAAAGAAATAGCTTAGTACAGAAGTATGTGCACAAGGGGAAATTAACTACAGGAACTTCACTAGGTGTATTTTGTTCAAAAGGAAAATAGTGAGGATTATAGTTGGCCAAATGGAAAACAACTCATTTTGGCAAACAAAATCTGACAACGGGATACTGATAAACCTGAATCCAGCGGCAACCATACATTACCATGCACATTTGTAGCCAGTAAGAAGCGTTGTATATATCCCTCCCATACACACAACAACCACAAGCTGCGACGAAAATGGATTAATCACAGAGACAGCAAACTTCATATACGAAACTAACCCATGGAAAAGTGAATACTTGCAGCGGTCTTACAAACTCATTAAGTCATGTGTATCACTCCGATTCACCCTGAATCTTAAGTTAATTTCAAGCACGTGTGGAACGAAAATGCATCAAAAATCAATAAATGATACCATAAGCAGAGCCTAAAAGTCGCACATTACAAACACAGTACAAACAAAATGGTATGACAACACAGGTGGCATTCAGATTTGAGGCTCTAGATGACAGAAATTACAGGAAATTCAGATTTGTGGCTGCAAGAAAAGAAAGTTTCCGAGTCGTCACCTGGCGATGAGCTCCTCGCAAATCTTCTGGCCATCCCTGTTGGCCCCGCCCTTGATCAGCCGCAGCAGGCACACGATCTCCCTCAAGTCGCTGCCGCCGCCGCCACAAATTTAGCTTCCTGACGAAGTCGTCGTCTGACACAATCACACAAGTTTAGGGGTACAAGGGGGACGTGGCACCTGACGAAGTCGTCGTCCGACACGGAGTCGCTGTCGGAGCCGGAGCCTTCGCTGCCGCGCGTCCGCTTCGCCGAGCGCAGTACCTCGCCCCTCGCATCCCTCCGGCTCCGCCTTCCGCCGCCGGGGCTCGTCGCCGGCAGCATCGCCGGCAAAGTCGGCGAGGGAGGTAGAGCCGGGACTCAAATTTCTTGAAACGAAGGGTCGAGAGATCTAGATGGGTCGGGTCAGGTCGGATCACGCTTCGACCCGACCCGATCTGGTCCTCATCGGGATCCTACGACGACGGCACGACCCCGTCCCGCCGCCGCCGGTGCCCCGGCTCGCCGGCTGGCCGCTGCAATGCCGCGTGGGAAGGGACGAACGAAACCCTACCGCTAGGGAGGAGGCGGGATAGGAATCATGGAACGGGGAATTGGCGCGAGAGGAAAATAGATCAACACTCAGGCAGTGTACATTGCAGCTTACAACGTTTCAGCAAAATTTGAAAGTATTTAAAAAGAGATTTAAAAATTATAAAAAAGATTAAAAAATTGTTTTATCATCTTTAAAAGGACCATTAAAAATCTAAGAAAAATCATCACATGTTATTACACCAAATAGGTTATATGAAAAAATAAATTTTGCTGAAACGCTACGCCACACTACACTAATCTGAAATGTACAAGGCCTCAATGGAGCTGGCCATATGGGTCGATCCAAACGAATTGAACCGGGCGACCTGCTGACCTGTTACCGTGCATCGGGTCGGTCCGATTGGTTCGTTTGGCAAACAAATCAAGCGTTCGAAAAATGAACCGTGCCTGGGCCTAGAGGTGTTGGCCCGTTGAGTTAGCACCGTTCGTTTCGCATAGTAACGATCCCGTTCATTACCATGCGAACCGGGTCGGTCTGGTTCGGTTCGTTTGGCCCGGTTATTGTAGTTTTTTATTTTCAAATTTAAATTTTATCCCGCCACTGCTCCGCTCCCGCCGACCCCGCTCAACCGCCACTCCGCGCCCGCCGCTCGTCTTCATGCCGACGTCGGGGGCCCTGACGACACAGGTCGGCACAGTTCCCCCGTTCGTGTCGCCGCATCTGTTCCTTATGGTACAGTTTCCACCTGTTCCCGCAGCTTCTCCAGGTAATGCATTTAATCCATTTTTGCACAACATATTCATAACAATACACAAATGCATAAAGTTTTTAAAAATTCACCGTTTTCTGAACTCTTGCAGATGTCCGGTTCGGCTACACCTACGCCTGCGATGATTGCACCACAGGGAGGTGATAACAGTGCCACAAGGTCGTCTCCGCTCGAGTAATTCGTGATGGATTTGCTTAACCCAGATCCCGACCTAGGTGGCAGTTTGTAAAACCCATAGAGGTGCTTTTGTGACTTTGTATCATTCTACTTTACCGTTTGTGACTTTGCGACATATTTGATGACGTAGACTTCTGAGCTTATTTTATTGTCAATTGTACATGTATGTGAAGGTTGAAGTAAGTTTTGTTGTTATTTATCGATAATTTCATGTTTTGAAATGATGTGGATGTGTATGTGCTCGAAAATGTGATATCGAGCACCTAATTATATGTGTATGTCATCGGGTGAATCGGGGGAATGAATATATGGGGTAAATTGGGTTTTTTTGCAGGTTGAAGATGAACTTTATTAACAATTATCAGAAATTTTTATTTCTGGAAAACTATCAATGTCGTCGGCCAAGGCCGTAGCTGACCACACTGCTCTATCCAGGAGCGCCCCAGGTAGGCCACCAGACAGAACCAATGCCGACAGTATACATGTGGCCGCCGACTTAGCTGTACATTTGTGTCGGCGGCACCGTCGGAGGCTGCCGACACATATGGCGGCACCGTCGGAGGCACCTTGATGGAGTTGCGTCTGCGGCCTTCACAGGAACCGACCACATTGATATGCCACGTGCCGGGCCATCGTTCGCATGTGGGGTCCACTAGTCAGAGCATCGTCACTCGGCACGTTCCGTCAGGGGAATCTTGTGTGGTCGGCAGTATTAACCTAGGTGGCATGCCTTGTATGCGTCTTTGTCGGCCGGGCCGCCGACATATTTAGCCTGTGTCGTCGACGTTACGTCGGCGGAGCAGTGTTGGCGCCCGCCGCCAACAAATACCTATGTCGGCAGTATTAATATCGGTGTCGGCGTCTTTAGTCTCCGAGACTGTTTTCAATTTCTATAGTGAAAAATCTGTTTTGAAAAATATTATCTATCCCTCGGCAGTATTGAAGTATCATCTTGGAAAACCAAGGTTCGCCAAGATGATAAAGGGGGAGTTGGAGAAATCATGCACTCGGGAGTAAATAAGGCATTTCATCCAAGACGTCATATTCCATTAATACCCAAAATATGTTGCTTTACATTAATAAAGGTGATGCTGCCTACAATGATCACATTACAAAATATTAACTAGCTACACTTGGCCTTTGCCCTTCAGGTCAACAGCGTTCTTTGCCCTTGAAGAAGCTTGCCCGCCAGAGTCTTTAGTGCCCCTCGCCGCGACATACCTCTTGGCGTCGGTCATGAAGGCTTGGGTGAAGTCGCGACCCCAGGAATGCCAGAAGCACTTCATAATATCCTGAATGTTCTGCCTGTGCTCCCAAGGTAGCTCGCCTAAGGGGTATCCTTTGGGGTACTTAGTGGGCCGGTGTCGCCCAGAAGTGTTCCCTTCCAATGTGTGCAATCCAAGGCCTCAAGCATCATCGTGTAAGCGAGCACAACTCCGATCGCACACTCCGTCCCAAAGGCTGTTATACCCCCAGGGAGAACAGATAGTCCTTCTCGGAGGGAGGACAAGGTCTTCTTTGGAACCGAAGGAGGAGAACCGGGCATCCTCACGGTCCCCAAACTGGATAGCTCCTGGTGGACCCTCTGTGCTATCCCCAGGGCCTGCAGTTGCATCCCCTTCAATACCCTCTCCAGTTTTTCATGGGCGGTCCAAAGAACACTCCAAAACTTAGGTAATCCTGGTCATTAGGATTTCAGTTCTATATGAAGTGAGGAATATTCGCAAATTTCCTATAAACATAGGGTTTCATTGGAATTCAATCAATCAGTTACAAAACATAAGAGTTGCTTCATCTTCATTTTAATCGAAAGATATAGAAAAATGAATAGAAAGTAAAATGATTTAATATTTTTTCTTCTTTCAGAAAGAGAGAAGAATTGGTTTGGTGAATCGGAAACAATTTTATTTTATAGAAAAATTGAAGCAAAGATTTCATTTTCTTTTCTTATAAAACATACATATCAATATGCATGGGTGGGATCTCCCCCATTTCGGAGGAGTCCCTTCGGAAGCGCTCACGGAAAAGATCCATCTCGGTCCGCGAAAAGAGGAGCTGCTCTTCTAAAGTCCTCGCTTGGGCCTCCAGCTCCGCGGCCTGGGTCTTGGAAGCTTCTTGCTCTTGGGACAGAGGTGGGATAGGGCTGGTTTTCCTTCCTAGGAGGCGGACCTCCTCTGCCGTCACGCCGGAGCGCGCCGCCATGGTGGTCAAATCCTCCGCCGTCACTCTTGACTCCCCTAGCTCCCAGGACAAGCTGGACTGGGCGGAGGCTGCTAGAATGCGCTTGGGAGCCACGGAAATAGCTTGAAGAACTCGCAGGAGAAAAAGACCGGAATCAATGGAAGGAGGAATGTGGCGGTGATGGGAGGAGCCTCACACTGGCGGAGGGCTAGCAGGTGAGCGGCAGCGGAGCAATAGTGGGCGAGTAGCAACTGGCGCCGGAGCAGGGGATGGAGAAAGGAGGCAGAAAAGGCCTGGAAGCGAGAATAGAGGGCGTAAGGGGATTAATCCCCCCAATATCACATATATATGCGCCAATCCAATCACCGTATGGCCGGCACGAGTCATCACGGAGGACCCAGATCAAAATCGCCCACGGGAAAATAATTTTTTTCCCGCCCAAGGAATTCTATGGGACGCGCGCAATAGACTGACGCGTGGTCTATGTCCTATTGCCTCCACTAGCACTTGCCTCAAGAAAATGTATCATAGAGATAAATCAACCATCATATCACATAGAGCACGGACCCGCAGCAAAGATAGTGACGCACACCACCCAGCAGGTGCGTCCCTTGCGCAAAGTAGTGGCCCATGATACATGGGGTCATCGAAGCCGAGCGTGCTCAGCATCAGCAGCAGCGGGCGCACGAAACCTCCGTAGCAAACTCCAAGGGCGGACGCGAACGACGGCATCTACAAATTTTCAAAAGATCATCAGTTAAAATGGATTGCGAAGAATAAGAATTTATTTAACGGCTATTCCTTTTAAAAATTATATGGTCTCTAATTTCTAGGGCTACGTCCTAGGGCTAAAACCTGGCTCTGATACCAATTCTGTCGGCACCCGATTTACAAGATCGGATTCCACCTGCGTGAACACGTACTAGTCCCAAGGATCATGGCTAATACACACAAATATACAGAAACGGAACATTGCCAACGATCCGATTATTACAAAGAGAGAACTTAGTCCAGTACAAACACAAACAACGGCATCGCAGGCCGCAGTTCAGAGTACACAGAGATACAGGCCTAATACAATATCTATAAATTTTTCACGAGGGCTGTAGGAACGCGCAACCCTAATCTTCAGAGTCATCCTCGGAAAACGCCTCCTCGTCGTAATCCGGGTCCTCCTCCTCGAACGGCGGGCCATACTCGGATGGACCAGCTGTTGACGTTTTAAAAAGAGGGTGAGTACAAATTGTACTCATAAGTCGGGAAGTATGCAGATGTGGCCCGTACAAGGAGAGCTTAGGATATTTTGTGGAAATGCATTTATTAGCCTAGTTTTGGCAAAGCAATTTGGAAACAATAAATCTTAACATTTTCTTTGAGCTCTTCTCAAACGGTTCTCGCCACTTGGCCTCAGTGCTATAGCGAGAACAAAATCCTTTCTCATTTTCTTTCTCAAAACGGTTTGGTCCATTCCGCGCGACACTTTCTGGTAGGCCGACCCCCAATCCGGAATGTAGCCGGTGGCACCTAACTCAAACGAAATCTTTCTTAAATCCTTTGCTCATCTCAAATCCTTTGCTTAAAACCCTTTTTCAAAATTGGTTTTTAAAATGAATAGCTACCATATGATCAGCCCCTTCGCACGCTCGTAACAGCGAGCACGGCTATCATGACAGTTTTAACTCGGCAGAGTGGGTACGCCTTACCCTCGAGAGGCTACGCACCGAAGGTGTTTCGCCACAATACCGCTAACCACGAGGGCCAACGACCAGGCCCGTCCCATACCGGGGCTCGAGGTCGTACTATTATGGCTTAGTTCATAGGATCATAGGACGAGCAGTCCTTAGACTAGGAGAGGTTTGATATTTTAGCCCAGTTTTTAAAACGGTGCCGCACTGCACCAACCGACAAAATATCTCTCCCTAGTCGAAAAGTTTTTATGGTAAGAGAAAAATCATTTTCTACCAAGCATCACCCTTGATGCACTATCTTTCAATCACCCTTTCCCAAACATTTCTCAACAATATTCTCGTTTCACACATTGATTATTCCACATTGCATAAAGATTTTTAAGCAGTTATCGTACCACAATGGAGTATATAAATATGAGCAATCTATATTTTAGCCTTAGATTTAATCCTACCATATCTCTTACCTTTTCTATTTGGCATGATATCTAATTCTAGTAAATACGACATTAATCATTTTTAAACTAGCATGCATATTTTCAAATCTAGCAATCATTTTTCAAATAACCGAAAATGGCTTCACAATATGATCGAAGGGGGACTTGCCTTGATCGGTTCCGAGGAAAACGAAGGGGATGTCGTCGATCGGGTCTTCGGGGGCTTGACCTCCTAAACGCGCACACGCATATGCATTGCAAAGCAATACAACACACATAAGCAAAATATTTCATGCCTTGCTGTTTTAGGATAATGCAGAAATCCTATTTTTCATGCACCTTTATTTGGGAGAACAATTATGCCAAATGACTTATGCACATGAAATGGTGTCAATCCTAAACCATGAATTCCTCTAACAAAAGCATGCTGTATGAATGGCATGGCAACAAATATTTTCTAAAGTCCAGGGACTTGGAAAGTATTTTCTTTTTACTTAAAAGAAATATGATGACAATTTCTCTAGTGCACATGAAATGATACCATTACTAGGTTACTTATTTATCCCAAAAACGAATGCTATATGGGTGACATGCATAAATGTATTTTTCTTAGGTCCAGAAAACAATAAAGTATTTTTCTGAATTTTTATAGAATATTTACAGCACAATGCCTATTTTTAATTTAATGCTTTAAGGCACCAAGATGGTTTAATCAGAACTGAAAAAGACTTAAAAAGAAAAGGAACCCTCGGTAATGGGCCAGCTCGGCTGAGCGGCCCAACGGCGAGGCACGCTCGACACCGCGCGGTAAGCCAGCTGCACGGGTTGGCACGCGGGACCCGCCCGACCCCACATGGCAGCGCCTCTCTCGATGGCAACGAGGAAAAAACAGGGGAAAACTCCGACGGTGGCGGTGCCTACGACGGCGACGATTCCGACCGCCGGAAGTCGATTTGGCCCCGCGGTGAGCAAGCTACGAGCGAGATGAACCCAATGAAGGTCTAATCGTCCCGCGAGGTAAACGGAGCAAGCGGCGCGGCGGCTCGCAGCGGCGGCGATGCGCTAGCTACGCGGCTCCGGCGAGGCGCTCCACCGGAGATCAATGCCATTGGCTGAGAGGGTGAAGGGAGGGAGACGAGGTACCTCTGTGATCACTGGGTCGAAGGGGAGGCGGTGCAACGGCAGAACCACGGCGGCGGCGGCAAAGCGGGCATCGGGGAGGAACACGGACCGTACGGCTCCACTTCACGGGGCGCGAGTTCAACTGGATGACCTGCGCCAATTACGCGGTGAATTTGGCGTGGGAAAACGAGGCGGAACAATGGAGGAAACGGCGGCGACGCGGAGAAGAGTGGCAACGCACCGGCTCGGTGAACAATCGTTGCGGTGGCGCAAAGCAAAGGGCAGGGGCGTAGCAGTCCCCCTCTTATAGGCACGCAGCGCTCGGGGGTTCTTTCACGCGACGCGCATGGTTTGGCAACCTCCGGCATGAATTCCGGCCGGTGGCGTGAAGAGGAGCTTGGCGGCGTCACGGGTGTGAGACCGTGACAAGAAGAAAGGGGGCAGGCGAAAAAGAGGGGTCCGGGATGAGGCAATGGGAATGAGCTAGCGCATGGAGAGGCGAGCCAACGCGGCCCCGGAAGAGAGGAGAGAGGGAGAGCACCGCGGTGGCGACTCACGAGCAGGGGTGACGAGGCAGGGGAGAAGAGAGGAGGAAGGGGCTGACAGAGGGGCCCCACCTATCGGTGGCACCTCGTCTCGCAGGCGCAAGGGAGGAGGCAGCAGCGGACTAGGCCTGGCGCGGCAACCGCGGCCCAACAGAGAGGAAAGAGGAGCGGGGGAGGAAACTGGGATGCGCCGGAGTGGGCTGGCGCGGTTTCGGCGGCCCAACAGAGAGGAGAGGATGGACGTGGAAAAGGGGAAGTGGGCCGAAACTTTGGCCGAGGGAGAATAAAATTCTTTTCGATTTTTCTGGTTTCCACTATAATTTCATTTCCCAATACCCCTTTTTAAATACACCCACAATCAGGAAATATAATTTTGTTTCCCAAAATTTATTAGCACATTTTCTGAAAATTCCACCCTTGGAATTAGCTTTAAGAAAATATAATATACGCATTAAACAAAATGTTAAATTTTTCCACCAAGGGTGCATGCTTGAAAAGTTTAAATCATTTTTCCAATTTGACTACAATGCATGCAATGATGACGAAGATGTCATGGTGCAATATAATAAATGATTTAACATTTTTAAATATGCATTTTAAGAAATTGTTAACGTGCTAAATTGGGTTTAAAAATTTGGGATGTTACAAACCTCCCCCCCTTAAGGTGAATCTCATCCTCGAGATTCCGACTCTTCTGGAAACAATTCTGGGAACTTAACCTGAAGGTCTGACTCACGCTCCCAAGTGGCCTCAGCCTCAGAATGATTACTCCATTGAACCCGGCAAAAACGTGTAGCTTTACTACGGGTTTTACGAACTGCCACATCCAAAATTTTGATCGGATATTCTTTAAAAGACAGATCAGGCTGCAAATCCAACACTTCAGGAACCAACTGCTCTTCAGGAACTCGAAGGCATTTCTTCAACTGAGAGACATGGAACACATTATGCACACCTGCCAGATACTCAGGAAGTTCCAACTGATAGGCCACTTCACCTCTTCGGGCAAGAATTTTAAAAGGTCCAATAAACCTCGGGGCTAACTTGCCACTCACACGGAATCTACGCATGCCTTTAAGAGGTGACACGCGCAAATACACAAAGTCTCCAATGGCAAATTTCAAATCCCGTCGACGGTTATCAGCATAACTCTTCTGCCGGGACTGAGCTGTCTTTAACCTCTGTTGGATCATTTTGACTTGCTCTTCGGCCTCTATATTAGGATATATTAGAAGTCTTTTTATCATATTAGGATAGATTAGATCGTTTGCCTTTATCTTGACTTTGCTTGCCTTGTCTCTTCTTATATACCCTATATATAGGCCCTATGCATGCAGTTCAATACACATCTTATATTCATAACATAGTATCCCAAGGTCTGCAAAACTGTAGCTCATCCACTTCCGCTGCAGCCTGCAGCCTCCCCCAGGAGATGATATATTGCGTCCGAGGGTAGCCTCATCAATTTGCATCCTGGAGGCAAGCGACCTCACTACTTATCCCCTGCAACACCAAAACCAACTCTCAAGTCTCAACGTCTCCCCGAAGGCATGGCGCTCTGCCTCCAGGCCGCTCACCATATTCTCTACCAGGGCTGCAGCACCTCACTGTGTTGCCCATGCATCGCTACAGACCAACCCTTCCCACTGTGCCAGAGCTCATCTCCTTCCCGGCAGGCCGCTCCACCACAGTAGTGGTCGTTGCTTTTGGGGCCACTATCTCCGCCACGCATGGCTAACGCTGGTGATGGCGCCGCGAGGATGTCTGCTTCACCAAAAGCTTCTTCTAAGTCATCTGAATTTTCTAACCCCGAGTCATGGAGAGCTAAACAGTGTAGTCCACCTCAAGCATTTGCCGGTGCTTCACATATCTTTGATTGCTTCAGCCATCTGAATTTTCTAACCCCGAGTCATGGAGAGCTAAACAGTGTAATCCGCCTCAAGCATTTGCCGGTGCTTCACATATCTTTGATTGCTTCAATTGCAGCCACTTCAAGGGAAACAAAACACCGTTTTTTTCTTGTGAGCCCAAGCCAGTTTTGCTATAGATGGTGGTTCTTAGAAAAATCCTTTTTGCAAAAACAAAAAAAATTCCCTTTTCATTTGGCACTTCCTATGTCCATGCGTTGCAAGTCCACAACAGTCAATCAATTCATTATGCATGCAATGTTTGATCTTTTCTTTGGGCTTTTGTAGATCTCCTTGTTCTTGGTGATTGTGTTTTCCTTTGCACACCAACTTTCACTGTCATGTTTCTCCTTTATTTGATTTGACACTTTGCGATATCGTGCCACCTCCTTGATCTCCTTTTATCCTTGTATCCTAGCTTTTGCCTTTGCACCGTGTGCTTTCTTGGCTGTCTTCTCATCATGGATGGACGAAATTCACACAGAGAATGCTCACAGGACTACACCATGGATATTAATACGTCATTAATACATCTTTATCACGACGTATTAACGGGAATACAGCATGGAGAGCGAATATGTCCAGCCGTGTTGGAATAGGGGCGTATCACGTCCATATTTTGACGTAATGTCGTATTCACGACATATTGTTGTGCTAGGGGCATATTGCCTCATATTACAATATAGTGCGCAGTAATTGTGAATTTCAAGTGGCAAATGCACGGCCTGACACGCAAAATTGTGCACGCAGCTACGCACGCGAAGTTGTGCCGGCTAGGGTTCATGCAGCGCTGATAACCCATGCGCGCCGCGCTGCTGCGCTTTATGCCGGCCACCACCGCCTTCGTCGGGATCTCCTTTGGCCACATATACATCATATATATTTGCTCCTATTGCCGTTTTACCCTCTACGTATCAAGACGTTATCAAGGTCGTTTTAACGTTATGAAATCAACAAAGTAGTTGGTCATATTGCGTTCATATTATGTATTAATAACCTTGGACTACACACTTCCACATCTACAACAACATTTGCAACACCAGACAACTTTCATCGTACTGTGCTCTCCAAAGAGCAACTCTTCTCAAAATGTCAAAACAAAAGGTGCTGAGTTGGAATCCCATTCTAAGGATTCTTGTGGTTCCGGGGAATCCAATGGAGCCAGGAGGAGGGTGTTGATGGGGCAAGAAGGAGGTAGGGGTATTTGGGTCATTTCAGGTGAAAATGGCATGGATGCATGAGATTTGATAATCTTATGGCATGAGTGACAATTCGAATTTTGTAATGACAAAAGCGCAAAATAAACATATTATAATGGCATAGGTGCAAAAAAAAAACTCATTGTAGAAAGGGGCAAACTAGAATATAGGAAGTTACATGATTAATTATAGACGGCCGCAACAAAACTAACAGACAAAATAGGAAGCAACAATCAGCCTCCAAATTCAATCAACCATGATCATCATCTCTAAAGGTTAAACTTCTACTTTGCACATCCTCTTCTATGAGCTGGAAAACCTGGATTCATGATGCATGCTTGTTCTGGAACACTCTTCTATTCAGTTCCTTCCATCTATGCCAGCACACATGCGTTATGAACCCACTGAAATCCTTTGTTTGATTTTTGCCACACCTTTCCCTGGCGTTCACCCACCATTTACTAGGGACGAAAACAGGTTGGATAGGGGTACGGATTATTTTACCGAGTACGGATTCGGATACGGATAGTGTTAGATATGTATTTGAATACGGATTCAGTTGGATAAGGCTCCATATCGGACACGGATCGAATACGAATATGAAACCGGGTTTTACCATCATACCTCAATAAGAAATCGATATACCATATCCTCATTGTTGTCCAGTCACGAAAGCACAACATATAACAATTTGAAAGATACAATATACAGGTAGGTAGTCCTGTGTAGAGCAGCAGCTCGCATGCCTCTAAGGCTATCATGCATAGTAGTGTCTAGGCCAAGCCACACGTTAACACCGATCCAATCTCTTTCTATTTACAGATAATATCTGGATAACTAAGTCACGGGATACAGATAATATCCGTCGGATAATCCTCAACCCGTAGTCGTATGGGTATCCGTTTAAAAATCCAAATAATTATCCATATCCGTATATGTTTTCATTCGAAGAGTAAATGGTTTTCAAATCAACAAAAATCGGATATGATTTGGATTTAAACAAATATTATTCGATCCGTTTCTACCCCTATCATTTACCTAAACTCTGAAGTTTATTGTGCGGTCGTCTAGCCTCAAAGGCCTAGCTGTGCAATGGCCTTTCTCCAAATGTTTGCAGAGAAACCGTGGTGTGGTAGTAGATGGTCAATAGTTTCCATTAATTGGTCATACAAACGACAGAACGACACCACCATGACTCCTCTTTCTATCAAACAGCCGAAAGCTTAGTATCCGCTAAGTTCACAAGCTGGAGATAAGCGGACTCGAACCGCTGACATCCGCCACAGGGTAAACCACCGCCTCTCAGGCCTCCCCGACGGGTTCTACCATAGAGGCCAACGATAGACAATAACTCCCCCCCGAACACAGCTTACAACTTTCATCGTACTGTGCTCTCCAAAGAGCAACTCTTCTCAAAATGTCAAAACAAAAGGTGCTGAGTTGGAATCTCATTCTTAGAATTCTTTTGGTTCCGGGGAATCCAGCTACAGGAGAACCAGGAGTGGGTAGCTCTTCCCTTTTTCCGCCCAACTCTTTGATTTTAAACTTAAAAATGCTGGTTTTAAAAACGAGTGATTGCCCTTCTCCGATCCATAATGCCCCCACATAAAAAATTTGCACTTCGGTTCCAACCTAGCTTCCCACGGTTGACGACGTTGACGGTAGTGTGGGTGTTTTATATCTCATGAGGTAGGCTGATTTTGCTGAGTGCTTGCCACAAAACTTATTAGCTTTTTGCCTCACCTGCTGTGGACTCCTTCTCTAGCCAAGTTTTACACTGTAGCGTTCATTTGGACGTTGCAAAAGTTGTGCCACGCTATATATTTGTGGCACAAAATTGCAGTAAAGTGCGGTATAACAAACCAATTTCCGTGGCCACGTTAAGGGTGGTAAAGAATCAAACAGACCCCAAATCTTCTTGTACACATATACACGCGTGTCTTAATCAATACAGTGCTCTAGTTGCCTTAAAAAATTCGCGAGCATAGTTTTAAGCTTTAACGTCTTGATTTGCTTGAATCGTTTGTGGATCAGACTCCTCCGACAATGTACCTAGGGTTGAATTAAGCTAAGCGATATTTAGTACCATCAATCTCGTCGGTTTATTGGACACCCCCAAGGCCCCAATCAAACCTTATTCGATTCTATCTTGTACCCTCTTTTCCTCCTCCTTTATTCCCTCTTCAACTCAGAGATGCAAACCTTATCATCGCGCCAAAGCAACTACACATTCATATATAGCTCACTCAAATCTTCTACAGTTCATTCCAACTCCCATTAGCAGGGAGCTAAAAATCTCCAATACTTTCTGCAATGAAAAAAAAGGTCCTCTGATTCGGTATGCTGCCATGACGTAAAATTATGATTTATGAATGCTATCTATCTATCTATCTATCTATCTATATAAAGCAGAATTAAACAAAGCCACCACATTAATCCTAAAATCCTAGAAATTCCCACGTTAATTGAAAAATAGGAGAAATTCTCATGTTAATCGTAGAAAAAAGAAAAAGACCTATATCGTTGAATATGGATAATATTATGTAAATCTAACAGCCAATATTGAAAAGATAAAAAAAACAACTATTAAAAATGATCTAATATATTAGAGATAAACTCTAAATATGTTCTGATATATTAAAGATAGATATATTAGAGATAGAAAAGCTCGGCTTGTCTACTCTGATCCACTGGCCGATGTACCGATCATTTAGGTACGTTTTGTTTTTGCTTTTGTGCCTCATGATCTCCATTATCTAAAGATGACGCCATGGCAACATTCACCGCGGGTAGCTGAATGAAACTTATACCCTTGACATTACTGTTTGCTTCACATCATGATCTCAGGCTTCACAGCGAGATGTGTAGCTTGTGGATTTAGCAAGTATGTTATATGAAGAGATGTCAAGGAAGATCTTACGCAAACGAGCAACTCTAATGAGGTGGTTTGGTTAATCATCAACCATATGTCCCTACGGCACCCGAGCATCATCCGATTCAAGGATGTATGGTACGATTGCTTTGCTCGCCGCCTCAATTCTTTTGAAGATTATGTCGAATATACGATGTAAAGAAACTTTTTTTTGCGGTTCTTCAAGTGATTCTAACACCGACACATCTTGCGATCATCATGGAGTACGCTTTCAGCGAGGAGCTCTTTGAGCGCATCTGCAATGCCGACCGATTTAGCGAGGACGAGGTTGCGCCTTGCTCAATATTCTGATCATATATTTAGTATCAATTGTATGCCACTGTTATATTGGTTAACTGGAAGTCTTGTGTATGTTTGGGCTTGCTTCTTTTTCCACCAGCTGATATCTGGAGTTAGCTACTGCCATTCCACGGTATCCTTTTGTTTTCCAAATTTTACTAGCTAACCTTCCCTTTCTAATTAGTACCCTGTATGTAACTAAAATTATCCTACTCTGTGATTTGTGATATCACAATTCTTTAAGCAAGTATGCCATCATGACTTAAATCTCCAAATCAAATCCCAAATCATGCGACTGCCTCGGCTGCAACCTCTGAGCCCCCTCCTCTGGTTTGGTTCTTGCGCGGGATTCGTTGGCGAGAGTAGATTGAGGCTTGAGAGTGGGGGTAGGGAAGAACATATGGGGCTCCCCGCTAGTGCTTAGTTAAGTGGGAATTGTTATTGTTTCTAGCTATTTTGCTGTCGTAATTACTATATGGTGTAGCTGCTACATTGGAATCGGCTAAGAAAGAAAGGGGCTTGGTTTGGAGATTGGTGCTGGGGTTTTAATTTTCCTTGCCTACTCACATGGATGTGTGATTACGACGGTTGTTTTAATAATCTGTAGCTGCTCTGTTCCAAAATTAGGATTTAGAAAATTCTTTAAAAGTATACTTTGACGAATAGTTTCTTACAATATATTGTAAATTTCTAACAATAGTTTTAAAAGTCTTTAAAAGTTTTGTTGTCAGCCTCATAGAGACAGAGCAATAGTGAGTGTGAGACTATGACTACAGAATATGAATTATATATGCATCAACAACAGAATGATCTGTGCTGATAACCGTGTTCTTTCACTGCATCAGTAAACTTGAATTGAACTGGGTTTTCTTTAAAGTAAACTTGAACTGTGTATGGCATTAGGAGGTCATGTTCTTAGTATTTGATATATATGAGTACATGTAAATATCATTATTTATGTCCTTTTATATCTGGTCAATCCACTGCTATTCGACTCTTACCCAGTTTATAGAGATTAATTGCCTGCAGTTTGCTGACAAATATGGCGTTGATAAATTTTCAGCGCAAATGCATCCATTTAATTTGAGTTTTATTTTTGCTGCCAATTTATAAGTTTACCTGATTTCTGTAACTTAACATATGGACTGTTCTTTTAACTTTTAGATAAACCCTTCTATCTTGGGAAGTGGGAACATATTGCGTGCAACCAAACTTAAAAAGGCTGCTAACAATTCTAAAAAGAAATGGTTGTACTTATAAAGTTACTACATCTATGTATGAAATTGTAAGTTCAAATTCATTTTATATTCATAATTCTCTTTTTTATTACTCTTTACATAGAACGAATTTGTACATGAAATTTTTTATATACTATGTGGAGTAAACCATGAAGTACATCCACAAATTGCTTCACAATTTTTTGACATTTTTTTTAGTTCGATTGTGCACCAAGCTTGATCGCATGCAATATGTTTCCTCCTAATCTTTTAGTTAGCATTGTAGACTGACAATCATCATCAATATGTTTTCAAAATAGCATTCTATTGTTTTTCACGGAATGGCAATTTTTTTGCAACGCAAACAAAGAATATTTTTATTAAAGCATTTCATCCTGCCTAAATACTGGATTATTGATTAACCTGATATTGATTGCTCATCGCATCTTCTCTTTTACCTTGGTATCATTACATCCTTCAGACAATCGCTCTCCTTCTCACCTATCTAGCTTGTCAGTCTTGTTGTAAAGAAAACAGTAGACAGATTTAGCCATGATGAGCTGATTTTTGACTTTATAAGGCGGACCCTCTATGGCTCTATCCACCTCTCTCTTACGTACGTATATGTATGTATGTATGTTAGTTAGTTACAGTATTATAGAATTATAGAAGGCCTCCGGGGATGCTCTTGCTATCTCGGTTTCAGCTTGAATATATCCTTTTTATGTAATGGAGTACTTGCTTCCAATGTAACCTGTAGACCATCTGTGTCCACACCTAGATGTTGTAATGTTCAATTACTTGGAATTATTGGTAACCGAAGCCGTACCCTTTTTACAAAATTTCAGTAAAAATGACTTGGCAAAATTCTATCGTTAGAAAATCGAAAGGTACTAGGTATATTGAGACGCATCGTTCCGAAATGGACATGGGAAAATTTCTCCCATTTTATACCCATGCCATTTAAGCTGGAATGGTAAAAAAAAAAACTGTCCATCCTGCAAAACATTTGGCCGTGCTATGTTCCTTGCGTAAGAGTGGCAATAACATCTCCATGTGCAGAAAGGCATCAAAAATCAATTAAAAAAATTGAGGGCGACACAGAAAATCCCCAAATTGTGGCAAGCTGGCAAGGTTTATGCATGGGTTAGTTGGATTCATTGGTCAAGTTGGTTTTGAAATATTGTGCCAGCATCATTTCATGTTTGAACCCTACACTGTTAAGATTCTTGTCTCGCACTCTGGGGTTCCTTTCGGCTTATAACTCGTTTTTTAGAGAATGGGCTTATTAATCATGACTTCGCTATTTCTTCTTCATGCTTAGCTTCTTAAAGTTGCTTCTCGAATATCATGAAGCTCTCGTAGCTAAATTGAACCAACCGTTTTAGTTTCTCGAACACTAACAATTATTTGCTTTGTCCATTATGGTAAAATAAAACGCTTCGGTTTTAAAACCTTTTTTTTTTTATCATGAAGATGTGTCTGAAAAGCTGAAAAAAAGCAAGTCAAGACAAAACTAGGTAGACTCCAAAAAAACGTTTTGGAAAGCTCTTGGGGTTCAGGTTATCAACAAATATAAATTCAGCTCTATAGAACACCCAGCGTCAACAGTGAACCGAGGATCCATTTCACTCACCGCTACTACGGGAATCGCTTTTGCTTTCTTTTCCTCTGGCTACTAAGATGTTTCAGTTCGCCAGGTTGTCTCTTGCCTACTTATGGATTTTGCAGGCAGTTCAAAAGATTGACCTATTTGGGAATCTCTGGATCTGGCCGCTCAGTCGTAGCGTTTGCATTCATCACACGACTTTGTTTACGGGAAACAATATATACAGCGCGGCAAAAGCAACCCGATTTACAGTTTGGTGGTGCGTGACTCACTGTGATTCTGAGAGGCAGAATATCAAACACTTGATGGGTTGCTAGGCGTACAAAGGAACGCACAGGGCGAGACTGAAAACATCCAGAAAGAGAGCACACACTTCAAAATCTGAAACACCAAAAAGAAACTGAGCAGTTCATATATATGCTACATGCCAGACAATCCTTCAACCTATTTGGAGCCATGATTTTGATTTAGGATGCAACATAACACGCTGTGGAAATGTTTAGTTAAAAGTGGTAAACAAGACTACATGGTCTAGTAGTTCATATCCAGACAGTCTACATACGAAGGTACATCACTTTGCAGCAGCTCAGTCTTGAAGGCCTTCAAGATTTTTTTTATCTGTAAACCTTTTTTCTGTCCAACTTTTCGTTTTTTACCCTTTTTTCTTTTATTTATCCAAGTCATTCTGCACATGCAATCCAAAGAGAGAGAACAAAGAAGAGGGGTCGACTTATAGAAAGGTGAGGAGGAAGCAAGGGAGCGGCAGGCTCTCGCCAGAATCGCAATGGCTCTGCATGCTGCACCATCCTTTTCTCCTGGAAGAACCTGAAAGAGAACCATCAAAACATCCATTTTGGAGAGGATTGAACAATGCTCCGTTGAGGCTTTGTGGGCTGTTGCTGTTCCATGGAATTCCTCTTCTTCATAGCAGATGAAACCGTCGGGCTCAGATAGTCGTGACTCCTCTGTGGCAAAGACGTGTTCTGCGAGTGTGTCTTCCGCACAGGGATCAGTGTGTGCTGCTTCCTCAAAGTTCCGTTTTGCATTGATGAGGTCCTTGGGGAGCTCCACCTCCTGTAGGTGACACAGCTCTGGCTCCGACCAACGTGCTTCTCCCTGGGGCTTGGAATGTTCCTGCTCTCCATGGTTTCAGCTGAGTACATTGTCTCCTCCTCGCTACTAAACTGGCCTTCATGTCCATACTCCATTTGCTCAAAATGTGGATTGAAAATTTAAAAATTTGAAAAATTAGGCTGCTGGAATGCTCCATTATTTATGTCAGCCAGGCTGGCCGACGTAAATACTGGAGCTATGCCGCGCGCCCGAGCTCCAGTATTTACGTCGGCCAGCCTGGCTGACATAAATAATGGAGCATTCCAGCAGCCTAATTTTTCAAATTTTTAAATTTTCAATCCACATTCAAAATTTCCATATCACATTTCAACACAATCAAAATTGCCCTGATTTTCAATTCACATTCAAATCCACACGTTCGCACAATTTGACACGTTAACACATTCCAATCCATAATTTTCAATCGACATTTCCAATTCACAAGTTCACATACAAGTTCCAATCCAAAAGTTCGCACAATTGAACACGTCAACCCTACTTCGCACAAGTTCAACACGTCATCAACACGTCAACAGAAAGTTCAACACGTCAACACCTGTAAAGATAGTTCACAACACAAACTAGCTTGGAGGAGTATTATTAAACTGATGTCCACTACCAGCATCGCCTCCTGAGCCAAGGTAGTCTCCAACGGTCGGCGGAGTCCTTGAAGAAGAAGCGCCTCCAACAGTGGCGTCTGGAGGAGCCACCGAATCCTAAATTGCAATGCAATATTAGAATTTCTAAGTTACACAACCATGCACATACAAAAAGTCTAAATTTGATACATACCGTAATGGGAGATGTTGTGTAAATATAGGTGGAGGTCTGAATGGAGGAAGACTTAATGGCGTTCCAAACTGTTGTGTCATATATGTCTAAAAATAATTTTAACCATTCGAAGATCAAAATAGTGAATTGCATGTATTAGGAAATGAGTATGAATATAAAGTAAAATTTATCATTTTTCATTCATTTCAAATAGAATTTAACAAGTTTTAATGATTTCTAGTTATTAGGTTAACAATGTAAGAAGTAATTATAATTGGACTATTTTATTTTAATGTAGCAGTGATATATGGAATTTAAAACAAGACATCAGGAGGACCATAATTTTATAATTTTCATTAATTTGAAGTTGAAATGAACAATAATTTCAAATGAACAAGATTACCTGTATAGCTGCCTGTTGTTCCTCCTGCCATGAAACGAAGTATTCTTGTTGTTGCCTCAACTGCTCCTGTAGTAGTTGGGTCTCACGAGCGCTTGACCCACTACCTTGCGAAGAAGCCGGCGATCTTGCTGAACTTAACACAGCCGAACTATCCAGGACGTTATTAAACATGGAGAATCTACCATGTTTCTTGCCACCTCCACTACTATATAGAGCCACATGATCGACATCTTTCCTTCTCCAGTCATAGTCAGCCCCGTGAGCATCGGCCATCACTGGCCCATAAGAAGCTTGCACAACATATTAATGCATCAGGATACAATAAAGAATTCACTTTAGTTAGAAAACAATTATACTAACCAGGCTCTATGTAGCCTTGTCACAGCATAGCTGATCTGGCTATGTGGGATCAAAACCAAGATGGCGTCTAATATAAGCTTCGACCTCAGTAGGTCGAGACCCAGTTTGAGCTTCCTATATTTAACACATAGAACAAGATTAGTTAATATTTGTAAACTAAGCTAATCAAATATCAATAGTAAAACCTATAAATATCCATATGCAACTGTAATAAACTTACCATACGTCACGCAAGACGAAGATGTCCATCGGCTGCGTACCGCTGAGATACCCTTGGGCCCGCCTCCCTATTACCCCTCTTCTTATTTGAATTCTGAACAAATTCTGCTGAAGCCCAGTATTGGATAAGAGCATGCCATGCTTCAGGGCATTTGTTGAACCAAGGCAACATAACTTCAGGCCATTGGTACTGATCTTCGCAAATGTAGATTTTTAATGCACCAAGCTTCTTACTCATATCTTGATGTAGCACCCTCTTATAAAACAAGCACACCGTCTGAATACGAGCCTGGTACATCATCTCCTTGACCGTCCTGGTCGCTGCGTTCTCAAAAACATATCTTGCCTTCTCTTGGAGAGACTGCTCCTGATCACTTGGCAAACGGTATCTCTCCTGCATGGGAAATGGATAAATTAGTTAGGCATAAATGTATATAACAATATTCAATACGAACAAAAAATTTAGAGAATTACCCAGAAATCCACCCACACTCGTTGGGTAACAGTCCCATGCATCCCATCTGTAGCAACCTTATAATTTGCCCACTTCAGGATTGGCAGCGTTACACCGTTGATGACCACTAGGCCAGTATAATGGTAACGCAAAAGAGAACCCAGCGTACCATTCACTTGCCTTATACTGTTTGTGCCTATCCATGCCACATCAATCCATTGCCTACAAATAGTGTACATTATACAACTTGTGAGAACTCTAGTAAATAA
This sequence comes from Raddia distichophylla, assembly GCA_005191435.1. NCBI lineage: Eukaryota > Viridiplantae > Streptophyta > Magnoliopsida > Poales > Poaceae > Raddia > Raddia distichophylla. The sequence continues at coordinate 2,395,806 of SPJY01020047.1, read as the reverse complement.
TTGATGTTCAAATAGGCCAAATGTTTACTTACCAATCACCACGTGACAGGATAACTCTACGTGCTTGAGGAACTACTACCGTGGGAATGGTATTAGTACCTCTATACCTGAAAGAAAAGCAGAATATTAGCTGAATTAATGTTTATTATTAATATTTCCCAAATATCTAAACATTCCACCTAAAGGCAGGAGCATCCCATCCCTCAGCACTATCTTCTTCCTCATATTCGCCCCCCTAGGCACTATCCTCCTCAGCCTCGTCCCCTCCCTCAGCCTCCACCATAGCCTCCCCCCTCCCTCATCCTCCTCCACAGCCTCCCCCATCGCCTCCACAGCCTCCTCCGCGAACTCCCTGGGCTCCTGAGAATGAATTGATAAAAAATTAGTACATTTATGATATAAAATTTAAGATAGCACAATTAAAATTATTACCTCTCGAGCTACCGTCGAGCGACCTGCTCTAGGCACCTCCTGAGCGACCTCCTCTAGGCACCTCTCGAACTGTCTCTGCCTGCTCTGCTGATAACTCGATCCTCTAAAAAGTGATTCTTGACGACTCGACGAAGACCCATCCTTACTTTTTGATTTTCCAGTGTGACAAAAAAATGATTTCATCCTGGTTTATAAACATTCTATATTAGTATATAACATACTTAAAATATTAAAAAAAAATAAAGAATTATGTGTATCATTTGTACTTTCTAGAAGTAATCAGTGTCCACAAGTTCATGTACACCGGCTCTGCGTTGTCTCGTTTCTGAGACTTCTTGAGAGGCATAAGCACGACGTCACTTTTTCCTTCTAACATTAATATCTGTTGTATCGCCCACTAATTCTGTTGTTATTACCTTTGCAATTGCGGTTCGAATCTATCCGATCTTTATCTTTTTGCCCAAAGAACGAATAAAACCCCTTGTCGAAGCCCTTTATGATAAGCTTCCCTGGATCTGGGAAGTTTCTCTTTCACGGTATTGGGATCGTTTGATCGATTTCCTTGATCGCTACTTATAGGCGTACGCTCAAAGGATACAAACAGGGATTCGCAAACAAAAAGGGGAATTCGTAGTCACTTTTTCCTGTCGCGTAAAAAAAAGGATTTACGCGAGAGCAATAGAGGTTGGGATACATCTATCTCTTCTGAGCAACCTCTTTTGGATTCTTAAGACCACCCTTGCAGTAGGATACCGTCTGCTTTGGGTTCTTTATTATCTCCTTCGAGGGATTTTTAGGATCGTTCAGGCTATATTTAGTCTATTTTGGCTTTTACTGTCTACTTTTCCCAGGGAGATGGTTAAGGACCTCAGAAGATAGAGGAGAGCGCCAGGCACAGATTTCCGGAATACTTCTACGGGGAATGCTCATTCAATGAGCATTCTCCATATTATGCCTTGAAGAGGACTCGAACCTCCACGCTCTTTAGCACGAGATTTTGAGTCTCGCGTGTCTACCATTTCACCATCAAGGCATCTTGAAAGTGAATCGTATTCCATGAATATGATATCTATCTAATGTGATATATTCCATATATGACAAAGGTGGAGTCTTGGAGTATTTCGATCGATCGGTCATATAGGCCTGAGTCAGACATCAAATAGCTTCGATTTGCATTATCCGTAGGACACCTTATATGTATAAAAATCGATATCAAAATCAAAAAGATGTACAATCCAATTTCTCGATTCAATAGAAGCCCAAAGAGGTCCATATGGTACCCAAATAAGGATAGATATGTCAAAAGCAGGTCTGATTACACCTATTCCTAATCCTAAATAGAATGTAAGGACGTAAGGATTTCTATGTAAACGGAGTATCCTATTTCCATAGGCTCGAATGACCCCTTCTCATAATAAGAATGTGCACGGCCTGGTCCGGTATGGAATGAACTTATAATCTGATGATCGAGTCGATTCCATGATTATAAGTTCATAACCCTAGCGCCCATTCCCATTTTGGGCGGAACAGATCAATCCCACAAGCCTCTTATCCATTCCCGTTCGATCGTGGCGGGGGAGTAAGTCAAAATAGAAAAAACTCACATTGGGTTTAGGGATAATCAGGCTCGAACTGATGACTTCCACCACGTCAAGGTGACACTCTACCGCTGAGTTATATCCCTTCCCCGTCCCATCGAGAAAGAGAATTAACGAATCCTAAGGCAAAGGGGCGAGAAACTCAAGGCCACTCTTCCTCCGGGCTTTCTTTCCGCACTATTATGGATAGTCAAATAATGGGAAAAATTGGATTCCATTGTCAACCGGTCCTATCGAAAGTAGGATTGACTATGGATTCGAGCCATAGCACATGGTTTCATAAAATCTGTACGATTTTCCCGATCTAAATCGAGCAGGTTTCCATGAAGAAGATCTTGTTCAGCATGTTCTATTCGATACTGGTAGGAGAAGAACCCAACTCGGTATTCTTAAAAAAAGAGGGAAGCAGAACCAAGTCAAGATGATATGGGTCGCCCCTTCTTCTTGCGCCAAAGATCTTACCATTTCCGAAGGAACTGGGGCTACATTTCTTTTCAATTTCCATTCAAGAGTTTCTATCTGTTTCCACGCCCTTTTTTTGAGACCTCGAAACATGAAATGGACAAATTCCTTTTCTTAGGAACACATACAAGAAAAAGGATAATGGTAGCCCTCCCATTAACTACTTCATTTTCATTTATGAATTTCATAGGAATAGAAATCCATGTCCTATCGAGACAGAATTTCGAACTTGCTATCCTCTTGCCTAATAGGTAAAGATTGATCTCTGTAGAAAGACTGATTCATTCGGATCAATATGAGGACCCAACTCCGTTGCATTGCCAGAATCCATGTTCCATATTTGAAGCGGGTTGACCTCTGTGCTTCTCTCATGGTACAATCCTCCTCCTGCTGAACCCCTTTTCTCCTCGGTCCACAGAGAAAAAATGTAGGACTGGTGCCGACAGTTCATCACGGAAGAAAGAACTTACAAAGCCGGGATCGCTAACTAATATAGTACTACTAAATAATACTAATATATAGAAATAGATATCTAGAAATAGAAACGAACTAATATATAGATAATCGAAATTGAAAAGAACTATCTTTTCTGTATACTTTCCCCGTTCTATAGCTACCGCGGGTCTTATGCAATCGATCGGATCATATAGATATCCCTTCAACACAACATAGGTCATCGAAAGGATCTCGGACGACTCACCAAAGCACGAAAGCCAGTTAGAAAATGGATTCCTATTTGAAGAGTGCCTAACCGCATGGATAAGCTCACATTAACCCGTCAATTTTGGATCCAATTCGGGATTTTTCTTGGGAAGTTTCGGGAAGAAATTGGAATGGAATAATATCGATTCATACAGAGGAAAAGGTTCTCTATTCATGCAAACGCTGTACCTAGAGGATAGGGATAGAGGTAGAGGGAAAAATCGAAATTAAATAAATAAAGAATAAAGCCAAAAAAATAAGTCGAAGATAGAAGAGCCCAGATTCCAAATGAAGAAATGGAAACTCGAAAAGGATCCCTTCGAAAGAATTGAACGAGGAGCCGTATGAGGTGAAAATCTCATGTACGGTTCTGTAGAGGGACAATAAGGGTGACTTATCTGTCGACTTTTCCACTGTCAACCCCAAAAAACCCAACTCCGCCTTACGTAAAGTTGCCAGAGTACGATTAACATCTAGATTTGAAATCACTGCTTATATACCAGGTAAAGTGTAACCGGGAGACTAATCGTCTCAACAAGATGAAGAGGGAGATAGAAGAAGATGACGCCGAAGTAGCAAGGGAGCACAACCAGCTAGCAGCTAAAAAGGTGAAGATGGAGTGGGAGTACGCCTCGTTCTTCAAGAATCAACGAGAAGAAGCAAAGAAGGGAGTAGAGCTGCTCGTCATAGAAGATTCAAGTGAAGAGGAAGAAGAAGAACTCTTGGAGATGGAGGACTCAGCAGCGTCGGCCTAGGATAGTTTGATCTTAAAACTAGAATAGTTTGATTTTAATTAGTTCGTTCGTTGTAATTTAATTAAAACAATGTGTGGGGCATACCGATGTTTGAATTTCTCATTGTGATATGGATGCTCATTATATTTTAAATATTAGCAAGCTATCTATAAAGTTATCTTTTGCATAAACTTTGGTGTAATGTTGTGTATTGCTTATTTGTTAGCTTAGAGTCTGTACCTGCCCAAAAAGAAAATTTTAATAAAGGAACTCTGTAAAACCGGCTCAACTACATACTTCCTAGGTATGAAGGTTAAGGTAGCCTATAATAAGGCAATAATATAATACAACTAATTTGTTGTTTGTGCATGTAAACCATGTTTGAGTTGGATTTTCTCGTGCCTGCCAACTTATGTTAGCATGTGGGGGTGTTGCTATCTTCTTTTGGATCTTTGTATTGAGTGATAAAAACCTTTTATAAAACTCTTATCTGGGGATGTCACTCATCGTCTTAGTTCTTTTCTTTTGCTATCCAACCCATGCCAGCAGATGGTTAGAGGATGTGGAGCCCGTGGCAGAGGAAGAGGCTGTGGAAGAGGGGTTCAACCCATCCCGTTCAATTTGGATGATGGATTGGATCAGCAATGCATCCCAGAAGTAGTTGCGGAGGATGTTGCTCCAGCTGGGGGTAATGCCCAAGGGAATCAAGAAGAAGTCAACCCGGCAGGACAAGACAATGCTGCCGCACAGCAACAACAACAGCAGCAACAACAACAGTAGCAGCCACAGCAGCAGCAGCCGCCACAGCCACAGCCACAGCAGCAACAGCAGCATCAACAGCAACAACCACCGCCACGACCACCCATACCGCCAGCAGGACCAGCACATGATGTAGTGATACTACAAGCTTTGCACTTGATGGTGGATCACCTGAATAATCAGCCCCAGCAGTAGATGCAAGCACCAGGGCAGATTCGCTCAAAGTTTGGGGAATTTACGGGGACTAGGCCGCCAGAATTCTCTGGAGTTGAAAATCCCATTGAAGCTGAAGATTGGCTGAGAAGTGTGGAGAGTAAGCTCTACTTGGCCAATTGTGATGGCTATGTGAGTGTGAAGTATGCTACTCACATTCTGAAGCGCAATGCAGCTCATTGGTGGGATAATTATTGTGCCACCAACCCCAAGTATGGCAATATGGTGTGGGATGATTTGTAGAATTGTTCAAGAGTTATCACATTCCGATGATTGCACGTGAAGAGAAAAAGATGGAGTTTGAGACACTAAGTTAGAATAATCAGACCATAGATCGGTACATCAGCAAGTTCATCGAATTAGCTCGCTATGCACTTGATCTAGTTGCTACAGAGTGGGCTAAGGTATGGAGGTTTACTGAAGGCCTGGATACTTGGTATGGAATGCAAATCAAACTCCTTCGCTGTCAAACTTTTGATGATGTCACTGAAAGAGTTCAAATTCTAGAAGGAGCACAACGTAAGCATAATGACGAGAAGAAGAGAAAGGTTGGCACTCAACAGTCTGGTAACAACATACACCAGTGTACCAATCAGTACCAGAATGCTAGCCAGGGACAGTATCAGACCCAACAGTTTAACAACTCTGGTTATAAACAGTCGAATACCAAGTAGCAAGGAAGCAATTCTCAGCAAGTTCGTCAAGCCCCTCATACTGGAGGACAGGTGCAGAGTCAGAACAAATCTAAGGTCGGTGTGACATGGTATAGGTGTCACCAGCCAGGACATTGTTGACGGTCAATTTTGACAACAAATAATATGATTCCGACAGTCAACATTTGGTGAAATGAATGGAACCGGAACTAAAATTGTGCAAATTTACAAAGTTCCATGAGTTTTGGTAAGATTTTGCATACAGAGACCCACTGAGCAAAATTGGGCCCGAGCCGGGCAAAAGAGTGGGTCGGCCGACCCAACCTAGGCCGGCCGACCCAGCTCCCTCGCCCAGTCATGTCAGGGTTGCACTGGGACTTCTACAAGTGATCCTAGAGCACATCTAAGCCGTCGATTCCAGTCGGTTTCATCCAGAAAGAGGAGTAATCCTCAAGTTAAGCATAGGAGTCTAAAGGAACCCAATGCTACCGGTCTCCAACTGCCAAACCGACTTTGGGAAAAGATCTACACCGCACAAGAAGTATCCTAGCCAAATTGGAGGGCCGGGATCAACAGAAGGCAAGCCGACCGACCCACCTCTTGGCTCCATTGGATTCCCCCTTCGGCAGGGAGCTTGTGACACCTGTCCCTACTCGTGTCAACACCTCATTGGTCACGGTGGCCTATAAAAGGAGGTGATCTCCTTCATTTAAAGATGAACAAAAAAGAGCAACACAAGTGAGAGTGAAGCAGAGTTGTGCTACTCTCAAGTAGAGTAGGAGAGAGAGGAGAGTTAGTGTAGGGGAGGAGCCGGAGTGTCGGTATCCCTCACTAGAGCTTCGGAGCTGGACTCGGATGCGGGTTCTGCTTCCGTCTTCTATCGGTAACACTCAGTCTTGCTTTATTTAATTATCAAGTTCAGTCTATTTATTTTGTCTCTGTTGGTATTAGGCCTGTACTATTCTTGAGTGCTAAGATCTTTGTGCTTAATTGTTCACCTAGAGATTGGTATAAGAGGTAGTAGGGGTGCTTACTGAAGTGACGTCCTTGGTACGTATTACTACTAAGAACAGACGTGGTGTCTGGACTAGTTAGTAGCCGGTAGGCACCTGCTTCAACGGACGTGTGGTAGGTAATAGGTGGTGACAGCCCTATTATCCGGCTTAGACCTTGTGAAATCCGCCCCGTTAGTTGCAGACCAGTTGAGCCAAATCAGGACGATCATAACCATTCGAGATTCCAATTCAGGATAGCGGGTGGTAGTGAGTGCCTGAGCTCTAATTCAGAGTCGCAAATTAAATAAGAATAAAACTTGAACCTTTCTGACTAGTGTTCGAAGAGCCTCTTGATCCGAAATACATTTATCCCATTGTTGATTCCATATCACCATTCCCATATCCATCCAGGTGAATAAGTGTAGAAAATAGAAACTTTTCGTTCCTCGTGGGAAATCGATACCTTAGGAATACTCTTGGGTGAAAGCTACTGCGATATCCGTGCTCTTGCGGATTAAAACTCTAATAGGCGTAAGAATCGCCAACAGACATTTGTCATACGACTGCCCACAAAACAAAGGAGGTCAGACTCAGCAGAGTCAAGGAGGTACACCTGCACGACAGCAGCAGCAAGGTCAGAATCGTGGAAGTGCTGCCAAGACTCCCCAAGGAAGCGGACGTGTTAACCACATTATGGAGGAAGAAGCTGGGGATGCCCAGGACATCGTTCTCGGTAAGTTCCTAGCAATTTCAATCCCAGTTACTATTTTATTTGATTCGGGAGCTTCGCATTCTTTTATTACGAAGGATGTGGTAGTAGAGAATAGTTGGAGGATTGTACCCCTTAGGCAATCGTTGCTCATTCAAACACCTCGAGGAATTATGAAGGCAGATGTGGGATGTCCGGATATAGAGCTAGATATTGAAGGATATAAGTTTCCCACCAAGATGATAATGCTTGATTCTAAAGGTATCCAAGTGATATTGGGTATGGATTGGTTAACCAAATATCAAGGGAAGACTGTGCTGAAAGATCAGTAACCCTCACTACCCTGGAAGGAGAGACAGTCAAGTATGAATCCATGTAGCATGGAAGTTCTGTCGTCATGCTTCACCACTTGAAGACGGTGAGAGGAGAAGGAGAAGAGTAGCTGCCATTGGAAGAGACTCCAATCGCAAATGAGTTTATGTATGTTTTTTCGGAAGATTTGCCTGGAATACCACCTGATCGAGAAGTGGAATTTTGCACTGAGTTGTATCCCGGAACTGAACCAATTTCTCAGCGTCCGTATCGGATGAATCCTAAAGAGTTGGCAGAATGAAGAAGCAGCTCGAAGAATTAAAGGATAAAGGCTTTATTAGACCCAGTATTTCACCATGGGGACCGCCAATTATTTTTGTAGAGAAAAAGCGTGAGAGGACCTTGAGAATGTGCGTGGACTATTGAAAGCTCAATGATGTGACTATAAAGAACAAGTATGCGTTGCCAAGAGTGGATGATTTGTTCGATCAGTTGAAAGGAGCTAAGGTATTTTCGAAGATTGATTTGAGGTCAGGTTATAACTAGATCAAGCTTAGAGATGAGGATATTCCGAATACCGCGTTCTCTACACGCTATGGATTATTTGAGTGTAGGGTAATGTCATTCCGACTTACTAATGCCCCTGCACACTTTATGATGCTCATGAACAAAGTGTTGATGGAATATTTGGAAAAGTTTGTCATTGCGTTCATAGATGATATACTCATTTATTCAAAGGATGAAGAAGAGCATGCTGAACACTTGAGAATTGTGTTGCTAAAGTTGAGAGAACATCAGTTGTATGCTAAGTATTCAAAGTGTGATTTTTAGGTCAAGGAGGTAGCATTTCTGAGACACATTATTTTCAGGGATGGTGTGTCTATGGATCCCTCTAAGGTCAGTGAAATTCTGGATTGGAAGGTACCTAAATCAGTAAAGAAGGTTAGATGATTTATTGGAATTGCGGGATATTACCATCGTTTCATACAGGGATTCTCTAAGATTGCAAGACCCCTTACGCAATTGTTGAAGAAGGATGCTAAATTCAAATGGACAGTTCAGTGTCAGGGTAGTTTTGAATTGTTGAAAAGAAAACTAACATCACCACCGGCATTAATTCTACCAGATATACACAAGGACTTTGAAGTGTATTGTGATGCTTCGAAATTGGTAATTGGTTGTGTGCTTATGCAAGAAGGAAGAGTTGTTGCATATGCTTCACCACAATTGAGGCCGCACGAGTTAAACTATGCTATGCATGACTTGGAGTTAGCAGCAGTGATGCATGCACTGAAGTTATGGAGGAATTATTTGATTGGGAATCGCACAGAGATATATACCGACCATAAGAGTCTCAAGTATATATTCACTCAGCCAGATCTTAATAAGAGGCAAAGGAGATGGTTAGAACAGCTTGCAGAATATGATGTTGGTATCCATTATCATGAAGGTAAAGCCAATGTGGTAGCAGATGCACTAAGCCGAAAGCCAAAGAATGAGTACGTACAACAAAAAGCCGAGAAGTTGAATCTAATGATCGTTCCACAAGGTTATGTGAAGAGTATGTTGGCTGTAATTTAGGTACAGCCAGACCTTCATATAGGAAGGAATAGTTTGGTTTGATAAGAGGATTGCTGTACCAGCAAAGGACGATCTCAGGAAGTTGATCATGAAGGAAGCTCATGCCTCTGCATATTCTATTCACCCGGGAAGTACCAAAATGTATCTGGATTTGAAGGAAAGTTATTGGTGGTCCGGAATGAAGAAGGATATTGCAGAATATGTTGCATTGTGTGATATGTGCCAAAGAGTAAAGGCAGAGTGTCAAAGACCGGTAGGATTGCTACAACCTTTGCGTGTGCAAGAATGGAAATGGGAGGAAGTTGGTATGGACTGCATAGTAGGTTTGCCATGGACACAAAGAGGTTATAATTCAATATGGGTAATCATTAATCGATTAACAAAGGTAGTCGATTTCATACCAGTGAAGACAAGGTATGACAGTGCTAAGTTAGCAGAGATCTACATGTTAAGAATTGTTTGTTTACATGGGGTACCGAAGAGAATTGTGTCAGACAGAGGAACACAGTTTACATCAAAATTTTGGAATAAGATTCATTCTCTGTTAGGTACCCATCTAGCTTTCGGTAGTGCTTATCATCCGCAAACTGATGGGTAGACTGAAAGGACAAATCAAATATTGGAGGATATGCTTCGGTCAGTAGCATTGACAGATTCGAAGAGTTGGGATAATGCGTCACCTTATGTCGAGTTTTTGTATAATAACAGTTATTAGTCAACTATTCAGATGGCACCATTTGAAGCTCTGTATGGGAGGAAGTGTCGTACACCCTTGTATTGGAATGAGATGGGAGAAAGGAAGCTATTCGGTCCAAAGATTCTGAAATAGGCTGAAGATCAAGTCAAGATGATTAACAAAAGATGAGAGCCGCACAGACTAGGCAGAAGAGCTATGCGGACAAACATAGGCGACCATTGGAATTTAAGATCGGTGATCGCGTATACCTAAAGGTTTCACCATTGAAAGGTTTACGATGTTTCCATGTGTCGGGAAAGTTGTCTCCAAGATATATAGGACCATTTCCGATAATCGGAAGGAGGGGAGAAGCTGAATATCAATTGGAGTTGCCTGAACGACTGTCAGGAGTTCATAATGTGTTCCATGTATCGCAACTTAGGAGATGTGTGAGAGTGGAAGAAGAGAAGATGCCCATAGAAGCTATGGATTTCCAAGAAAATTTGTCTTATAAAGAGAGACCAATCAAGATTTTAGATATAGCTGAAAGATGCACCAGAAGTCGGACTATCCGGTTGTGCAAAGTGCAGTGGACGAACCATACTGAGGTAGAAGCTACATGGGAGAAAGAGGAGGATTTGAAAGCCGAATTTTCGGAGTTGTTTGAGCAAGCCGACTCTGAATCTCGGGGTCGAGATTCACCTTAAGGGGTGAGGTTTGTGACATCCTCTATTTTATCATATGTCACTTGTATTTTAGAAATACTAAAAATATATTTAAAAGGGAATTGTTATATACAAAACCCTGGTTTAATTATTTTAAATTAGATTTATGCCAAAACCGTAGGAATTAGCTTGATAAAATCCTAGAAAATTCTTGAAAAATTCCGATAAACACTAGAGGGCCAAGTTTAGCCATAGCTTTAAGCTCAAGCCCAAATATTTTCATTACCTATTTATTTTTGTGTGATACGATGTTCTGAAAGTCGTAAAACACATGAAATAATGGCCCAAACCCCCAAAAAGGGGTATTGAAGATAAAAACCCTGGGTTTTTTATCTTTATTAAAAAGACAATATTTATTTAATCTTTTTGCATTGAAATAACAAATTAAAATCAAAATAATATGATTCAACCCCAGACCCTTTTAAATGTAGCAGATAACAGTGGAGCTCGAAAATTGATGTGTATTCGAGTCATAGGAACTGCTAGTAATCAGCGATATGCTCGTATTGGTGATGTTATTGTTGCTGTAATCAAAGACGCAGTGCCCCAAATGCCTCTAGAAAGATCCGAAGTAATTCGAGCTGTAATTGTACGTACATGTAAAGAATTCAAATGCGAAGACGGTATAATAATACGCTATGATGACAATGCCGCCGTTATCATTGATCAAAAAGGGAATCCAAAAGGAACTCGAGTTTTTGGCGCGATCGCCGAAGAATTGAGAGAATTGAATTTTACTAAAATAGTTTCATTAGCTCCTGAAGTATTATAAATACTAGTAGGCAAGATATAGATCAAGGAATAAATTTAGTAGACTGCGTTTCACGTATATGCTTTAAAATCCAAAATAAAAAGAAAGAAAACATGTTGATTATAGAAAAACTAGGAGGAACCTAGAATTAGAGTCTTATGGGAAAGGACACTATTGCTGATTTACTAACCTCTATAAGAAACGCGGGCATGAATAAAAAAGGAACAGTTCGAGTAGTGTCTACAAATATGACCGAAAACATTGTTAAAATACTTCTACGGGAGGGTTTTATTGAAAGTGTTCGGAAACATCAGGATAGTAACAGATATTTCTTGGTTTCAACTTTGCGACATCAAAAGAGAAAGACTAGAAAAGGAATATATAGAACTAGAACCTTTTTAAAGCGTATCAGCCGACCCGGCTTACGAATTTACGCCAACTATCAAGGAATTCCTAAAGTTTTGGGAGGAATGGGAATTGCTATTCTTTCTACTTCTCGAGGTATAATGACAGATCGAGAAGCTCGGCTAAACAGAATTGGGGGAGAGGTCCTATGTTATATATGGTAATGGCCCTTCCTATAGTACCCGAATTCTATCTCGAAGTTCCCATTTTTCAAATAAAAATAGAAAAATAGGAGAAAAAAAAATATGACAGAAAAAAAAAATAGGAGAGAAGCAAAAGTCACTTTCGAAGGTTTAGTTACGGAAGCCCTACCCAACGGAATGTTCCGCGTTCGCCTAGAGAACAACACCATCATCCTGGGCTATATTTCAGGAAAGATCCGGTCTAGTTCTATACGAATACTGATGGGAGATAGGGTCAAAATTGAAGTAAGTCGTTATGATTCAAGCAAGGGCCGTATAATTTATAGACTTCCCCACAAGGATTCGAAGCGTATTGAAGACTCGAAGGATACCGAGGATTTGAAGAATTAGGTTTTTTCTTTTTTTCTAGGGTAATAAATGAAAAGTTCCACAATTCAAGCGAAGAGACCCATTTTTCCCAAAGATTAGATTCATAATTTAAGAAAGGAATACGGAAATATGAAAATAAGAGCTTCCGTTCGTAAAATTTGTACAAAATGTCGACTAATTCGTAGGCGTGGACGAATTAGAGTCATTTGTTCCAACCCGAAACATAAACAAAGACAGGGGTAATTTTTCGAAAAAGAACTTTACTTTCTAAAAAGCTAAAAAGTAAAAAAAGTACCCGCAGAAATGCCCAAATTCCAAAAAAATCATAAAAGTAAAGGATATAGTTTACCCTGAAACGGATATCTTTGTATCTTTTTTTCTTTTTGTTATTTCTAACTCATATTTATGAGACAATAAAATATGACAAAAACTATATCAAAAACTGGTTCACGTAGGAAAGTGCGTATTGGTTTGCGTAGGAATGCGCGTTTTAGTTTACGGAAAAGTGCACGTAAAATAACAAAAGGAGTTATTCATGTTCAAGCTAGTTTCAACAATACCATTATAACTGTTACAGACCTACAGGGTCGGGTGGTTTTCTGGTCCTCCGCAGGTACTTGTGGATTCAAAAGCTCAAGAAAAGCATCACCCTATGCTGGTCAAAGAACAGCCGTAGATGCTATTCGTACAGTGGGTTTGCAACGAGCAGAAGTTATGGTAAAGGGTGCTGGTAGTGGAAGAGATGCCGCATTACGAGCCATTGCTAAAAGTGGTGTGCGATTAAGTTGTATACGCGATGTAACACCTATGCCGCATAATGGATGTCGAGCTCCTAAAAAAAGACGTCTGTAAAAGAATTAAACCGCTTTCAAGAGAAATAAACGATTCAATGATCAAATAATAATACTAGTCTATTATGGTTCGAGAGGAGGTAGCAGGATCCACTCAAACACTACAGTGGAAGTGTGTTGAATCAAGAGTAGATAGTAAACGTCTTTATTATGGTCGCTTCATTTTGTCCCCGCTTAGAAAAGGTCAAGCAGATACGCTTGGTATTGCCTTGCGAAGAGTTTTACTTGGAGAAATAGAAGGAACATATATCACACGTGCAAAATTTGGGAGCGTGCCACACGAATATTCTACAATAGCAGGTATTGAAGAATCCGTACAAGAAATTTTACTAAATTTGAAAGAAATTGTATTGAGAAGTAATCTCTATGGAGTTAGAGACGCATCAATTTGTGTCAAAGGTCCTAGATACATAACTGCTCAAGATATCATCTTACCGCCTTCCGTAGAGATCGTTGATATGGCACAACCTATAGCTAATTTGACAGAGCCCATTGACTTCTGTATTGAGTTACAGATCAAGAGAGATCGCGGATATCACACGGAATTCAGAAAGAACTCTCAAGATGGAAGTTATCCCATAGATGCTGTATCCATGCCTGTTCGAAATGTGAATTCTAGTATTTTTTCTTGTGGGAATGGAAATGAAAAACACGAGATACTTTTTCTAGAAATATGGACGAATGGAAGTTTAACCCCTAAGGAAGCTCTTTATGAGGCTTCTCGTAATTTGATTGATTTATTTCTTCCTTTTCTACAGGCGGAGGAAGAGAGCACTAGTTTCGAAGAAAATAAAAACAGGTTTACTCCACCCCTTTTAACCTTTCAAAAAAAACTAACTAATCTAAAGAAAAACAAAAAAGGAATTCCATTGAATTGTATTTTTATTGATCAATTAGAATTGCCTTCTAGAACGTATAATTGTCTCAAAAGGGCCAATATACATACACTATTGGACCTTTTGAGTAAGACTGAAAAAGATCTTATGAGAATTGACAGTTTTCGTATGGAAGATGGAAAACAGATATGGGACACTCTAAAGAAGCATCTCCCAATTTATTTACTTAAGAATAAGTTCTAATTTTAAATCCATTGCAATTTTATCCTCTTCTTCTTTTCGAGTTAGAATAAAAAAAAAGAAAACAATTTTACATCTTTGTCACAATCTATATTTTTGCGAAATGGATCATAATAAAATGGATTTTAGGTATCTAGGGAAAATTCACTTGGAAGTAACTATTTCCTAGATACCTATGCACGGTACTTCACGGTTGAATGAATCAACCAGAAAAATCCCTAAAAAAGACCTAAAGTTAAGGATTTTTCAATGGGTAATGTTGCTCCAATACCTAACCAAAGAGCTACTGCAGTACCGATTAAAAAAACGGTCGTAGCTACTGGGCGACGAAATGGGTTTTGGAATTTATTGACATTCTCTAAAAAAGGTACTGTCAATAAGCCCGTTGGCACAGAAACCATTAAGAGAACGCCCAATAACTTATTGGGTACTGTACGGAGTATTTGAAACACGGGAAAGAAGTACCACTCGGGTAATATTTCAAGAGGAGTTGCAAATGGATCTGCCGGTTCGCCAATCATTGACGGCTCGAGAACCGCTAAACCCACATTACATGCAATAGTACCTAGAATTACTACTGGAAAAATATATAAAAGATCGTTGGGCCACGCGGGTTCCCCATAATAATTATGTCCCATCCCTTTAGCTAATTTTGCTCTTAATACAGGATCATTTAAGTCAGGTTTCTTTGTTATTCGGATAGGTGAATTCTTTAGGATCCATCCCCCAAAGGAACCGGACATGAGAATTTTTCATCATCCGGCTCGAGCAAGAATGAAAGAAAAAAGGCCGTGGAAGATCCATAATAGAATAAGGTATATAATGACTCTAGGTAAGAAAAGCTTTATCAGATTCTCTTTTCCGAAGTTGCACCTAGAACTAGAACTACTTATTGAAAAGAATCCTATTCTTATGGGTAAATGCTCAATATCCAAGTGAGCTTGCAAATTTGATCATGCTCAATAGCTTTGTGGATTGTCTCATGTCTCTTGATTAGTTGATGTTTATCCCCTCAATGTCGCAAGTTTCTTACGTCTAAACAAAGTATTTACTTGTTTAATTACTAATAAAAAATCAAAAAGTCTAGCCTACATTCTTCCTTAGATACCTTCTTTTACTCCGATAGTATTGCGGATCGCAATCGATGCAAAGAAAATGAATGCATTTCCATACTATAATAAAAAAAGTAAGTGTAATAAATAGAGAATTAGATCATGTAACATGACTTATTCCATTTCTACTCTATGGGATCTTACGGAGCCTGTTCATGGATGACATAGTTGGGGTATGATCATAGAAAATATTCTCCTCAAGTGAACCAGCCTATCCTTCCTAGATCGGGGACTTCCGTGTTGATTGGATGCGGAGACACCTTTGGTTGTGAATTCTAATGTGGCAGATCCAATTCTTTATCTGCATGGCCAAATCAATAATTCAAGTCACACACTCCCATAATCCGCCTTATTTTCTTTCGTAAAATGAACTTCAACTATTTGTATCAAAATACTTCGGAGTTGAAGAAAAGTATCCAAATGACATGTCTTATTTTACAATAAGCCATGTTTGTAGCAATAAAATACCACAACCTACCCAATATGATATATGAGAATTAGAATTCTTTTTCTCTATGATATGCCTTCCCTATAAAGGACCTGAAATACCTTGCTTACGTATCATTAGAAAGTGCATTAACATAAATACGGCAGTAAGCAGAGGCAGTACAAAAGTATGTAAACTATAAAAACGAGTCAAAGTGGATTGACCCACACTAGCACTTCCACGCAATAACTCTACTAAAGGAGATCCTATTACCGGAATCGCTTCAGGTACACCTGTCACAATTTTGACTGCCCAATAACCAATTTGATCCCAAGGCAAAGAATAACCAGTTACACCAAACGATGCAGTCAATACAGCCAAAACCACGCCTGTGACCCAAGTTAATTCGCGGGGTTTTTTAAATCCACCTGTGAGATACACACGAAATACGTGCAGGATCATCATTAGAACCATCATACTTGCTGACCATCGATGAACTGATCGGATTAACCAACCAAAGTTGACCTCGGTCATTATGTATTGAACCGAGGAAAAAGCCTCTGTAACGGTTGGGCGGTAGTAAAAAGTCATAGCAAAACCGGTAGCGACTTGTACTAGAAAACAAGTAAGTGTAATTCCCCCTAAGCAATAAAATATGTTGACATGAGGAGGAACATATTTACTAGTTATATCATCTGCAATTGCCTGAATCTCAAGACGTTCCTCAAACCAATCATATACTTTATTGAGATAGGTAACTAACCCGAGCCCCCCCTCCGAGAACCATATATGAAAATTTCATCTCGTACGGCTCAGGCAGAAACACACAAGTTTTCAACGGATATTATAAAAAAAAGGGTTCAAAACTTCATCAGCCGCCGGATTGGGTCGATTTGCCTTGAAGATATGAAATATGAAAAATCCAGAATTTCTTTTTTGCCATAATAATGCCAAAAAATCTCAAGTTGGCTCATCTACTTTTTTTCTTTTGTTGGTCATTAGAGGCTTCTTGACTTTTCTCTTCCCTATTTTGGATTTCTTTTTTTTTGCGTAATGCAGATTTACTCTTGTTTTACTAGTAAATAAATAAAGCAAAAATTCTAGTAGTTTTCTGATAGAAATTATCTTGTTGCGATCCTATGAATCAGTTCAATTAAAACCTTAGATTCATACTAGAGCCACGATGATTGAGTCTCAAGCTAAACAAAAGACAAGGATTCTTCGAATAAGAGCCGCTTGATAATCATTTATTGAATCGGTGTAATAACTCGACAAAATCGAAAGGAAACAAAGTTGTCTTTTGGGCAAACAAATTTAGAAGAAAGAAAATTTCTTTTTTTATTAAAATAAAAACAACTTGAATTTTTTTCAGTCTGGTTACGAGGTCTGAATAGTGAGTATGAATCATAGTTCCATTTTTTTCTTGATCCACTCTATCCATTTCGTGTTCCAGATACTAGGATAAAAAATATCCGACGAATTACAATCATCTTGATAGAGAGAACAAGCCCTTTCTATGTATTATCAATAGGATCAATTCTAACAAGTCACACACTCATATTCCAGAGATACCGAAACAAAAAAATTCCACGGTCGAACTACCAGAATATCTAGAAATGTAGAGCTTAAAGTAGAAAGGCTTTTTTGGATGGAAAAACTATGACTTCGTAGTTTTAGTTAGTAGAAACCTAATTCATTAAAATTCCGTCCAGTAAAACAGAAGAATTATAAATTTCTAAAATGATAGATAGGAATATCGCGAATAAAGCCATTGCGACCCCCATAAAAGGAGTAGTTCCCCAACCCGGAGCAACTTTCCCATATTCCGAATTCAAGGGTTTCAATAAACTACCTGCGCGAGTTCGTCTTGGCCCAGGTCTAGAACTATCTTCAACGGTTTGTGTAGCCATAAATTCTATTTAATCATTGGTGTTGACTTTGTATACTATTCCGTTGTAGTTGTAAATACACGATCTTTTCGTAGATCCATTGTAATCTTGAAATTCTATAAAAATGGAAACAGCAACTTTAGTCGCCATCTCCATATCTGGTTTACTTGTAAGCTTTACTGGGTATGCCTTATATACCGCGTTTGGGCAACCCTCTCAACAATTAAGAGATCCATTCGAAGAACACGGGGACTAATTGAAGTAAGAAGTCTCCCCATCTGGGAGACTCCTTACTTCAATGAAATTATTTCATTTTTTTAGTCGGAACCTTAGGCGGTTCTCGGAAGAAGATAGCGAAAAAAATTATCCCTAAAGTCGAAACTAAAAGGAACGTATAAACCAATGCTTCCATAGATTCGATCGTGGTTTATTTACAATTATAACTTCCACACCTATTCATTTGTCATTTGGGATCATTTCCCATATAAAGAAAGAAAAAGAGTCAAAGAAAGGATGGGAGATGTTTCCCATGTCAAATCAAAAAAGAGAGATGAAAGATACCATAGCAATGTGGTATCAGACTGCCTGTCTCCTTGTAGTTGGATCTCCTACTTTTTGGAATGTTCCAAATTCCACTTGAGCATCCAAGTCTGGATCAATACCAGCAAAAACGTCTCGGAACAAGGTTCTAGCACCATGCCAAATGTGTCCGAAAAAGAAGAGCAAAGCAAAGGTAGCATGACCAAAAGTGAACCAACCCCTTGGACTGCTGCGAAAAACACCATCCGATTTCAAAGTAGCCCGATCTAATTCAAAAATTTCCCCTAATTGGGAACGTCTCGCATATTTTTTTACAGTAGCAGGGTCAGAATAACTTACTCCATTAAGTTCGCCACCATAGAACTCCACTGTCACGCCTACTTGTTCAACACTATATTTAGATTCTGCTCTTCTAAAAGGAACGTCCGCTCTCACAATTCCCTCTTCATCTACCAAAACCACCGGAAATGTTTCAAAAAAAGTAGGCATACGGCGTACAAAAAGCTCGCGTCCTTCTTTATCTTTAAAGACGGGATGTCCTAACCATCCAACAGCTATTCCATCCCCATTGTCCATTGAGCCTGCTCTGAATAATCCCCCCTTCGCTGGATTATTACCAATATAATCATAAAAGGCTAATTTTTCGGGAATTCTAGACCAAGCTTCTGATAAACTAAGGTTTTCGGCTAACCCATCGCTAACTCTTCGATATATTTCTTGCTGAAAGTATCCCTGATCCCACTGATAACGAGTAGGCCCAAATAATTCGATTGGGGTAGTTGCTGACCCATACCACATAGTTCCGGCAACTACGAAAGCTGCAAAAAAAACAGCAGCGATACTACTGGAAAGTACAGTTTCAATATTGCCCATACGTAATCCTTTGTATAGACGCTGAGGCGGACGAACACTAAGATGGAATAGGCCCGCTAATATGCCCAAAGTACCCGCAGCAATATGGTGAGAAGCTATTCCCCCCGGAACAAAAGGATCAAAACCTTCTACACCCCATGCTGGATTTACAGCTTGTACTTTTCCAGTTAGTCCATAAGGATCGGATACCCATATCCCAGGACCATACAAACCCGTTACATGAAATGCGCCAAAGCCAAAGCAAGCCACCCCTGCAAGGAATAAATGAATTCCAAAGATCTTGGGCAAATCCAAAGAGGGTTTTCCCGTTCGCTCATCACAGAATATTTCTAGGTCCCAATATACCCAATGCCAGATAGCTGCCAAGAAACACAAGCCAGAAAACACAATATGGGCACCTGCCACGCCTTCATAACTCCAAATACCCGGATTTGTTACAGTTCCTCCTGAAATACTCCAACCGCCCCACGAATTGGTTATTCCTAAACGAGTCATGAAGGGAATGACGAACATACCTTGTCTCCACATTGGATCCAGAACAGGATCAGAGGGATCAAAAACCGCTAATTCGTATAAAGCCATCGAGCCGGCCCAACCAGAAACTAGAGCTGTGTGCATTATATGCACCGAAAGCAATCGACCCGGATCATTCAATACAACAGTATGAACACGATACCAAGGCAAACCCATGGAAATACCCCTTTAGCAAAGAAAAATAGACACGACGTCGCTTTATTTTATCGCATTAGAAAAGACTATCCATATCCTATGGATCTAACCCCTCTAGGGGATTCTGTGTCAGAAAGCGTAAATATTTATTTTATTCCATTAAAAATAAAATAAGAAGCCAATTCTGTTCGTAAGAAGAAAGAGAAGCAGATCTATTCTATACTCGATAAGTGCCAATGTGCAATGGTTAGTTTGGCCTATTTGGAAAAAACGAAGAATAGATCCTATCCCTCTTTTCTTTGTTTATCATTCCAATCACTGATTCTTTTTTCTTTATTCAATCCGTCTTAACTTCTTTACAGGTATAACCTTTCAATCTATGTATTATTTTAATCTACATATTAATAGAATCTATAGTATTTTAATAGAATCTATAGTATTCATATAGAATAAGAAAAAAAAGAAAATAAACTGCGGATTGCTTCTTTCTCTTCCATTCTTATGTTTCCATATTAAAGTGCAGTTTTCTTACTTAAATTTAATAATATTAATTTAATATGCCCATCGGTGTTCCAAAAGTACCTTACTGGATTCCCGGAGATGAAGAAGCGACTTGGGTTGACTTATACAATGTTATGTATCGAGAAAGGACACTTTTTTTAGGTCAAGAGATTCGTTGCGAGATCACAAATCATATTACGGGTCTCATGGTATATCTCAGTATAGAAGGATGGAATTAGCGATATTTTTTGTTTATAAACTCCCCATGTGGGTGGTTAATCTCAGGAATGGCTATTGTTGATACGATGCAAACGGTGACACCAGATATGTATACAATATGCCTTGGAATAGCTGCGTCCATGGCATCCTTCATTCTGCTTGGAGGAGAACCATTGCCTCGGAATAGCTGCGTCCATGGCATCCTTCATTCTGCTTGGAGGAGAACCCACCAAGCGTATAGCATTCCCTCACGCGAGGATTATGCTTCACCAACCTACTAGTGCTTATTGTCGGACAAGGGCACCAGAATTTTTTCTAGAAGTGGAAGAGTTACACAAAGTTCGCGAAATGATCACAAGGGTTTATGCACTAAGAACAGGCAAGCCTTTTTGGGTTGTATCTGAAGACATGGAAATGGATATTTTTATGTCAGCAGACGAAGACAAAGCTTATGGACTTGTCGATATTGTAGGGGATGAAAAAGTTGTCATGTTTTTCAACGTATCCCACGACGCCCTGGCCAGCTAAGGTCGGCAACCATGTGGCAAATGTAGATGCTATATTTTTTAAAAGGGGGCCCATGTGTCTTAGGGTACCCCAGCCAGTCTAGGGTCGATGTTCATGAGCCAGTTGTCGACCTTATATTTTCCAAAAAGTAGGAGCTAGGTATGGCTCGAACCCAGAACCACGAGTGTGCACATGCGTCTAATTAAGTCATTTAACTTGTTGTTGTGACTTTATGGACCAACAGGCACATTGATCCTTTTTTATACGACGCAACTGCTCTACGCTCACAATGCCACATGGCGCCCTCCCATGTGTCCTTTGGTGCCCTAGCCACACTTAGGCCTTGTCTTTTCAACTTAAATTAAAATTTAAAATCACCACTGAAAATTTAATATTTTTTTACAAGACAAATGCTATCACACTTTGTAACCATTTTTACAAGGCTTTTAGTTTTTATTCTCAAAACCTACAAAACCATTTGTTTTAGGTTTTTCAAGCCTCCTATAAAAGGGCCACACCTTTTCAGATTATATTCTACTGCTAGTTTCAGCTGAAAAGAATAATACCTTAGTTTAATGGCTAGGAGGTCAACGATGGGCCTATAATTTCAAAAGAAGGTGATGTCGATGTCTGTCTAGTTTGCCCCTATAGTTAGGTTGGACAAGTTTTTATCAAGCTATCAACCCGTGGCTCCCTGGTTTTGCAAATGGGTTGTCGCGCTGCTCCGGGGGTTTACAGTAGATGGTAGTGTTTGTGGCTGTTTGCAGCTGTTTGATCCTAATTTTTATGACCGATGGCTTCGCTAGGGCTGTTGACCATGTGTTTGGTTGTCGAAAAATGGTATATTTTCCTGTGGTGTGTGTGTATATTGCCATGTCATATATTTTTATCTGTAGCTTTTATTTTTCTTCCATGCCACTGTTCCACATGCCTAAAAGGGACATATGGACCTTTAATAGGCAGTCCATGAGGTTACTGCTATTCCTATTTGAGATTGCTTGTGGATGTGGCAATCTGTGCATGTCAAGTTTTCGTTTCTCCCTTTCTTTGGAGGGAGCACTTCGACATCCTTGTTTTCAAGATCACCATGCACATCACTCCTTTCAAAACTCATCTTTTATATGCCATGCATCAATTCTAAGTAGACAATATACCTTTCAAGGTGGAAGAACATACCTACCATTTTGATGTATATATGTAAACCAAAAAAGCCACCTGACAGCATCATTCTTGTGGTGGCAAAGCAGTAGCTAGGATCTCAACTATCCCTTCCAAATCCCAATATAGTGAAAGGCATGATAATGCACTAACTAGAAGGGCCATATATATCTAGGTGCCATGTGACAGTATGTGCGTTTGCATGCTTGAATACCATTTTGTGTTGCATGAGAAAGCTAGCGATATTGCTTTTCAAGATAGATAGCTACCAAACAACTCAGGTACATGCTAGACCTAAAAATTTTGGAGCAATTACCATCACATGAAACCACGATAACTACAGATTTCTTCCTGGTGTTGACTCATCAACAAAAGAACGAAACACAAGCAATGGCCAAGAATGCATTGAAGGAGCACAATTTTTTAGTGGCTCCTCCACTGGCCTTTAAAACTTGCCTTTTTTGCATCCTACCCTGCACTTGCAGCTCAGCTTAGTCTTATACTCCATTCGTTACTATTTCCAGTATTTGCCACTCCATTCGTTACACTTTCCAGTATTTGCTACTATTAGATGTTACATGTCGGTGAAGCAATAGAGTTGTCAGATTCTGAAATGCTATGCATGACAAATCTTCAGCATTTTTCAATTGTATGAAGAAACTCGCATGGTTACCAACAGAGTAAAAAGAGAAGCATGAATGCATGATAAAGATCCCTACTTTACAAAAAAATTTATACATAAAAATCTCTACGCCGTGTGGATCGACGAGGCAGCGATCGAATCCGTCGCCCTCACGCGGTACTGCGCTGGCACCGGCATGCATGCTCAGAGCCGCCGACTGCTCCGGCCGTCCCAGGACGGCGAGCTCCTCTGACTGAAGCTCGCCAAGTCGCCATCGCCGGAGCCAGCGACAGCGAACTAGCGCTGCGGCTCACGCCTGCAAAGCTTTCGGCGCATGGCTTCCATGCATGGACTCGGTGCCGTCCGTTTGAAGAGGTCACGATGGCCGGAGTAACGGAGTTGAGAGGAGGAGGAGTGAGGTGGAAGAAAGTAGGATGGCATTTGAAAGAAAATTTGAAAAAAGAGGAAGGGCAAAAAAGTCCATATGGCATTTATCCAGTTGAAATGGTTTTGTAATGCATTAAAGCTAAAAGAGGTTTTGTAATGGCAGGAGGTCTGCCAATTAATGTACTAAAAGGGCGTGACTCACTCGGCGTCTCGGCCAGCTCATCACTTGGAAGAAAAGGAGCTAGACAACAAAAAGAGTAATTCTTTGCTTAGGAGTTTTTGGTGGCCACAAGCCAATGTGTGGGAATCTTCGGTATTGGCCACCAAGAACGCTTTCATTAGTTCCATTAGGGAGAAGCTCGCGGGACATGGAGTAAGTGGATATCAGCATCAACTCAATGTCCTTGATGCCCTTGTCCCGAGTTCACATATTCAACACAAAACTGACCATGAGTGACATTAATCTTAGCCATCTAGAGCTCTCATTTGCCTCTGTTTCCAAATTGTTTCCAATCCGATCGTACGATAAAATTGTTGTACCATCCAAAAAAAAGCTTATTTCTAGAAGATTAATTTCTGGAAGATAGAAACAGTATAGTCACTAGCATCAAGATCTATGGACATTTTTAGTAAACTTCTTCCTGCAGGCCAGAGTGTTATGCTAATATATAGCAATTTGTCGTATCTAATATGATCAAAAAACCTAACGTCAGGACAAAGATGAATACATTTCACACACATACACACGTCCACATGAAGCTTCATTAGGTAAGAATTATCTCTATGTTGGCGCATTTACAATTTTCCAGCAGGATGTCATGTGCTATGGCCAGGAATATTGTGTTTTTTTACTACATATTGTTTTTACAAATATTTAGTGCATATTCTCAGTCCAATTGTCTATATGTGTAGATTCAGTCTGACTGACTTAAAGAAATGTTCGCAAAATAGTTGTATGTGATACCTTATTTTCTGCATCAGTTTGTTTTTATCAGCTCTTTAAATGGAATCTTGGCTAATCATGGCATATATATACCTCTGGACAGCAAGGTTTTGTAAAACCCAAAGGTCCACTTGAGGCACTTAGGCCAAAGTTGCAGGTATGACAATCATGTGTTCCATTTATGTGCTTTCTCATTTTTTTCAGGTCTTATAAGTTCTGGAGACCTGAAAAATTTGCACCATAAGCTCATTGTTATGCATTTCTCCGATTTTAGTCCATGAGACAACAGCAACGACATTCCACCTGCTCTGTTTACATTTTATCAGAAAACGAGGGTCTGCTATAGATGGTATCATTTCTTGGTTCTGCTTAAGGGTCCTTTATTAACAAATTCTTAAGCTGCATGTTGTCTGACTTTATTCTTCATTTAGTTTCTTTTTGCTTGGCATGACAGCAATGCATATTTAGCTGTTGAAACTTTATTTCTTGAATGGAACATGTGGGCGCGTATGCACGTGACAACCATTGAGATCAAGAGAAGGATGTCAAAACCTACTATTGAAGATCCCTTGCATTTCAAAACATAATATTGATGATCCCTTGTATTTTTCTTTAGTTTTTTTCCTTTGGTTTGTGTTTGGTCCAGGACATTATAAAGTCTGTTTTAATTTGTTTAGCACCTGCAAACATAGAAAGCAGAGTCATTTGTTTTGTTATTATTTCTTCTTTGACAATTTTTGGGGCTATTGTTATACGTTAATCTGAATTTCAAATTTATAAGCTTTGCTATGTACCTGACCACTGTGTAGTTTCTTTGACTGTAAATATGTTTTTTCTATTGCATCTACCTTTAAAAAGGGTAGAACAGCCCAACCAAGACTATCGAGCAGCAGAAGACGGGAACTGGTGGATTGAGGAAAAAAGGTATGTGTGTCAGTGTCACGAGGATTTTAGTTGCCATCAATAAGAAAGGAAGAAGTTTCAGTTAGCTTTAAGCTCTTGTGTAATTCTTCTATTAGTAGATTTACAGAACTGCTCTATCATGTCATGCTTTTTTTGTTCTTGTCACGTCAAAGTGTTCCAATTAACCTTGTTAGAAAAAGTGTTCCAATTAACAGCAGCAGCACCATGTAACTTTGTGTGCAATCAGCAGCGTAAATCTGAACTTTGCTTGCAATTAAACTGCAATTTTGTGACTGATTTAGATTATTTTTCATATATGGATTTGTTCTTCCTCTGACTGCAATTTATACTTGTGCATTATAAATCCACAATTACAAAATACAAGGCAAAATATCGTACAGTTCCATGGCCAAGTTGAGACCATCATTAACAATTTTACTTGACGACTTGTCCTAGAAATTGAAATTAAAATTGGCAGGGTAACAACAATACATACATAATCTCACTATTCATAAGCTGACACTGACAGCATGCCCTCAACCATTGGATCTTTCTATTTTTTTTATAAAAAAAGATACAAAATTTGCTTACAGAGATCTAGCATTGCATCTATCATCCGCTTTAAGAATTTTTTTATAGTACATACACATCTACATATATTAAATTAAGAAATGCAAGATTGATTTGGTGTGTCTAGGTGGAAGCTCTCTCTACCTTAATGTTCTTTGCAACCAGTTGGTTCTCCTGTTTCTTGTTTTTGTGGACTGCTATATAGTTAATGTTTGGCACAATCAGCTTATGAATGCTTTGATGCATTGTAGAGAGCTATGGAGGAGACAAGCAAACAAGAAGGGAAAGGAATCATATGGCCTTGATATAAGATGTTCTGAGCATCTGCAATTATGTGGCTTAACAAGAGAGATGTGGCAAAGGACTATTGAATTGTTATGAAGATGACACCTCTACTGTAGGAATGGGACACATTGCCATTATCTTTTCTTATGGTATTGGCATTTCAATACAAATACAGCCATGATGGCCTATTTAGTTGCACTTGGAATCAATAGCAGTCTTGTTTGCCAATAACATTTTTTGAGCAAAAGTTTGCCAATAACATTATTGTTGTCTTTGTCATTCTATATAGAGAGAGATCATTGTATATGTGACTCATATTAGGGATCTTACGTCTTTGCTTAACCATGTATATTTACCACTTCTTTTTGTTCCGGCTAGGAGAACTAATCACAAAAAGGCCCGTGCTTCCTCATATCCTGTGTAGCAAAAAATGCTCTTAATTATCATGATGTATTGAGTTTGAATGTGTGTGCCATGACACACAGATAATGATTTTTGTCTGAGCTAGAGGTAGAAGGATGGCGTCGTCGTTACAGTAAGTCTGCTAGCAAAGTTTTCACATATTTCCATCTAATTCATATTTTACAATTTTATTATATATCATTTTAATTTATGTTTTTCTTTTATCCCTTTGTAATCCGTTGCAAAGCACAGACATTGTAATAGCATTTTGTGACTATCATGTCATAATGTTTAGGTTATTTATGTCAAATAATGTTTCAATTTATTTATGTCAAATAATGTTTCAATTTATGTTTTTGTTTATTGTTCATGTATCCCTCACTTTCCTTTAAACGTCCGTAGTGAAGCATAGGCTGATGGATAGATTATTCCCGATGCTTTGATCCGGCTTAAACGATCCAATCTACATCATGTCAAGTGCTACACTCTTGATTTTCTGAAAATCACCCTTCATGCTTATATGTTTTTTTGTGAATTATGTTTTTCTTTCATCCCTTTATGGTCCGTGGCAGAGCACGGGCATTGTACTAGCTTGGCGGGCACCGCCACCCACGCAAAAGGAAGAGAAAGTTGTCACATGGGAGGGAGCAGGGAAAAGGTATCGAGTGGCTTTATAGTCCTTTTTAATCTCTATACTTGCATGTTTTCATTTGAGTTATCGATAAGGATCCTAATATACTTGCACCAGTTAGGGCTAGTTTTTGCATGTTAGATGGACATTACACTAATATGTTTATGATCAAGCATGTAAAGGTTCACGTTGTTGCAGCAATTAGGTCATTAGATGTGGTGGTGAAGCAACTACGCTAAGGATGACGGCATGGCTAACTATCTGTAGGATCTGAGTGTAGCGCCATGTTATGATATTGTTGCTGGTATGACATTTTCAATTGAATGGGTTGAGTCTTGTGGTTGATAAGTTTAAAAGGGAACCATAAAAATGATGGAACCCACTATTTTTTTAGTGTAGTTAGAATTTGTTATTTCTATGCGAAACAACTGAAGGGAATAGAATAAAAAATTGTGGTTGGGAAGGTTACAGTAGCAAAAGCTGTTGGAATTAATATTTTATATATCAGAATAATTCGTTTTGTTATTAATGGGGAAAAGATGGCTAAAAGAATATCTCTAATCTCTAGCAGCATGTTCAGAGTGGCTGGGCTGAATGAATAAGCTGGTTAAGTTAAAATTAGTTGTGTGGAGGGCTGAATAGATAAATTGAATGAATGAATAAGGCTAAACTACATTGAACATGCTTTTTAGTGTGCTCTGCACTTGTGCTCTTTAGAGGGATTTTAGGACCACAAAGATGGATGTTTATTGGGGAAATGAAATATAGTTTGTAGACCTAAGGACTTGAGCGGGTTAGGCATAAAAAATTATTCTAGGTAACTATAGATTAGCAAAATTCTACCAGCGGACTTTGTGTCTAGGGGTGCAAATGGGTCACCTTTAAGGTACCTTTGACCCATATAGCTCATTTATTTATATAAAAAATTCACAGTGTATTAAAAATTGAGTGTTTGGTGTATTTCTAATGAACCATATGAATACAGGGTTGACCCACTTACAACGCTGATTATGCCAGGTGGCTATCTATTTTTCGGGAGGAAGGATAATTCAATCCACCAAAAGCTGAGCATTCTTGGCTTGTTGCGTCAGCTTAGGAGAGAATGTTTGATGCTTACAACATGCCAGCTGATCACTAGAGGGTGGCCTCGTAGTTCAACTTGCATCCTTAGCAGGTATACATAGAACAAATCAGTCTCCCAACTGTTGATTCATGTTTGGTTCATGATCCTGGTTGATCATGCTAATAAATTGTTCATGATCAACCTAGAGCACGACCAAGACATTCAAAAATAGGTTCGAAGAAAAATCTTTTGCTTCCTCGATCGGTACTCCTCTTTAAAATGTTACCTCTACTGCTGCTTGACCACGTAAGCACATGCAAGGACATGGATGGTGTTAGGATATACGCCAATGCAAGATAACGAACGACACCAGGAGATACGATGTTTGGTAAGCAGTATAACATTTGGTCTATTTTAGTGAAGCAAGCTTGCATCCTTAGCAAAGAAATATGTGCTGTAATGCCCAAATTCACTTGAAAAGGACAAAACAGAATTTTGTTTGCTTTTAGACCCTCGGATTTCAGGGAAATAGCAACTAAGCTTAAACAATATGAAAAAAGAGCTGGATTTTAATGAAATATTTGCATTGAGCCCTCGGGGGTCCTAAAATATTGCAAATATATTTGATTCAGCATAGTAATGCTATAAATTGATGTTTTACTGCATATATTGCGATTTACCCCTAAAAATATTGATAATCACATTGTTTATGTGTTTAAATGTAGTTATTTACATCTTAGGGTTATTACTTCTGAATTTAATTTTCTAGCATTTATCTTACGTATAATATAGTTGACGATTACCTTAACTGCTAAGATTAGCACAAGGCATGGGTCCTATGGCATATCTATGTTCATGGTGGGAGTATCACTCTCATTGCTAAAAGGTCTACGTCAATTTATTATATTTTGCACTGATTATTATTTTAGTTATTTTGGTTTAACTAAAATTTGCAGATTTTTTGCATTTCAAGTTGGTGATTACCCTCTTAGGTCCTATGGTCGGGCCATAGCGAAAGTAGCTCGCCCAAAATCAAATGTTTACACCATTATTTAACTTTGCTTTGCATACTTTGCTGATTATTTTCTATGAGTTGGTAAAAGCACGAGGTAGTGGAGATTATTACATTGGATGCGACTGTAGTATCGCTCATTCCTTTGGGGGATGAAGTCTATGTATAGCAGTGATTCGCTCGCTCACTACTGAGAGGTGTGTATAAACCAATCGTAATTATCAAAATGTTCTATTATATTGCATTATTCGATGGTTTTTAGGTTATTTGGCTTAAATAAAATGTAGAAAATTATGGGAAAATACGGGAAAATTATGAGAACCATGTTTTTATGGTTATTTTTCAGTATTATGAATTTTTGGGATTATTGATGGTTTTCTATTTTCCATCGAATCCGATGAGATCGGAAATATCCTAGAAATTGTAAGGAAAATCCCGAGAAATTGATTATTATTCTTGTTAGGAATACTTTTGAGTGTGCTCATATTACACTCATTTCATATAACTAGAATGTACGGACAGGTAGTACGCCTGTAGCACGTTACATGTAAATATCATATTTCTTTGATGAAATATTTGGCAAATAGCTCCAAATATTTTATTGAGGTTATCTCTTTATCATATGATTGTCAATTATTTGATTTTGGTTTGTGACTACCTTTTTGGAACGGAGCCCATTAACAATGTCAATGATAGAAGATCACCCGCAACCATGTCAAGGTCTACACCTATCATTATGATCCTCTTTATCATGATTTTGACATTGATGTCACTCACCTATTTGTTGGTGGATATCATGATTGCCAAAGGGTTATTTGGCATAGTGGATATTAAGTCACTTTAGTTGGCAAATGGTCCATGGCTGAGGAAAATATTCAAAATTGTTATGACTATATTTGATAAAGAGATACCTTTTGGCTATGCAAATTAACTACAACAGTAACTTGTATTGTCATGAACGACAGCTCAATGTCCAAATTGCATATTTGAAGAGGATAAATCCTATGTAAATGTATTTACTATGCACAATACTCTTTTGGTTAAAAGACTATGTAACTAGACGAAACTGATATTTGTCTTAACTGACAAAGCGTGCATTAAAAGATGATAAATACCATATGCTATATGGAGAATTCTGCTCCAATTCTCACTGGATAATTTTGAGACATCATTATTGGCATAAATAAATCTTCCGGAGATTTCGATTATGTTCACGATGTTGAACAAATATCATCTTAATTTAAATGGAAATCTAACACATTGGATGTTTACTTTTCCATATATCATTAGATCATGAGATGATTAAAATTGTTCTATTCAATTGATTCTCTTTTGCACAAGAGTCGTTTTTGCAAAGATAAATAGAAAATTATGCTTATAGCATATTTTAAATAAAGTAAGATGATTAATCTTGTATAAAATAAAGTAAATTGTATGCCAAAAATTTGGATCATTTACATTGCCTTTCCTTTAGAGCAATCTGCGTGTCGAGGACACTTTGTTAAACTCGTGTTCACCAATGTCTTGAAGGCAAATAGGAATATATTTTTCAAATTTACACAAGTACGTATAGCATAAATTATATATTGATCAAAAGATCAAATTGGCTATAATAGGTTTTAAAACAAAAGCATATGAGATATTTTCACATCATAAACTCATACTCATGTGGTTGTATATCTACAATTTCGAGTTGATTTTTGAGCGTAGGCTTATTGTTCAAGCCATTTACTCGAAAATTCATGATTGACGTGAAAAGAGGGAGGATATTACACAGATTATCAGAAAATGTTTATACCGATAATATCCTATTTAAAAGGCATTGTAAATATGCTTATGATAATAGAAATCTTAGAGGTTTCCCTTTGAAAAGGCATATTAAGAAATTAATAGGTCATTTTCAAAGATAATTAAATGATTTTGTATCTAAGTGATACAAATGAATATCATTTATTATATTGTTTATATTCATATGGTGGATGATTGATATTATCTTTTGCAATATGTTAGTCGCTGTCGTGGCGTAAGCGCACATAAATGTTTAACTACATGAAAGTGGTTAAATGTATGTGTGTATTATGACTTGTAATTCATATTCATTTGTTTGGAACAAATGACTCCTAAAATATTTCTTATCACCTACTATATTATGTTAAGATGATCATTTATGATCATGGCACAAATTACACTGTAAAATAAGCATGCTAAGAGTATGCATAATTGTGTTATTGTGCATTTGTGGCATATAAGGTTAAATTATTCAATTTGTTCTGTAACAATATTTAAATGCAGATTAAGTTTGGTTATGTTCAATGTATCAACATTATTTATGCTTAGAATTAATCATTTGAAAATTTTATTCTGATAACTAGTAAGAATACTAGTCATGACCATATCGCGTTAATTGGTGACCCAAAGTAATTGGTAAAATGGTATGAGTAACTATACCTGAAATATTCTTTTGACTAAAGATCATTTAGTGGGTATTTTGTCAAGTATATTATCCCAAAAGGTTGATGGGATAACTCACTGAAGTGATATAATGCAGTTTTTATGTGATTATACTGCATTATGGAAGTTTAGTTAACTGCATATAAATCAGACCCCTGATTTATTATGAGTGCATAGAGATATACATCTCCCATGTAACATCACCAATACAACATACAAAATTAGTGCTATTTGAGGATTTTTGGATACGAAGTTCCATTAATCTTATACCCGCTAAAGGGGATTCTGAGAGTATGTGTTAATAACGATCGTATCTCGTCATTAGGGGGAGAAATGCCCAAAGATTTAAATGCCTTGATAATTTCTCTAAAAAAGGGACTAGAGAAATGATATTTATATTAATCAAGAGTTATGCACTCTAATAAGACTAAACAAATGCTTAGTTTATTCTCTTGTTTTGATGCAAACAGAGAATTTGGTAGAAATTTAGAGTTATCATTTACTATGGTGTAAATGTATCGCTACGAATGGAATACCCAATGATAATTGTATTTTCATCTTTGCGAAATTTGACTTGTTAGTCAATGACATAAATATGCGGGGACGCCTGCGATTTTAGATCTAATGACTTCGTCAATATAATACTTCTTAGGAGATGCTCATCGTTAAGATAATAATCCCAGCTTGAAATATGGAACGACCATGAATCTCCATTTTGGGAAATGACGAATTCTAGTTAATTTTTCATATATCCTTATAAATTATGATATTGAGAAATATGAGAAAAAATTATCGACAAATTACCTTCAAAGGTTGATAAAGTATAGATTTGGAATTAAAAGTTCATGGCATATGGCATGTGAAGTGTGAATATCGGGTTTTGAGAAAGCAACCGAGGTTGAACCATATGATAGCTATAAGTCTTAAAATTATTAAAACTTAATGGGTCATTACACAAATAATGAGGTGATAAAGGCTATGGTTCAAATGTCTCTTTAAAAGATTATTATTCTCATATGTAAAACGTTCCATATAAATCAAATATGGCAGATGGCATAAAAGAATACGCGGTAAAAGGATTTGAAAAATCCTTAGTGATATACTTGATGGATTCACAGTTTCTTGTAAAGAGAAACAGAAAAATGTAACATATATATACATGAGACTGATACAATATATTTTTTTAAAGAAGAAGAATATCTTCCTATGATGACATCTTTCTTAAATAAAGAGTGTTTTATGTAAGAATGTTACTTTCAAAAGGAAAGTATTGTTTTGAAAAGTAATGTTACTTTCAAAAGGAAAGTATTGTTTTGAAAAGTGATTTTCGTAGAAAGAAAAATACTTAAAAGTCAAAATACACCAATTATCCATAGAAGTTGGATAATATGTCCCATCATTATCTGATGGAATAAAATGAGGATTTTAAAATTTTGCTACATAAACACATGTGATCCATTGTGGATATAGATCAAAGAATAAATTTAGTAGACTGCATTTCATGTATATGCTTTAGAATCTAAAATAAAAAGAAAGGAAACATGTTGATTATAGAAAAAAACTAGGAGGAACCTAGAATTAGAGTTTTGGTGCAAATTCAATCATCTAAATTGGAAATAAGAAGCAATTCCCCCATTGGTAGAAAATGGTTATCCATTAAGCGGAGGAAATAGTAATAAAAAGAAAAAGGCATATGCCCTTTTTGCCACATAAGCACATGTGATCCATTGTGCATCTTTTACAAATAATAAGAGAGTGGCTATATCGTCTAATATCTTGGAGATATTAAGTGAATTGGTGTAATTTGTGAAATCCCCTGAAAAAGCTGGTTATACTTTGCTCTATAGTGATACAACCATGTGTTTTAAGTACTATACCCAGATTATTTGGTTGGTTATTTAATCAATAAAAGAAAGTTGTTAAATATCAAACCTTATAAGTTTGATATATTATACCCAGATAATTTATAAGATTATTTGGAGTAAACAATGGAGATGTTTTTAGGACATGAAGTTCCTAATATTAATGCTATGAGAGCATTAATGTACAGGCCTGATAGATATGATTGATGTCAATTATTGACAAGCTCAAATGCAGTCTTAATATGAGAAATTGAACCGATAATAAAATCATCTCCGTATATCTCCGAAGTATTGAAAATGTCGGGGATAAAATCATGGCCCATTGCCATGGTCCACTCCCTGACAGCCCAATCGAACAGCCTACCAGGGCCCAGCTCCCTGGAAGGTTCTATCTGGCCCATATGCATCCTGCCGGACAGCCTCCTGGCTGGCATAGTGCGTAATGGCCAAGGAATCATGTTTTAGTCCGTCTCAAACAGGAGTTCTGCACGGCTACGTGAAGACCCGGACGTGGTTTCCCGGATTGGATTAGAAGTCGTGATCCCCAAGACTTGGAGTTTACCTTATCTGCCGTGTGATGTATTTGGCATGGTACGAGTTTGTTACGTATTCGTAGTTAGCCCGGCCCGATATTCCTTCGGTAGGTCGGTTTGCTCCGCACTATATAAACAGGGCCCCTACGGCGTTTAGGAGGACCCTGGCCAAGAGATTTCGCATTGTCGCATACTGCTTCCTTGTACACCCGTAATCTCGCCGAGACTTGTTCGTCTCGTCGGGACTCCCCTTGTAATCATCTTTGATATACAGAAAGGCTGGGTGTAGGGCTATTATATCTCTTGAGAGGCCTGAACCAGGATAAAAACTCCTGTCTCCCTGTTCGCTGTTGTTCGTCTTGTTCGGCGTGTCTCCTATCTCTCTCTTGAAGAACCTTAGTTGACTTGGGTCAATATCCCAACCGTCGACAGTTGGCGCCGACCGTGGGGACTCGCAGATCGAGCATGTCGAACTCCATCTGCAACACGGAGATTCTCCTTGAGGACTATGACTCAGAAGGACAGGACGTCTCATCCCCTGTCAGATCTGATCGATCTGTTCGGTCTCGATCACTTTCGGTGTCTGGGACAGCGGTTTCTGGTTATACTCCGGAGATGGTCTCAGATCGTACTCCCGTCATTGACGATGATTACGGAACCGATGATCTTTACGATGGTTTAGATCTATCGGACTCCAAGGCTATGTCGGTGGATTCTACCTGTGGTGACACAGCAATGACGCCGTCTAGCATACCTTCGCACGGCCCCCGCAGCATCAACATGGCCGATGCAGGAACCTCTGAGAATCCTGCACGGGCTGC